>CP139507.1:73239813-73263811 GCA_021014915.2 Artemisia tridentata subsp. tridentata
ATGAAGTTTATTTTAGTTATATCGTGTATGTTTTATTTTATGTAAAATATATATATATATATATATATATATATATATATATATATATATATATATATATATATATATATATATATATATATATATATATATATATATATATATATGGACGACGGCACCACATTTTCTGGTGCCGTGGGTAACGGCCAGAATGTGGTGTCATGGGATTTCTGGTGCCATAGAGATTTTTGCTAGTGTGGCAGGCAAATTTTTGTCATGGCTCATGGGTACCCAATGCTCTAAGAGTGGGTGTAGTCTTCACTCGCTACTAATTTAACATCACATGACTCAGATCATCTTCGCTCCTTCTCTCTCATTCATCACTCATACTTTTGTAACCCTCGCACATTATAAATTTATGTCAATATTTATTTAGGGTCCGTTTGTTTAACTCATTTTGATAATGAGATAAGGGATTCATTGTAAATAAAATAGTTTGGTTTGTGGTTTAGATTAAAAACGAGCTGGTGAGCCCGCGCGTTGCTGCGGGAGTGTGGTGTTTCATATATTTTTGTATATATATATATTTATGTTTTTTATAGAGAAGAACTGAAATGTTATATATGTTTAGAAATTTTTTGTGAATGTTTTGTGCATTTGTAAAAATATAAATGCTATTTGGGCTTTACTTATTTAGTCAGACCAATTTTTATTTGGGCTTAAGGCCTGATTATTGTTGTTGGGTTAGAAGGCCCTTTGAATCTTTATTTGTAAACCGGTGTTTAGGATTAACTAATTGGGGAAAACGGGATACAAAATCTAGGGTTTCTACCATTTCAATAAAACAAAGTCTGATACCAATTGGTGACAGGGGAAATTTTTATTTGATTTGGACATTATGCCGCGTAGGTTTTCAAAGTGTCTTAGGATCACGAATCAAATTGGGAATGGTCGAGTTGACAGGGTTCTAGGTGCTATTTTTGAGAGAGAGGAGAAAGCGTACAGGGATGCTGAAAAAAGCTACAATGAAAT
The DNA here is from genome assembly GCA_021014915.2 of Artemisia tridentata subsp. tridentata. Taxonomy (NCBI): domain Eukaryota; kingdom Viridiplantae; phylum Streptophyta; class Magnoliopsida; order Asterales; family Asteraceae; genus Artemisia; species Artemisia tridentata. The sequence continues at coordinate 73,240,825 of CP139507.1, forward strand.
GCTTGAAGAGATAGAAGTTAGGGTGGTGTGCAGGCATGGTATAATCTTAGAGTTGATGAAGTTTCAGGGTGACTTTGTTGTGGATGAGTGTTTGTCAGTGTTGAGGGCTGCGGAGCAAGAGGATTTTGCTGAAATAAGTCGTTTGATCCATTAAGTGCTGGCGAGAAAGGTCGAATGGTGAAAAAACTTAGGAAGCTTAAGTAAGGTTGGTTGTCTTTGGGGCTTTTGTATGGTTATGGTTTAATATTTTCAAGTCTATCATCGTTTTGTATCAGTCTGTTATGTAAAAATGGGTACTTTTATATGGTAGGTCTGTTTAGGTAGCAGACGTTATGTAGTTGTAGTCTATGGAAGCTTTGTTGCAGTTGTAATATGTAGAAGGGATATGTTAATATTAATAAAAGTGGAAGTTTTATGTGATGATTCTGTTTGTGCGATTTTATGTTTTAAATAGTGAATTGAGTATGTTTTTGTTAACCAAATTTATATAAAGGAAAAGTTATATAAAAAAGTTGTTGTATTATGGGTACTAAAGTTTAAGATTAAACAAACGTAGAAGAAGCGAATATGGATAGAATTGGTGATGGTTTATAAGTGTTTATGTTAAAATAGTATTATGTTATGGAAGTTAAAAGCTCGTCTAGGTGTTCTGTATGAATAATACTATAAGTGTTTGCATATTTTAATAAACTTTGATTTGTAAATAATAGTTTATTTAATATATAAGGTTGACGCAGCCATGTTACAAAATGTGTAAGCACATTATGACTAAGTTTTACATAAGTTATTTAAACGACATTGGTGCAACCATAGTACAAAAGGATGCCTTTATGGCATTATAATGTTTATAGAAAGTCTGATTAAACATATAGTGTGAATCTGGTTGGTCCATTTTTTCTTTTGAGCCCATTGCTTGGCTAGTAACAGTTGGTGGTGGTGTTGCAGCTATACTTTTTTCTTGCATTTCTTCATGTTCACGGATTTCTTCCTTGTTTTGAATGGCTCTTAAATTTGGTTCAACTTGAGAGACTGACATAAAAAGGGGAAAATTGTTTGTTTGTTAGGTATTTGTGATTTTGTAAAACCCTAAAATCTGAAAACGTGTAAAATGACGAAATTGCCCCTACAAGTTTGAAAATTTATTTAAAAGCTTATAAAGTACCGAATCAATCCCAAACTTCTGGTAATGAACAAGATATGATACCAAATAATTTTGACAACTCCATTTAATATTTTTGAACGCTAAAAAAATTACAAAAATACCCCTAGATTTGCCGAATAAGAATTATATCAATATTAATATGATTTTAACGGTAATTAAAGGTGCATTTAAGATGGCAATTAAATCCCATTAATTCTCCAAACTAAATTTCCGAAATCTTGGCCCATTTTCCCCCTATGACCGGTCCTTCCTTATTTGTCGCAACAATCACTTTCATTATCCCTAAAATTAGTTTTGCCGATCCACAAATAACACACACACAAATTCGTATTCATCAAATCCGGCCACCAAGAATTCTTCCAATAATTTTCTGGGCTTGATCATAATCCTAAGGAGTTAAGAAAAATAGCTAGAGGTCGTGGGAAGCTTTGGTCCGATCGTGGCAAAATTATTCTTGTTCGCTAATATAAAACGTAAGGTAAATCGTTATAATTCATTCGACACATATAAAATTCGTTTCTCATTTTTCTCATGATCCTCATATCGTATGTGACCTGTGAAAAATGGCTACAAGGTTGTGGAGTGGCTGTGGAGGTCGTGGCGATTTTCTTGGTGTCGAACGCCTATAACCGAGAAACCTAAATCACAATAAATCATTCGATCGTTCTATATTATATCTGGTATTTTTCTAGCTTTCTTCTCAGTCCATATAACGTATATAAAATGCTAAAAATGAGCCATGCAACATATATAAATCATATGGAAAGTATTGGGTTCGAAAACCCTAAAACACCAAAAACTCGACATAAAATAGATGCGACTTTTTCTGGACTTTATATATTTTTTGTAGCTTTCATATACATCATATATCATCAAAAAAATGTTAGTTCGAATTATGGAAGCTTAAAATCTTTGTTTTGGAATTAATGGATTAATCGGATTTTTGCATATAAATCGTATAAAGGGATAAAAAAATTAGAACGATGGTCTAGGTTTCATAATATGGTTTAGATCTGGTCTTGATGATGTTTTAGTAATGATTTAATGATTGGAAAATGTTTTGGGAAATTAGGGTTTGATTTTGGGATCAAAGTATGTTTACCGATTGGAATAAAAAGGTTAAGGGTGTGTTTTGTAACATTTAAAACTCGAGGGTTATTTTTAGAACATCTATTGGACTGGGTACAATTCATATAAAATATAACTTGAGGGTACTATTTGTAAAATATGGGAGTTTTGGAATTAAAATGTAAATTGTTAATAATATATAACTCGAATTGAAATTTAATTAAGATGAGAGACTAAAAGTGTAATTTCTGGAAAATGAAAGGTTCTCGGTGTAAATAATATTATGAAGGGTGAAATGTGTAAATTTGAGTATTTATGGGCTTAATATGTAATTATGGTTAATTATTTAAATCGATTTGTATTTTAATCAAGTACAAGGACTAAAGGTGTAATTTACCGAAACTTCGAGGGCTGTATATAACATAATTATATTGAAGGGTATTTTCTGTAATTAGAAGAAGTAAAAGGGCTTGAGGTGTAACGTAACTATGATGAGGATTAAATTGTAAATTAAATAAGTATAAGGTTTAAATTGTAATTAATAAAGTAAAGGGGTGTAAGTCGTAAATTATGAAACGTGAAGGCTAAATATGTAATTCTGGAAAGTATAAGTGTTTGAACGGTATAATGATGATATTACTAATGTGAACCTTTAACTTTGGTAAATTTGTACTTATAACCCTAAACTATGAAAACTTGTCATATTTGATCCTAAATTTGTATAATGGGTTAAAATGAATATCACTTCCATAATAAGCTAATTGAAGACTTAACTTAATTCGTATCATTTGAATATTGCTAAATATGGCAACTTACTTAATTTGGAAACCTGTTAAAAATGGAAAGACAAGCTAAAATGAGTAATTCTCTTCTACTCCTCTAGGTGTGAAGAAGAAGGTTTTGATCCGCTTCTGTGTCTTCTATTTCTTGTTCGTATGTGCATTCGTGACAAGGTACAGATATTCTGCCCTTTTAATAAGGTGCCTTCGGTCTCTTGACTTCTGATTTGAACCTATGATATGAACCTTTGATATGAACCCTGTGAAATGAACCCTATGATATGAACCTTGACATTTGGACTGTGATTATGACCATGTGAACCTTTGCTTTGATATGAACCTTTGACCTTTGACCCCAGTTTGATACTACGAGCCAAAATGTGTTTCCTAGCCATGAAGGTAACATGGCCGTGTCTGTGATGCACCACTGGCATGACTAGTGTGTAGCCCTAGTGATTTGGTTACACCGTCCCCATTGTGATTTGTGATATGCGCGCTTTATGATTATTATTATTATGGCCAATGTGATATGTGGGGGGCGAATGGATGCATCCTAGATTTGTTTTGTGATGTGATATGCGATATGTGATATGTGGTGACTGAGGATGGGTGCAATCCACTTCTTTCACAAAATGTGGGAGCTAGCTACTCCATTTGAAGAATGAGGACACCCCTTGATTTAACAATATATACTTCCAAAAGGAAACACAAAGGAAATATGTGTTAACCCGAGTCGTAGTCCCGATGAAGATTGAATGGAATTTAGTGATTCGGAATTTGTGATTCGTGTAGTGAATGTGAATAAGATTGATTGATTTTTGATTACACTACTAATTTTAAAATAACAAACAAGATTAATAATTAAACTAAGCTAATAGAAAAAATTAAACTAAACATTTTAAACGAAAATTGAATTTTAAAAACGTTACGCGACGAATTATAAAACGTAAATAAAAGTGAAATTCTAAAATTTAAGACCTAAAAAATAAAAAATAATTTTCCTATATAAAAACTGATAAAAGAAAATTTTTAGAAAAAAGAAAAATATTTTTTTGACTTTTTAATAATTTTTTTATGAATTAAAACTAATTAAAACTAATTAAATTCTTAAAAAATAGTAAAACTGAATAAAAAATTCTGTAAATTTTTGAGGAATTTTAATCTTTAATGAGAAATTTAATAAAAATATTTTTAGAAGCTGAATATGACTGATTAAGCTAAAACAGTTAATAAGCAAATAGTAAATAAGCTAAAAATAAGCAAAAATAAGCCAAAAACTATGAAAAGCTAAGGACATGTAAATCTAACTACTGGAAGCTTAAATCAAATGAAAAAGATCAGATAAGCATAAACAATAAGCCTTAATAAGCTGCACAACTTAATTTTAAAACAGAATGAAATTATCCTTCAGTGTCTACTTTGCAGCTCTGAATAAGCACTCTAATAAGCCAATTTGTCAAATCCCAGATGATAAGCTTATAGCCTAGGTGGAAATCTATCTTAAAACCCAATATGCCCAATTTTTAAGATGTCTAGCTTATTTAAAAAGTACTCAGATCAGCAGTGGTTAGGCACACAAAGACTGATGCAGCAGACAGGTAAATTGAGTAGCAAAATTGCAGACCAAAAATTAAGCTCTAAATAAGCTGATTTTTGAGATACCAGATGTTCTACTTATAGCCTGCTAGGGTGACTACTTAAAAAGCCAAAAATCAGGACAAGGGCTTAAGAGGATAAGCCACAATTTGAGCTAGAAAAAGGGCTTTTGGGGGCTGCTCTGCACAGATTTTTATCTTGTGCAGCAGACCTGGAACTTAGGCGCAATTCTTTTGACACTTGATCCAACCTTCTAACTCTACTTAAAACACTAGATGAGACACAGAAACAACAACAAAATACCACAGATCAAGCTAGCTTAATTTGGCAGCCTAGCTTCCTATTTTGCAACTGATGAACCAAAAATTTCAAATGCGCTACAACATCATTCACTTCTAATCTTCACAGCCACCAACACCTCAACTAAGATCAACCAAAACTTCAAGAATATTAACCAATGAACAGCTTAATTCTTGAGCTTAAAAACAGTCCCTATACTAGCTAATCTTACCAACTGATGAACTAATTACCTCAACAACACATGAAATAAACTTACACTACCACTAATCTATGACTACTTATTCAAATAACAACTAATTAACAACAAACAAACAACAAACAGGCATGAAATAGCTTATGCAGAAAAATGAGTAAAAAGCAAATGAAATGGAATTTTTGAACTTACAAGAGTACCTCAGCTGAACAGAGGTAAAACCTTCAACAAAGCCTATCTTTGGATAGGCCAAACACTTCCAGTTCACTGTTTGATCTATCAAACTACCCCAGAATCATCAATTTCATGCAACAGTTGACTTTCTTTTGACTTTTTGGATTTTTGAAGCAAATATAGAATAGACTTTAACAAAAACTTACAATAAGCTAGCAAGCTTATATAAGCTTACAACCTCAGAATAAACAGCTTATCTGAAAGCTGAACAATACTTTTTTTTTTTTTTTTTTTTTTTTTTTTTATAATAACTGGAATGATAAAAGTAGGAATGAAATTTAATAAGCTAAAATAAATTTTATATAAGCTAGAATCACCAATATTATACTGAAAACAATACTCAGAATCAAAGTAAACTCAAATTAAAGTTTTCATTAAGAATAGAAATATTGAAATTACAAAGCAGAATTATATTAAAACTTAAAACCTATTACAAACTAAAGGATTGAAAAATAAAACAAACAAAATCAGAAATTACAATAAAAATTTTGACAGCATAATACTAAAAACTACATACGAAATGAGGAGTTATCCCTCCTATTTATAGAACTCAGCCGATCCTTCTGGGTCTTCCAGGCTGGCAATCCGCGTGCACTTGAGCTAATATCAACCCTTAGATCCTCCCTTGCTCTCCAAGCTTTAATCTTCACCGTACGATCAGAGATATGAGGTGGCCTCTCCAATCATTAGCTCCCACGTGTCCCTCTAGGCTGTCAGACCTTCCAGAAGCTTTTAATCATGAGGTAATTAATTTGGTACGAGGTAATTTGGGTGGTACAGTAACTAGGGTTCTTCGTGTGAAAATTTGGGGTAAAGGTTTGGGCGCGTTTGTGTGAGGGTGAGTGTTTTGTTTTTATTTCTTTTGATTTTGACTGAGGTTTATTTAAGGGTTGACCGGGGTTCTTGATGGGTCGGGTATGGATTGTGATGTGGGCTGGGCTTGTGTGTTGGATCGGGATTGGATTTAAATTAGGTGGGTTGGGTTTTAAATAAAACCGGGTTATAGGTTTAAGGATTTAGGATTAGTTTTAAGGATTAAAGTTATTTAAGGGACTATAGGTGTAATTTCTAGATTTTCAAGGGATCAATCTTGCCATTTACTCAAAGATGATCTAAGGGCTGAAATTGACAACTTTTGATAGTTGGAGGACCTTGGTTGACTGTTTGACCATATTTTCTTTCCCGGATTCGGCTCTGAGTCTTTACCGTATCTCGTGCTCGTTTTTCATGATTTTCTTGTGTCTTTTGTCAATTTTCATGATATCCTATCCTGCTTAAACAAAACACAAAAACACTATATCTTTTGGCATTTTGGTCAGGTTTTGGGTTATTTTGGTCTTAATTTGGTCAAGAAAAGGTATGTGAATAAGCACATACCAAATTCCCCCAGACTAAGCTATTGCAATGTCCTCATGCAATGTTATAAAAACACGTTTTTGAAACCGAAAATTTCCAATCTCTTTTTACTAACTTTGAGAAGTAGCAAAATTTTCAAAAGAGATCAAGAAATCTTAAGTTCTAAAAACTCCCCATTTTTCCTTTTATTCTATTTTTGTATTTTTCTTATTATTCAGTGACGGCTTTGTCGACAATCATTATCTAACGATAATTTTTAGGGTCATTAAGCAGGAAACACGACTCATAAAGAAGTGACCATACGGATAAAATTCGTCGTCCCTGATTTTTCACGAGTCCCCAAACTAAGCTTAAAAACGAAATCATTGTCATTTACAAGTTAGATTGCCGACACTACTCATGAAAGTTAATTGTGTAATTACCTCTTGTTCCCAAATTCCTATTTTCCTCTATTTATTTTATTTTTGGTGAGAAATGAATTTCTTCATATTCTCGCTTTGATAATTTTTAATCCGATAAAGATACCTAGTTTAGACGCTAAGTTGTTTCCAAACCTTCCCTCGAAAACCGTTGCATACAAAAATGAGGTCCACATCAAGGTCTCTGATTTAACACGATTTTGAGGATATCCCTTTTATTTGCGACCGAAACAACTCATCTACGAGTCCAGAGACGGAAGCCTTTATTAGGACACCCCCGGAGTCGAAGTTTGGCATTTTAAACATTATTAAGCACATTAACGTATTTAGTCCTTGGCCCTTTATAACAATCACAACATCGGCTGCGAACCGGCAAGATGTGATAGTCTATTATGACCTTGGAATTTTTCCTCTGCCTTTATTAGAAGTCTACAACATCGGCTGCGAACCGGCAAGATGTAGAAAACTTTTTATGGCTTTGGATTATTATTATTATTCGTTATTCATTAATTAATTATTTGCCAAACCCCAAGTCCTACGGCTTTTATAACAATCCCAACATCGGTTGCGAGCCGGCAAGATGGAATAGTCTATTACACCGTAACACTGGCAGTACCTTGATGTGTACCCAACTTTCATAAGCAAGAATTCTCTAAGGACGAAATAAAAACTAATTATCGCCAAAACCAAAATACCTTTAATTATTCCTAGATTACTATTTTTGAGTGAAACAAGCTTATGGGAACAAAAAGCCACAAATAACTTCGATGAGCTCTAAAGAGATCCAACTTCTCCACGTTTAGCAATCTAACTTATAAACAACTCTATCATTTCTCGTTCTTCGCAAATTTAAAATCTTAAATAATAAGATCCGCGAATGCTTAGCCTTATAATCAAGCCATGCATATATAAAGTCGAATACGGGAACTTGCAAACTCTTAAAAAGAATTCGCATTTTCTAGCTCCTTGTGTAAAAGACTAGCACGAGCTTATAGATTATAAAAGGTTAAGGGGACAAGCTAGGGCTCAACACGCCCGATCAAGTCAGAATTTTATTCCTACTCTCTCCAGCGGAAAGTCAACAAAAATGTCAAAATTTATTATATTTTTGGACAACATTTTTTTTTAATTTTTCTCATTTTTTTTTTTTTTTTTTTTTTTTTGGATTTTTTTCAATTTTTGGAGGAAAAACGGGGTTCCATGAGTAAACAGCACAAAGTGAAAGGCAAAAATCAAATCGAAAGATTACCCCCCCCCCCCCAGACTAAAACGAGACATTGTCCTCAATGTCTTAAAGGTAAGGGTTCTCCTACAAAAATCTAAGGCCGTTTATTAATTATGCCAAAAGATAGATGTAAAACGATAAGATTTTAGGATATCGGATAAGCAGTGGATGATGAAACTCGAGTAGCGTGAAGGAAACTACGAGCACGAGAGTCTTCATCATCGGGCATTCCTGGACATACCACAGAAAACAACGAGACACAAGATATGGAAGAGGGATCCCTCCTCATGTTTTATTAGAAATAAGATAAGAGGATAGATGGATAAGCATGGGGTGCCTCCCACGAAGCGCTTGTTTTTGGTAACCGAGTCACATGAGCTTGACTCGACCCCGAATTTAATTGTCCTTGGGGGAGCAAGTGGAAGAGATAATCTCAATCGGACTTTCGTTCAAGATGTTTGGATAAACATTGAAGCACACGAAAGTTCCACTCCGATTGAGATACCCACGGCTTTAGAAGATGAAAGCGGTGATGCCGGGGTCAAAAACTTTGTCTTCGTTTCCGGCTGGAAACGATAGTAAAGTTTCAAGCAGAGATGACTCCGGACAGAATGGGAGTTTTTTAGTAGAAAGAAGCAGAGAGGAATCATTTTTCTCCAGAATTAAAAGTTCCTTAGATGAGGCAGGAAACTTTAAATTTGTATCAAGAATCAATTTCATCAAAGGATGAATTTCACCATCAATGAGTAAGCCTGGCTTAAATACTTTGTCCTCACAAGAAAACTTAGCAGGGTACTCGATGGAGGACTCAATAAAGAAATCATCCTCGGGAGAATGAGGAGCTAAGTCATTAGAGACAATTGAAGCATCCTCGATTATGATTTCAATTTTAGGGCCTTTTTCAGTAGGTTTGCCATATAAAATATTTCTCCATTCGGTTTGATCGGCCCTAAAATCGAAGAGGTCATCATCATCATTAAGCTCGGTGTAAGAATCAGATGATGGAGCATGGTATAAAAGTTTTTTAACTTCTTCAAGATCAGAATGAAAGTCAAAGAGATCATCATCATATGATGGAAGTGGATTGTCGTGAGCGAGTTCATCGGCGAACTCCTCGGGATAAGAATCATATTTAGACGGATCACTATTCAGTAGAGATTCCAATCTTCTTAAGTCATATTCAAAATCAAAGTCATCGTCCTCATCCCCCGGTGGGATTGGATCGATGTGAGCGAGTTCATCGCGAACTCCTCAAGAAGAGAATCAATATAAGAAGTGGTACTGCCACTACTTTGCTCTTCTGATTTTGAATCAACAACTTGAATTGATTTAGGCGGCTTTTCATTAACATCATCCAGGGGAAACAATGGTTCATCAAATTTCAAGACATCTTCCCCTGGATCAGTATCGGTCTCAACAATTTCCGGCGAAATTGGAGCATTATCAGACAACACCTTGAGCTCTTCCCTCGAGATTTCACTTCCCTCAATCGGAGGAGAAGGATGGGAAGAGTCGGAAAGGATAGAATCAACTATATCCACACGATAAATCGTCTCCGGAGGTGGGACAAGAGGTGTGCTCTTAGAGCTAGCAATTTCCACCTCTTCCGTTGTAGTCTCCGATTCATCTTCATCATCGTCGTCAAGAATACTCTTAGTATTTGCAGCACAACACTCAAACCATTTGCTCGATCCAGGATTGATTTTCATAGCCTTGAGCTCAGCACGTTTTTCTGACATACTCTTGACCGTGAATCTCGAAATGTTTGGATCAACTCTTTTAGGAGCAATTACGGGATCAGACTTTTGATCAACCGTAGCGACATTGCATTTGTCGGTTTGAGGTTTCGAGTTCGGATTAATATTGAACGTGACTTTTTCCTTATCGACCCGCAAAGTAATCTCTTCACCATAGACGTCAATCAAAGCACGCCCGGTCCTCAAGAATGATCTTCCGAGAATGAGAGGAACCCGGGGGTCGGCGTCAAAATTAACAACCACAAAATCTGCAGGAAAATGGAACTTCCCCACCTTGACAAAGACATCCTCGGCTATACCTTCGGGACGGGTTACGGAACGATCCGCAAGCTCGAGGGTCATGCAAGTGGGGGTAAGTTTGGGCAGAGAAAGCTTTTGCCATACTGACAACGGCATTAGGTTGATGCTAGCACCGAGATCGGCCAAGGCGGAGCATTCAACCATTCCCGGAAATTCACATGGAATAAGGAATTTTCCGGGATCTCCAAGCTTTTCCGGAAGCTTTTTGAGAATTGCCGCTGAGCAGTTTTCGTTCAGAGGAGTTTTTGCTAATTCGATTAATTTTTCCTTGTTACTCAACAAACTTTTGAGAGTGGAAACAAACTTAGGCATCAAAAGTAAAGCATCCGCAAAGCTTATATCGAAATGTAACTCTTGAAAAATTTGGAAAAATTTTTCCATTTGATTTGAAGCTTTATCGCGGAGCTTTTGATCATTCAATCTCGAAGGATACGGAAGGTTTGCTTTGACGGGAGCTTTTTCGGGAATTTCTTCGGGCTCCAGCACAACCTTTGGTTCAGATGGATGGATGACCGGAGGTTGGACGTCTTTGGTTCCTCCGTTGTTAGTAGGAGGTTCCATGTCCTTGGTCGCCTCGGGTTCACGGTCGACTACCTTGGGAGGTAGAGAAGAATCGGTAGCCGGAGCCGTGGGTCCATCATATGAAACACCGCTCCTGGTCGTGATCGCCTTAGCATCGCCCCTCGGGTTAGCGATCGTGTTGCTTGGGAGAGAAGTAGTCCCTAAACCCGAGGGTCGATCATTTAAACGTTTGTTCAATTCGGTTATTTGATTAATCATCATTCTATTCATTTCCTCTTGATTTTTCATAAATTGCTTGATAAGCTCATCTGAGGACGGTTGGTTTTGAATCAAAGCTTGATTTTGATTATTCAAATTTTGTCCTCGGTTGTTTTGAACAAAACCTTGATTATAATTCCCTTGATTTTGGTTTTGAAAATTCCCTTGATTCGGGCCTTTTTGAAAATTTCCCTGATTTTGAAAGCTTTGCCCTTGGTTAAAATTCCCTTGATTAGCTCGATTTTGAATTTGATTTTGATTTTGTGTGAAACTGGGTGGTCCGAGAAAATTGTTAGAACGGTAGCTGAGGAGATTACGGTCTCCCTGAGGCTGGTAACCGTTACCACCTTGATTGAAATTTCCAGAAGCAGCATACACATTCTCTTGAGTATAGCCACCGGAGGCTGGGCACTCAAAATATTTGTGAGGACCACCGCATATTTCACAACTTTGATTGACAACATTAACTTGATGAGTAGAGGATTGTGCTTTGGTTAATGATTCAACTTGTTTAGCAAGTATTGCAATAGCCCCTAAAACTTCATCATTAGCTTTGTTATTTGCACTTGAAGTGGGAATCTTGTTTCTTGAACTCCTCACTTTTGCTTTATTCTCAATAATCGTGAAAGCATCTTGACTAGTTCTCGTTAACAAGTTTCCACCCGCAGCGGAATTTAGGGAGTCTTGATCGGCCAGACTCAACCCATTGTAAAACGTGTCAATTTGGTGCAAGTTAGAGAAGCCATGATTAGGACACTTTTCTAATAACTCCTTAAATCTATCCCAAGCTTCGCTGAACGATTCATCGAAAGCTTGTTGAAATCGAAAGATTTGAGTTCGGAGACTAGAAGTTTTAGAAGGAGGGTAGAAATGATTGATGAACTTTGTAGCTAGATCTCCCCAAGTTAAAATGGAATTAGGGGGTTCTTTCTCTAGCCAAGTTCGAGCCGCTCCTTTTAAAGAAAAGGGAAACAATTTCATTTTGATGACATCGTAATCAACTTGGTTAATCTTAATTGTTTCAGCAATGTCGGTGAAATTTCGGATATGAACATAAGGGTCTTCATGATCAAGTCCGTGAAATGAGATACCCGTGATAAGATTGAGTAACCCGTGATTGATTTCAAAGTGATTTGCTTGAATATTGGGTATCACGATGGCTCGTCTAACACCATTGAAAGGTGTTTGGAGACGTTCCTCCATTGGACGGAGATCGGGAGCCGGATTAACACCCACCGGAGGGTGTTGATCGTGTTGGTTGTTGGCCATTTCCTCAACGGTTGAGAAATGAACACGGTTGTTTTGACGGATAATCCTCTCGGGATTTGAAAATGGTGAAAGAAGAGGATTAGAAGAAGAAGAACGGGTGTGCATACACCAAAATGAAATCAAAAAGAAAAATCAAAAACAAAAGTTGAAAATGAAAATATTTTTGGATTTTTATTATTTTTATAAGGAAAAATTAAAATTATATTTTTTTGGTGATCGTTGATCAACCGTACTCGTTTCTTTCAAAACTACGCGCAGCGTGGCGGGAGAGAAGAATGGATCTCTCTTCGGTCTGCAATTTAATGTCAAGACCTCCTTAAACCCCGTGTATAGGTTGTAGTAAAGAAATAATCCGAGAAACGTTTAACTTCACGATCTCTTTTGTTGTTTATTCGGAATGGTTTACAACCGCCCTCCTTCAACGGAAGACCGAGGATGTTTATTAAGATGTATTTATGAAAACACTTTTAGGAAAAGTGTTTTATTTATTATATTTTTGTATTTTTATTTTTTAATAAAACGATAACTTCCGAGGAAGGGTCTTCAAAACACGTACCGAAAAACAAAATCACAAATTCGCGTCAACCTTCCCCGGCAGCGGCGCCAAAAACTGATTTAACAATTTATACTTCCAAAAGGAAACACAAAGGAAATATGTGTTAACCCGAGTCGTAGTCCCGATGAAGATTGAATGGAATTTCGTGATTCGGGATTTGTGATTCGTGTAGTGAATGTGAATAAGAGTGATTGATTTTTGATTACACTACTAATATTAAAATAACAATCAAGATTAACAATTAAACTAAGCTAATAGAAAAAATTAAACTAAACATTTTAAACGAAAATTGAATTTTAAAAACGTTACGCGACGAATTATAAAACGTAAATAAAAGTGAAATTCTAAAATTTAAGACCTAAAAATATAAAAATAATTTTCCTATATAAAAACTGATAAAAGAAAATTTTTAGAAAAAAGAAAAATATTTTTTTGACTTTTTAATAATTTTTTTATGAATTAAAACTAATTAAAACTAATTAAATTCTTAAAAAATAGTAAAACTGAATAAAAAATTCTGTAAATTTTTGAGGAATTTTAATCTTTAATGAGAAATTTAATAAAAATATTTTTAGAAGCTGAATATGACTGATTAAGCTAAAACAGTTAATAAGCAAATAGTAAATAAGCTAAAAATAAGCAAAAATAAGCCAAAAACTATGAAAAGCAAAGGACATGTAAATCTAACTACTGGAAGCTTAAATCAAATGAAAAAGATCAAATAAGCATAAACAATAAGCCTTAATAAGCTGCACAACTTAATTTTAAAACAGAATGAAATTATCCTTCAGTGTCTACTTTCAGCTCTGAATAAGCACTCTAATAAGCCAATTTGTCAAATCCCAGATGATAAGCTTATAGCCTAGGTGGAAATCTATCTTAAAACCCAATATGCCCAATTTTTAAGATGTCTAGCTTGTTTAAAAAGTACTCAGATCAGCAGTGGTTAGGCACACAAAGACTGATGCAGCAGACAGGTAAATTGAGTAGCAGAATTGCAGACCAAAAATTAAGCTCTAAATAAGCTAATTTTTGAGATACCAGATGTTCTACTTATAGCCTGCTAGGGTGACTACTTAAAAAGCCAAAAATCAGGACAAGGGCTTAAGAGGATAAGCCACAATTTGAGCTAGAAAAAGGGCTTTTGGGGGCTGCTCTGCACAGATTTTTATCTTGTGCAGCAGACCTGGAACTTAGGCGCAATTCTTTTGACACTTGATCTAACCTTCTAACTCTACTTAAAACACTAGATGAGACACAGAAACAACAACAAAATACCACAGATCAAGCTAGCTTAATTTGGCAGCCTAGCTTCCTATTTTGCAACTGATGAACCAAAAATTTCAAATGCGCTACAACATCATTCACTTCTAATCTTCACAGCCACCAACACCTCAACTAAGATCAACCAAAACTTCAAGAATATTAACCAATGAACAGCTTAATTCTTGAGCTTAAAAACAGTCCCTATACTAGCTAATCTTACCAACTGATGAACTAATTACCTCAACAACACATGAAATAAACTTACACTACCACTAATCTATGACTACTTATTCAAATAACAACTAATTAACAACAAACAAACAAACAACAAACAGGCATGAAATAGCTTATGCAGAAAAATGAGTAAAAAGCAAATGAAATGGAACTTTTGAACTTACAAGAGTACCTCAGCTGAACAGAGGTGAACCCTTCAACAAAGCCTATCTTTGGATAGGCCAAACACTTCCAGTTCACTGTTTGATCTATCAAACTACCCCAGAATCATCAATTTCATGCAACAGTTGACTTTCTTTTGACTTTTTGGATTTTTGAAGCAAATATAGAATAGACTTTAACAAAAACTTACAATAAGCTAGCAAGCTTATATAAGCTTACAACCTCAGAATAAACAGCTTATCTGAAAGCTGAACAATACTTTTTTGTATAATAACTGGAATGATAAAAGTAGGAATGAAATTTAATAAGCTAAAATAAATTTTATATAAGCTAGAATCACCAATATTATACTGAAAACAATACTCAGAATCAAAGTAAACTCAAATTAAAGTTTTCATTAAGAATAGAAATATTGAAATTACAAAGCAGAATTATATTAAAACTTAAAACCTATTACAAACTAAAGGATTGAAAAATAAAACAAACAAAATCAGAAATTACAATGATAAAAATTTTGACAGCATAATACTAAAAAAAAACTACATACGAAATGAGGAGTTATCCCTCCTATTTATAGAACTCAGCCGATCCTTCTGGTTCTTCCAGGCTGGCAATCCGCGTGCACTTGAGCTAATATCAACCCTTAGATCCTCCCTTGCTCTCCAAGCTTTAATCTTCACCGTACGATCAGAGATATGAGGTGGCCTCTCCAATCATTAGCTCCCACGTGTCCCTCTAGGCTGTCAGACCTTCCAGAAGCTTTTAATCATGAGGTAATTAATTTGGTACGAGGTAATTTGGGTGGTACAGTAACTAGGGTTCTTCGTGTGAAAATTTGGGGGTAAAGGTTTGGGCGCGTTTGTGTGAGGGTGAGTGTTTTGTTTTTATTTCTTTTGATTTTGACTGAGGTTTATTTAAGGGTTGACCGGGGTTCTTGATGGGTCGGGTATGGATTGTGATGTGGGTTGGGCTTGTGTGTTGGATCGGGATTGGATTTAAATTAGGTGGGTTGGGTTTTAAATAAAACCGGGTTATAGGTTTAAGGATTTAGGATTAGTTTTAAGGATTAAAGTTATTTAAGGGACTATAGGTGTAATTTCTAGATTTTCAAGGGATCAATCTTGCCATTTACTCAAAGATGATCTAAGGGCTGAAATTGACAACTTTTGATAGTTGGAGGACCTTGGTTGACTGTTTGACCATATTTTCTTTCCCGGATTCGGCTCTGAGTCTTTACCGTATCTCGTGCTCGTTTTTCCTGATTTTCTTGTGTCTTTTGTCAATTTTCATGATATCCTATCCTGCTTAAACAAAACACAAAAACACTATATCTTTTGGCATTTTGGGCAGGTTTTTGGTTATTTTGGTTTTAATTTGGTCAAGAAAAGGTATGTGAATAAGCACATACCACCCCTCATATTATCTGATTATCTGAGAGGTCTCCCCTCTATATGATTTGAAGATTATGGTTACGATATGATATGATTTGATTTGTTTGGGCTCGTGGTGGATGATTGTCCTAACCTTTACTCTTGTACCTCATTTATTATCTCTTGCATTATGCTTCATTTGTTCGTTTCCGTTTATTATATATATATCTGTTCACTGGGCTTTTTAAGCTCAGCCGCACGTTTTCTTTCCGTGTGCGGCAGGTTTTAGTTGGAAGCTGGGTATGAGTGAAGAGACCTTTGGACTTAGAAGACCTTGATAGTTTTTCGGAAGTAGAAGTTTTTAGAAGGATTTGCGTTGACAGACATAGTATTTAGTTTTGTTTCTTATTTGTAACCTTGTAGCTTCAGTATATCATTTGTAACCTTTGAATTTCTATTGTATTATTTAAGTCGTATGTTATGCTTGCCTTTGATATGTCACCATTTGCGTGATACTTCTACCCTTGTCGGGTTGGGGTGTTACAATTATGGTATCAGAGACAGGTTACGACTTGTAGTACATCTACCCTTGGCCTGTGTAAGTTAGGACCCCTAAGTTTCCACTGTAGGCGCTCGTAGGATAACCTTTGCGAAGTTGCGTAGGATTTTTCCCATAGGAACATAAGTCACAACCGGTGAGGAATGGGTAGACTAGGACATCCGTGTGAGTAGTATTTGCTTCCGCATCACTCTGAATCTTGCCTTTGCCTTTAGTCATGCCTTATAGGAACGTTTGTCTCAGAAGACGAGGAAGTCTTATCTTCCGTCATTTGAAGAATGAACTTTGTATGTTCCCTTTGGAAGGATTTGATGTTGATATTTGTCTTGTACGGAATTGTTATCTGAGCATGCTGATGCTAATAACTGACATTCCATACATCTCGCCTCTGACAGTTAAACGATGTTCGTATTACTATCGGTGCACACCCTATCATTCCTATGCTATAAGCTAAACAAAATTCCGATCCTTTGAACTGTTCACTCTCCCATCCCACACTTTGATGAACCATGTACCTAAATTTGATATGTGAACTATCCGTATGATTTGACAACCACATTTGCTCTGAGAATCCGTTCCCCTTTGGATGTATTTGACTTTGAGGTCTCTTGCCTATGGATTGGTGGTTTTTGTAAAGCTATCATGGACTACAATATTTGAAATGTGACCTTTAACAATCTGCTTCACCATATTTTGATATGATATTCCCAATCATTTGAATCTGTTAAGATTATCGTTGCTATGAAGCACATACTCCGATCTCTTTGATTTTCAATTTTCTCCTAACGCCTGTTAGTATCCACTCTTGGAAAGCTCTGGCACTTGAAAGTTTGTGGTACGAATTTCTGGTGTTTCTGATAAACCTTTTGAGATCCGTTTGGGAAGTAAAGTTGCATTGAACTAATCTGAATTGACGAAACCACGATACTGAAGAAGTTAAGAGATTGTAGGAACTGATGGAATATGAGTTTGTTCACTTCAGTGATCTCTTGAATGCTCCTGTTGGTTTATGAAGAAGAAAGAGAGAAGTGTGCGGTGGCACACCGACCATCGTGAATGTAACCGTAATCATTATTCCATTTCCGCGTAGCAATATTTGATTTGTTCTATTTTTGAAACTCCGTAGCAGACGACCTCATTTGAGTTTGAAAGACGGAAGAAGCAACCACAAGAACATCTGAGAAGGAAGTTGATTAGTTGAGATTAGGTTCCGCGAAGCATTACAATTTGATTGGTGAAGAGAAAGATTTGTGAGATGAAGTTTTCTCTAAGAAGATTTCCTGAAGTTGCTTTAGTACCTGTGTGACCACTATGAGTTTTGAATGATGTCAATTGTATTGGCTAGAAGATTCATGTTTTCGCAAGCATATGGACAATTGTCATAGTAGGACAGTATGTTTGTGCTCAGAGACGAACGAGGAGCACGTTGACCATCTTTAGTATGAAGTAAACCGACCCTTTGTTCTAGAAGAATAGATTTACTTGACGATCAGAGATTGTAGCAGACAACACCACCAGGTATCCAATGACTAAAGAGCTTCCACGAAAAGGACCAAGACTGAAGACCATTGTCAGAGTTAGAAACCTTGTAGAAGATGTGCATAAGAGGTTCGTGACAGGCGTTACCAAGAGAGAAGCATGTGAGGAGAAGACAGAATGAGATGAGACTCGATTATACCTCAAGCAGCACGTGGAGATTTCAGTTGGGCATCAAGACGACCAGACCGTAGAAGATGAGCTTTCAGCACATAAACCAGGAAGTCCACAGCAGTATGAGTTGGTGAATTTTGAATCATGCTAGAAGACCTGTAGGAGACACGCAACCTTGTTTCTCTAAGTCATTTTAGTTGTACTAAGATGAATTGAGAGCTGAAGCAGACTCGCAAATGGAGGAATGCACGGTGATCACGTCAGAGATTCACGCTACCACACCGAAGTGTCCAGAAGAAGTGTCGAAGACTTGAGGAACCAGACTCAAGTTTATGATTTCCTTTTCACCCTATGATCGTATGATTAGACAAGAGAGCGACTACTTGGAATTTGAAAAGATTGGATGAAATTTGTAGTAAACGTTTGGATCTGGAAGATTTGATTGTTGTAAAGGATGAAGATATTGAAGACGTAATTTATTTTCCTTTAGACCACTTAAGTTGTACACATTCCGTTACGCTATTTGTACGTTCAAATTCCTCCGATTTAGAATCCGTAGTGATGTTTGTTTTGGACCAACCTTAGGAGGTAGAAAGACTGATAGGTGGTTAAGATAAGTAGTTCTGTTCGCGACTTGAGATAAAGTATGACCATCATGATGGTATACTCATATGATGCTGGTATTATGACGGTTCGCGAACGTGATAATACTTACGTCATATGACGTACCTTCATTGTGTTCATAGGATATTTCGAGGAGTACTTTAGAAACCTTAGAATTTTGATTAGAGATGTGAGAATTTTTGCATTTGTAAGATTTAGGTTCGTTCCACCTATACGCTTAATCTGTTTCGCCGTATACGACTTGATACGTTTGGATTCTCAGTACGCGGTTGTTGACCTTTGTAATTCCAATAAGAATCTTAAGTTCTGCTATAAGTTTTTTTTTCCATTTGATATCACCTGCAATTTATTTTCTGTACGATCTCATCTGATTTGCCTAATCGAATGCTATGGACGGCATATCCGTCACAATCTTGCGTATCCTTGTACCTCTTCTGAGAGAATATGATAACCATTCGTCATGTTGAATATGATCCTTGCAATCTGAATTTCGTATGATATGTCATTTCTGGGAACTGAAGTTGCTTTTGGATCGGCAATGAAGAGTCATGAGAAACAAGTCTTTTACATTTTCGTTCGCTGTCCGTTGTGTCTTCTGTTTCGTTTCATTTCCGATCGTTGGGATTTTTCATTTCCATTCGTAAAGATTCCTTGGAAGAACCACCCAGAGCGGGAGGCTACCTGGGAAACCGAGGAATCAATACGAGCTAGTTATCCGCATTTTGTATTCTGATCTGGTACGTCCCTATTTTGTTTTCGATCCTGTCATTCCTGATTCTTTGCAAATTTCGAGGACGAAATTTTTCTGTTAGAGGGGAAGAGTTGTAAAACCCTAAAATCTGAAAACGTGTAAAATGACCAAATTGCCCCTACAAGTTTGAAAATTTATTTAAAAGCTTATAAAGTACCGAATCAATCCCAAACTTCTGGTAATGAACAAGATATGATACCAAATAATTTTAAAAACTCCATTTAATATTTTTGAACGCTAAAAAAATTACAAAAATACCCCTAGATTTGCCGAATAAGAATTATATCAATATTAATATGATTTTAACGGTAATTAAAGGTGCATTTAAGATGGCAATTAAATCCCATTAATTCTCCAAACTAAATTTCCGAAATCTTGGCCCATTTTCCCCCTATGACCGGTCCTTCCTTATTTGTCGCAACAATCACTTTCATTATCCCTAAAATTAGTTTTGCCGATCCACAAATAACACACACACAAATTCGTATTCATCAAATCCGGCCACCAAGAATTCTTCCAATAATTTTCTGGGCTTGATCATAATCCTAAGGAGTTAAGAAAAATAGCTAGAGGTCGTGGGAAGCTTTGGTCCGATCGTGGCAAAATTATTCTTGTTCGCTAATATAAAACGTAAGGTAAATCGTTATAATTCATTCGACACATATAAAATTCGTTTCTCATTTTTCTCATGATCCTCATATCGTATGTGACCTGTGAAAAATGGCTACAAGGTTGTGGAGTGGCTGTGGAGGTCGTGGCGATTTTCTTGGTGTCGAACGCCTATAACCGAGAAACCTAAATCACAATAAATCATTCTATCGTTCTATATTATATCTGGTATTTTTCTAGCTTTCTTCTCAGTCCATATAACGTATATAAAATGCTAAAAACGAGCCATGCAACATATATAAATCATATGGAAAGTATTGGGTTCGAAAACCCTAAAACACAAAAAACTCGACATAAAATAGATGCGACTTTTTCTGGACTTTATATATTTTTTGTAGCTTTCATATACATCATATATCATCACAAAAATGTTAGTTCGAATTATGGAAGCTTAAAATCTTTGTTTTGGAATTAATGGATTAATCGGATTTTTGCATATAAATCGTATAAAGGGATAAAAAAATTAGAACGATGGTCTAGGTTTCATAATATGGTTTAGATCTGGTCTTGATGATGTTTTAGTAATGATTTAATGATTGGAAAATGTTTTGGGAAATTAGGGTTTGATTTTGGGATCAAAGTATGTTTACCGATTGGAATAAAAAGGTTAAGGGTGTGTTTTGTAACATTTAAAACTCGAGGGTTATTTTTAGAACATCTATTGGACTGGGTACAATTCATATAAAATATAACTTGAGGGTACTATTTGTAAAATATGGGAGTTTTGGAATTAAAATGTAAATTGTTAATAATATATAACTCGAATTGAAATTTAATTAAGATGAGAGACTAAAAGTGTAATTTCTGGAAAATGAAAGGTTCTCGGTGTAAATAATATTATGAAGGGTGAAATGTGTAAATTTGAGTATTTATGGGCTTAATATGTAATTATGGTTAATTATTTAAATCGATTTGTATTTTAATCAAGTACAAGGACTAAAGGTGTAATTTACCGAAACTTCGAGGGCTGTATATAACATAATTATATTGAAGGGTATTTTCTGTAATTAGAAGAAGTAAAAGGGCTTGAGGTGTAACGTAACTATGATGAGGATTAAATTGTAAATTAAATAAGTATAAGGTTTAAATTGTAATTAATAAAGTAAAGGGGTGTAAGTCGTAAATTATGAAACGTGAAGGCTAAATATGTAATTCTGGAAAGTATAAGTGTTTGAACGGTATAATGATGATATTACTAATGTGAACCTTTAACTTTGGTAAATTTGTACTTATAACCCTAAACTATGAAAACTTGTCATATTTGATCCTAAATTTGTATAATGGGTTAAAATGAATATCACTTCCATAATAAGCTAATTGAAGACTTAACTTAATTCGTATCATTTGAATATTGCTAAATATGGCAACTTACTTAATTTGGAAACCTGTTAAAAATGGAAAGACAAGCTAAAATGAGTAATTCTCTTCTACTCCTCTAGGTGTGAAGAAGAAGGTTTTGATCCGCTTCTGTGCCTTCTATTTCTTGTTCGTATGTGCATTCGTGACAAGGTACGGATATTCTGCCCTTTTAATAAGGTGCCTTCGGTCTCTTGACTTCTGATTTGAACCTATGATATGAACCTTTGATATGAACCCTGTGAAATGAACCCTATGATATGAACCTTGACATTTGGACTGTGATTATGACCATGTGAACCTTTGCTTTGATATGAACCTTTGACCTTTGACCCCAGTTTGATACTACGAGCCAAAATGTGTTTCCTAGCCATGAAGGTAACATGGCCGTGTCTGTGATGCACCACTGGCATGACTAGTGTGTAGCCCTAGTGATTTGGTTACACCGTCCCCATTGTGATTTGTGATATGCGCGCTTTATGATTATTATTATTATGGCCAATGTGATATGTGGGGGGCGAATGGATGCATCCTAGATTTGTTTTGTGATGTGATATGTGATATGTGATATGTGGTGACTGAGGATGGGTGCAATCCACTTCTTTCACAAAATGTGGGAGCTAGCTACTCCATTTGAAGAATGAGGACACCCCTTGATTTAACAATATATACTTCCAAAAGGAAACACAAAGGAAATATGTGTTAACCCGAGTCGTAGTCCCGATGAAGATTGAATGGAATTTAGTGATTCGGAATTTGTGATTCGTGTAGTGAATGTGAATAAGATTGATTGATTTTTGATTACACTACTAATTTTAAAATAACAAACAAGATTAATAATTAAACTAAGCTAATAGAAAAAATTAAACTAAACATTTTAAACGAAAATTGAATTTTAAAAACGTTACGCGACGAATTATAAAACGTAAATAAAAGTGAAATTCTAAAATTTAAGACCTAAAAATATAAAAATAATTTTCCTATATAAAAACTGATAAAAGAAAATTTTTAGAAAAAAGAAAAATATTTTTTTGACTTTTTAATAATTTTTTTATGAATTAAAACTAATTAAAACTAATTAAATTCTTAAAAAATAGTAAAACTGAATAAAAAATTCTGTAAATTTTTGAGGAATTTTAATCTTTAATGAGAAATTTAATAAAAATATTTTTAGAAGCTGAATATGACTGATTAAGCTAAAACAGTTAATAAGCAAATAGTAAATAAGCTAAAAATAAGCAAAAATAAGCCAAAAACTATGAAAAGCTAAGGACATGTAAATCTAACTACTGGAAGCTTAAATCAAATGAAAAAGATCAGATAAGCATAAACAATAAGCCTTAATAAGCTGC
>CP139507.1:75077364-75192112 GCA_021014915.2 Artemisia tridentata subsp. tridentata
GAGCAACAGAGAAAAGCCACTACCTATGTCTGCATGTCTGGTATCCTAAAAGCACCGCGTTAGCAAGAAGGTGCAAAATTTGAAAATCTTCTGCAAGTGTGTAGCCCGTACAGTCTGGGTCGCCACATTTTGTACCAAAAGTCTGCAGAAACTAAGCAGCGGAAAAATACCTAAGCCTTTTGAACAGACATGTATATCTATCAAAAGTAGCTAACGTTTGTTAAAGATGTTATAATACCCCTTCAATAAATATGTTAGGTGGTCATGTTAGGAAGTATATGTATGTATCAAAGTACTTTGGTAATGTAGGAAGCTACATTTTGGGCACCATTTGCAGTTACACTGCAATAACAAAGTAGCATGTTTATTACTTCCATATTTTGTTCAGTTTCTAAACTATCGTACCATCCGTTGCGGAACCTTCGTTACAAACTATATACAACCACCACGCACATACGATACCTGCTCACCTATTAAAAAAAAGGCACAATAACAACGCACACGCACATACTTTTTCATATTTGCTACTCCAACAATAGATCAGTAATAGATTACACACAAACAATCTGGGTACAAAAGCATTCTGATATCGATAGCAACACCCATATTCTGACCGATAAAAAAAGTAACAAAAAATTATATGCAAATCCCAAAAAATCATAGCCACAACTAGAAGGTTAACCATCCGCACACAAAGAGTTGTACATATCGCAAACATCGTCAGCTGGTGCACAACGTTTAAAACCGGCTACAAAAGTATATAAAAAAGAAACAAAACACCCCAACTAACCAAAATGTTTCAGCAATGGCTGACAACTACACCTATCTATAGTTTCTACTGACAAACAAATATCTCCACAAAATATTAGAAAAGATATTTAAAAAAGAATTAAAGTTCTAAATTGTTCTAAACAAAAGTAACAAACATTTAACAACGGTACCAAAACTATAAACATCGATCCAAAAAGAAAAAATAAATAAATAAAAATTAGACAGAAAAAAATTTTGCCCCGCCGCAACGCGGCGGGATCGTTTTTTCCTCGTTATTATATATAATCCGCTTTTTTTCTTTTTTCTTGGGCTGTTGTCGGTTGAGTCGGCCCACGACTGTTGGGTTGTCTTTTTTTTATTTTTTATTTTTTTTATTTTATTTTTTATTTATTTATTATTTTATTTTTTTACGTTTCAGACTGCTTTGTATAAGCGTAGATAGACGTCCAACATTTATCTGCAAACGTCGGTTGTGACTATCGTTGGTGCTATCTTCGAGGTTTGCTATCTAGCTCAGATCTTCTTTGGGTATTCGTTGCATGTCTTTTCGCTGTTTAAGTCCTTATGTACAAACTGCATGTTGTTATTTATGCAGGGTTATTGTACTTTCACTTTGTTCAACGTAATGTTAATTTGTTGCTGCTACTACCGTTTGTTTCTTGCTTTATATATGTGTTCCACTATTGTTTTGTTGATTTTTTTCCCCCTATAATGGGCACATACTCCCTTAATCAGCACTATTGTAAGCATTTTGATAACGTGACATTTCTTAATCAAAAGTGCCCCGTTATTTCCCGTTTTATCACAATTTTGGGTCCGTTTTGACAATGTTTGTTAATTGGAGGGTGATTTTTTTTTTTTTTTTTTTTTTTTTTTTTTTTTACTTACAAAACCTACTACTTTCCACTTAATAATTTTCCCTCTTTCCCCAAATAGTTCCTTTTCCCTAAACGGTCGAATAAGAACCCTAAATCATGAGCAGTTCTAGTTCAGCTCAATCCCGTTTAATTGGAGGTAAGATTGAATATTTTTGTAACTGTAATCGTCAATTAAGAGTGCAAACATCAACCACGAGGAGGATTCCGGGTAAGAGATTCGTCACATGCACTGTTTGTCAAGTGTATGACTTTCTGGATGAAGATCTTCCTAGTGAATACTACAAAGAGTTGGTGTATGGGTTCTATCAAAGGCAGAAGCGAATGAAGAACAATGAGGATAGTGGACCTGATAACGCTCAAATCTAACATGTTTTATTAGCGTTATTCGTATGATTATGCATGTTATTTGGTTGTATTTATGAACATTTTACGCTTAAAAGGTACAAAAGATGTGCTTAGGTTAAGGTACAACTATGTTGAAGGAAATAGAGAAAAAGACGAAGAAAAGTCGACAAAATCAAGAATATATGCACGAAGAGAAGTTTTCCGTTCGAGATAAAGATTCATGCTATGATTATTTCCAAGTTCAAGAGAAAGATGTGAAAATGAAGTCAAGATTCAAAAACTTGATGCGTTCACACGAGTTTTAATTTCGTTAGTGAACGACCTCGGCTTACCTTAATTATCTCTTACCTTGATGCGTTCACACGAGTTTTAAATTTATAAACAAGAATTACTGGTTAACTAGGAACACATACGAGCAAGTATACTCGTCCGTTATAGTTAAGGGATTGGTAAGTCAAGGTCGTCCCACGAGACTTGGTTGTACTCAAATGTTGTTTGATTGTTTAAGCAAGTAACAAGTTGATGGTTATGATTGTCACAGATCAAACCAACAAGAAAAGCAATTATAAAAGCATGATATAAGCACACAAACACTTGTTTAGGGATAATAACCAATCGTGATGGAATGTTGAACATGTTTGGGTGAAACATAGAAGGCACATATCAATTTTCACAAGGTTTTCTAGTCAATGGGTAATATCAAGAAAATCCATGTTTCTACTAGTTTCACGGGTGAGTCCTTTCGGCCTACACATCATCCCATTACGCTAGCTCTTTGTGTTATCAAATGTATGAAAAAGATGATTTGTCACATTAGTTCTTACGAGTTCTTTCGACCTAATCTCGTGATTAAATATTTCCGAATTCATTTAAAAACTTGAATACTTAATAGTTGTCAATTATCAAATACCAATCCATTTTGGCCACCAACTTCTTGGAATTAAACAATATTAGAAATCTTTTCAACCTTTAAATCCAACAATGTTTAATCAACAAGTTTTAGAACACGAATTATATTTAAACAAACTTATGAGAACAATAACTTTCTCTAACCAACTAGTCAATCATACACACGAAAATCTACATAATCCCCAAACTAGTATAAAGAGATAATTGTAATTAAACAAGTAACACAACACACAAAGGAATTCTCATAATCAACATAAGCAAAGACATTAATATGAATGAATTTAAATAGAAACAATACCAAACATTAAAGTCAAGGCATTGAGTGCTACAATTCCAACCATGTGATTCCAACCAAAAGAAACTACCGAAATACAAATTATCCATCCCTAAACCTTCCTGGAAATCGGCCTCATGTTGTGAGTATATGACTTAGGGATGTTTGGTAATAAGGATTGTTGGAGATGTAGGTGGTGTTTAATTAGTGTGAACTATAATCAAACCTTATGGTGTAGGGATGATCACGTCATATGTCATGCTAATGTAGACCATACCAACACCCCAACACCTCTAGAATTGGTGGGGAGTGGTAGAAGAGAATCCTCCAAGTGGTTGTAAAAGCATGATATAAGCACACAAACACTCGTTTAGGAATAATAAACAATCGTGATGGAATGTTGAACATGTTTAGGTGAAACATAGTAGGCACATATCAATTTTCACAAGGTTTTCTAGTCAATGGGTAATATCAAGAAAATCCATGTTTCTACTAGTTTCACGGGTGAGTCCTTTCGGCCTACACATTATCCCATTACGCTAGCTCTTTGTGTTATCAAATGTATGAAAAAGATGATTAGTTTCATTAGTTCTTACGAGTTCTTTCGACCCAATCTCGTGATTAAATATTTTCGAATTCATTTAAAAACTTGAATACTTAATAGTTGTCAATTATCAAATACCAATCCATTTTGGCCACCAACTTCTTGGAATTAAACAATATTAGAAATCTTTTCAACCTTTAAATCCAACAATGTTTAATCATGACCCATAATCGAGTCACTTGCTTTGGACAAGTCAAGGTTGGAAGATGAGTTGAAGGCTACAAAGTCAAGATTGGAAGATGAGTTGAAGGCTAGAAACTCAAAGTTGGAATTGTATGATAAGTTGTTTTTGATCATGTTAGGATGTTTGTGTGTAATCTGTGTTGGGGTTGGTATGACATTATCCAAGTGATGTAATGATCCCTTTAATGTAAGGTTTTCAAATGTTTAATGTTAAGTTAGGGCATTTATGAAATCTTTGACCTGTGTAGAGAAATTAGCACTGCATTGAATCATAATAGGGCTACAAGGGTTTTATTCAAGGATGGTTTAAGTTATACACTTAAACCATAAACATACATACATAGCTTGTAACCATCTGTTTTTCCCCTTTCATTTGGGATTTTTGATGACAAATGTTTTGATACCAACATCTTCACAGGTGGTCTTATTTGGCATCCCTAGTACCTTTTCCCTTGCATCAAAAACTATCTTTGCTTCATGTTTGTTTGTCACTTTTGTGCTACTTTCCACCTTCTTTGAAGTAACAAAGTAATCTTTTGGATTATAATCCTTTGGAAAATAATCCTTCCATGATACTGGATCAAATGAATGTGCACCAGAACTGTCACTGGAAACCTCTATGATTTCTACACAAAATTGGTAAAAAACACATAAGGTTACTGATTAAATTGAGCTTAAAGTCACAAGAAAAAACATTGAAGAATACCTTTTTTTCATTCGGTTATTACTTGACAGAATAAACCACACGAATCATAATTATAAACCCAAAAATCTCAGTCAGTGAATCATCTTGAACAACCATGGAGGCCGAGGTTCATAATCTTCTATATTCATTCTTTTATGTTATATAAAAATTTAATATATTTATAAAGTGATGGTCATTTGGCAATTTAGATGTATTGTGTCATGTATATTATGTAGTTAACATAGTGGGCTTATAGTATTAGTTTTATTTGTAACAAATGTATAAATGTAATGCATTTGTAAGTCCACTAGAAAGTCCAAGTCAAAGCCCACACAAGCCATGTGTTGGCTGTGTGAAGCGTATAAACACACACACTCTTTAGTTTCAAAGTGTGCCTCATTCAAGATAAGATAAGAGTGTGTGTGTGTATCCAAGTCCACCCAAGTCTTTGTATTATCTTCTCTTATTGAATATAATCATTAGACTTGAAATTTAACCATATGATCCATGCTACTCTTATTGTTCTTTATGTTTATGTGAGTGTCATCAAGTGTTAGTTTGTATGATAAGGAAGAGATTTGTGGTGTTACAAGTGGTATACATGAGCCTATCAACAAGGTAGAAGGTTTGTTTGTTCGGTTTTTGCTTCATACCATTCACTGTCGTGGTCTTTGGCTTCTCAAAAAGGCACGAAGTGGGTGTTACTGGAAATAGAAGAGCAAGATTAATGTGTAAGGTTGGATGTGTTAATGGTTATACGATTTGGCCTATGAATCTGTGAATATTATCTCACTTGAATCTTGTGTTCTTGTGTGGAATATTTATTTATTCTAAGTGTTTTGATCGAACCACAGGAAAAGTTATTCACTTTTTGTGTTGTTGATTATTTTATTTGTGATTTCTTAGATATTATTGGTTCAAGTTGTTGAGTTGTGTCAGGAATTTTAGCTAGTTGGTGAAAAGTTGTAAGAGAAAATCTTTAGTGATAAGGTTGTAAGGGAAAAAGTCAAAAAAGGTAGGAAAAGTTCAATCTATCGCACTTGCAAGACAAATCTGCGTTTTATCGCATTTTGAAAGCCTTATCGCAGTTGTCTAAATCGGATCTTATCGCAATTCAGATATCGCAGTTCTTGTATTAGAATTGCGATAGGTATCGCTATTGGCTTATCGCTGTTCAAGCTTTATCGCATTTCAGAAACTATCGCAGTTGACAGCAGAAACTTTCGCAGTTGACATATCGCATTTGTTCTATCGCAGTTCAAACTCAGACAAGGCTATCGCATTTGACTGCTATCGCACTTGACTGGTCTATCGCATTTGGCTGGTCTATCGCATTTGGCTGAGATTTTCAGCAGTTTTCAGAATTTGCATTTTCAGTCCCTGTACCTTCAAGCAGCCCTATAGAACTTTCAGATTTGGCAGTTTTGGCCCTCGTACTTCTGTGAAACTTCAAACGGCCATAACTTTTGAACCGTAACTCCGTTTTCAGCGAATTACCTGTCAAAACGACCGTGAGACCGAGGAGAAGGACACGTTGAATTAATTTATTCATTCAACCCAACTTTCGAGGCCTGAAAACGCTCCAAAATGAAGTTATTGAGGTTTTAAGTTTCGAGACCAAAATTCCATCGTACTTGTGTGAATTAAGTTCAAAGTTAAATAACTTTTAAGGATTTGATTCGAACGTAATTTCGTCAACTCAAAAGTTTACATTCATTATAAACTTTTGACTTTGTCTTAATTATACTTGAATCAAGTTTCGTAACGTTATTTAATTTGCTTCGTTTACATATCTGACAACATCAACGATCTTCAACAACAAACCAAGGCTTCACAACAACATCTTCTATTTTGTTGACACGATCCTCAATCCACTTTATCATACCATATCTTAAAGATGACAACACAACAAGACATTCATGCCGCAGGTTCAGAAAACCGTCCTCCAATGTTAGAAAAGGGTGGTTACCTTCCATGGACGAGTCGTATGCTTCGTTATATGAAATCAAAACCTAATGGACAAGGTAGACTCTTGGCTAACTCCGTTGAGAAAGGTCCATTCAAGCCTCGTAGGACGGAACTTACAGCTGAAGATCGAACTTCAGAACCTCCCGTTGAAGCAACTTACAAAATCCAAGAAGAAAAGGACTATACGGCAGATGATTGGAAGCAGATTGAAGCTGATAACTTGGCAATGCATCTAATCCAACTTGGGTTACCTCAAGATATATTCTGTGCTGTAGACAGTTGTGAAACTGCTCATGCAATGTGGGAACGAGTCAAAAGACTTTGTTATGGTACAGATATTGGTAAACAAGAATTGGAAAACAAGCTTCTGACTGAATGGGAGAAGTTCACATCTACACCAGCTGAACAGATTGAATCTTACTACACACGGTTTTGTACTCTAATGAATGAGTTGATCAGAAACAATTTGGCACCTAAACCAATTGTTCAAAATATCAAGTTCATCAACAACCTTCCTGAAGAATGGGGACGATATGTTACTATTGTCAACCAGACACAAAACCTTCACAAGATGAACTATGATCAGCTTTATGACTTCCTAAAACAAAACCAAGCAGAGGCAAATGAAGTCAGACAAGAGAAACAAGCAAAACAACAAGATCCTCTTGCACTCATAGTCCACACACCTACACCTGCAACAGTTAATGCACAACCTTCATCATCATCTTCATCCCAACAAGTTATGCAACAACAATACAATCCTCAAACACCTTTCTACCCACAACAACAACATGTAATCCCACAACAACAATACCCGCAACACCCAGATCAACATGATCAGGATGAGTCAACTGATGACTTGACTCAAGCTTTTGCCTACCTATCAAAAGCATTCCAAGGACGTTACTCCACACCCACCAACAACAATCAACGAATCTCATCAAACACTCGCAACAAGCAGATTGCACAGCCGAGTTTCAACATGGGACAGCAAGGTCAGATGGTTGGGGGATATGGGAATCAGCAGGGATATGCTCCAAGATATCAGATGGGAAATCAGAATGCAGGGCAGTATGTTGGTAATCAGATGGGTCAGTTTGCAGGGAATCAGATGGGTAATGCTGTTGGTAATCAAAGGGTACAGAATGCTGGGAATCAGTTTGGGAATGTTGCTCAGGGAGCTGGGAATAGGAATCAGGGTAATGTGATGAAGTGCTTCAATTGTCAGGGTATTGGTCATATGGCTAGGAACTGTCCAGACAAGCCGAATAAGAGGGATCCAGCTTACTTGCAGAAAGCATTAATGTTGGCAAACAAGGAAACGGCTGGGCTTCAGTTAAGTGCAGAAGAGAATGACTTCATGGCTATTATGGATGCTTCAGAAGATCTTGAAGACATCGATGCAAACTGCATTTTTATGGCTAATCTTCAGGAGGCAAAGTACGACACAGACTCAGAAGCACCTCCTGCTTTTGACACTAATGCGGTTTCTGAGGTACAACCATATATTACATGTCACAATAATGAAATGTTTGATATGTCACCTCAAAATGAACAGTATCCTAAGATTCCTAATCTCATTTATGATACATACATGGACGAACCAAGTTGTAGTAATACTAATTTGGTAACTCCAGATATGAATCCTAATGAAGAATTCGAGTCACAGCATACTGATAATAATGAGGAAACACGTGCTATGTTTGAATCATTATTGCATAATTGTAGTATTGAAATTGAGAAAGTTAAAACGGTCAATCGCGAGGTTAAGGCTGCGAATGAAAAATTGACCGCTGAGCTTGAGAGTTATAAGGTGAATGCACAAGCTTATGATTTTCATAACGAAAAACAGTCAGAACTTGAGGTTAGCTTAAGAGATGCTGAGTTAAGAGAGAAACATTTGCAAATAAAATTTGACACTCTCGATGTTAATTTGAACTTGCAAATCAAATCTCTTAACAAAGAAATTTCTGAACTAACCAACCAGCTTTCAAAACAAAAATCAACTTATTCCAATCTTGAAAAAGAAAAGAAGGAGTTGATTGAAAGGTTTTCAAAACGTGAAAAAGATCTTCAAAAAGAGATCACTGACAAAAAGGAAACCATTGCAAAGTTGGAAGATTTAATTGTAAAAACGGGTCATTCTGCACAAACAGTTAACTTGTTAATAAACGATCCAAACCCGATTTTACATACGCTAAAGAAAACGGCTATCGGTTGTGAAAACCCTTCTTATCTCAAGAAAGCTCAGAAAAATCAGAATGTGTTATATAATGGTAGTGTGCTAAATGATAATCATGATCCGATTGAGATGTATGATTCGGATGAAACGATTGAGCGTACTGAAAAGAGACGAGTCAAAATGAGACAAATGAACCCAGAAATTAAACCAATTGACTATAATGAAGTTAACAGACTTGCTGGGGTTCATCTTGTTAAAAAGGAGTCACCTCTGTTTTTTCAAAAACCAGTGGTTTTCACAAGACAAAAAGCTGTCTCAATTCATCTGGCTAACATTCAACAAATGGCATCTAAAAACACTTTTGATACAAGTGCAGCTAGACTATATTTGGTGGATCTCAAACAGAGAATTGAAACACTTCAGAGTATTGTGGCTTCCAAAACATCCAGTCAAAAATTTGAATGGTTTTCAGGTGTTCAGGATGAAATTAAAGAGATTTTTGAATCGGAAATTAATCCACACATTTCTGCAATCTATGCGGTTGTTCAAAATGTGGAAAATAATCTTTTGAAAGAATCAGCAGCATTTGTTAAGGACCACAAATCCTTAGTGAATGAAGCCAATGAATACTTGGAACACATAAAAGTTTTGGAACAACAAAATGACTCTCTCTCTTTCGAAGCTCTATCGACCGATATCATGTCTATTATTTTCCAAACATATTCTGTGGAGGATGATGAAACACTTCGAGCTGAGACTTCTCAAATTGCTGAAAAATATGAAAAGGCACTTTTAAAGCTTGAAAAACAAAATTGCACATATTTTAAACAACTTGATACGAAAAAGGAAGAATGCAAGTATGACAAACTGTCGTATGAGCGTTCTTACAAAAACATGCAAGATCAAATAAATCTTTTGAAGTCTCAGCTTGCAAGTCAAAAAGGGCAGGGTGAGGAAACTACGGGTATTGCACCATTAACCCCCTTGCCTAATGAGAAACAAAAAGGGAAAGCTGTTGTCAAGAACACTAATGTGATAGCGCCTGGCCTTTATAGGATTAGTCCCACTACTGCGTCTGCCTCTACATCTAAAACATATAGGGCGATAGACAAAATTATTAAAGATAATCCAAACGAGATTAGGACTGCTAAAACAACATCTCAGGACAACAACATAAATTCTAATGAGTGTGCCTTACCTTCTACAGGATTAGAAAGCAACTCTAGGAGCAGCAGACAGACTAGGAGCAATATCAAGAAACCTAGTGTCCCATCTGTTTCTGAGAATGCAAGCAAGAAAGTAGAAGAACACCCTACGAATTTACCGCTTCCCAAGAAGAAACATGTATCATCTAGTTGTAATGATAAGACTCCTGTTTCTAATGCATGTAATGATTCTGATTGTTTAATGCAAAAGAAAACTTTGTCTGTAAATGCTTGTGATGATAATGTTTCTAATGATGTGAAAAAGAATGATATGCCTGAACAGAAAAAGGTTCCTTTTGTAACTAAGGCTAAGTCTAGATTCATTCGAAGACTTATTGCAAAAGCTAGGAATACAACTAGCAGCCTATTACCTAAGGATCACATTAAGTTTTGTGAATGGAAACCAACGGGTAGAATGTTTGCACCTAAGAATGGCACAGTAGAAATAGTTCCCAATGCATCAACGGAAACCATCTCTAAGTGTACTCCACCTGTTACATCTAACCCCTTGGAACCAAATGTTAAACGGTTTCCATATACAAAATCCTCTGTTCTTTGCAGGTCATTGAAATTTGTCTTTGGATCGTCGACTCGGGTTGCTCCAAGCACATGACCGGGAATCTGAAGCTGCTGATCAATTTTATGTGGCAGTTCATGGGGACTGTACGGTTTGGGAATGATCATGTTGCAGCTATTCTGGGTTATGGAGATCTTCGGTTTGGAAATTACTTGATCACTCGGGTTTACTATGTCGAAGGGTTGGGACACAATCTGTTCTCTGTCGGGCAGTTTTGTGATGCTGATTTAGAGGTTGCATTTCGGAGAAACACTTGCTTTGTCAGGAATTTGATTGGGGATGATCTCTTAATTGGGGATCGTGGCACCAATCTCTATGCAATTGACATAAACCAAATGGCCTCTTCATCTCCTATTTGTCTCATGACCAGGGCAGGCGACACAAAATCCTGGTTGTGGCATAGACGTTTGTCCCATCTGAACTTTGACACGATCAACAAGCTTGCCAAAGACGACATCGTCTCCGGTCTTCCTAAATTCAAATACACCAAAGAACACCTATGTCCATCATGTGAGCAAGGAAAGAGCAAAAGAGCAACATATAAACCTAAACCCGTACCTAGTTCGGTTGATAGGTTGCATCATGTTATTGGCACATGGACCATTATGTGGCCACGATGATAGTTCAAAGTATTAAATGGGAAGAAGTATATTCTTGATAAATTGTTGAACGACTATTCAATGATATACCAGTGGGTGAAGTTTGAGATCTAAAGAAGAAGCACCAAGCACCATCATCACTTCTGAAGCGGATTCAAGTTCTACTCAGCTACATTAGGATAGTACGAAGGGTAATGCACGGAATTCGTTAATCAGGGTTAAGAACATTCTTTGAAGAAACTGGTATTACACACCAGACATCAGCTGTTAGAACTCCACAGCAGAATGGGGTAGTTGAAAGAAGGAATCGAACCCTTGTAGAAGCTGCTCGCACTATGCTGATCTATTCCAGTGCACCACTATTCTTATGGGCTGATGCTGTTTCTACTGCTTGTTTACTCAAAACCGATCCCTAATCCATCCAAGATTCAATAAAACCCCATATGAACTTGTCAACAACAGAAAACCGGATATTTCTTATCTTCATGTATTTGGCGCTTTATGCTATCCAACAAATGACAGGGAAGATCTGGGAAAGTTGAAGGCTAAGGGTGATATTGGAATCTTTATTGGCTATTCTGAAAACTCCAGGGCATTCAGGGTGTATAACAGGAGAACGAAAAAGATAATGGAGACGATGAATGTGAAGTTTGATGAAATTTCACAAATGGCTTCTGAGAGACTCGCTCTAGAACCCGCGCTTAACCCGATGACTTCCGGACATATCAGTTCGGGACTCGCACCTCAAGGAGCTCAATCAATTCATTCAGAACAACCCACAGCTCAAGAAATGGATAATTTCTTCGAGTTCATGTACGATGAATACTATGGTGGCGCTTCGAAAAATGCATCTAACCAACATTCCGCTGCATCCACTCAACAACCACCACCACCACCATCAAATCCAGATGCATCCACAACATTTGAAGCTGGCGCACCACCTCCCTCACCACCAACATCATCTACATTTACTCCTGCAACTCCATTCATTGAAATTGTTCTACCAAGAATTGATGAGCAAGAACAAAATAAGGCTGTGTTAGACGATGAAGTCTTTGAAAACCCGTTTGGAACGGAATCTGGTGAATCATCTTCCAGATTACATGAACCGACTAACACGCAGTTATTCAGTCCAAGGTACCCTTCAACTCTACAATGGACAAAAGACCATCCGATTGAACAGGTTATTGGTGAACCCTCAAGACCAATTCAGACGAGAAAACAACTTCATACCGATTTCGACATGTGCATCTATGTCTGCTCAGTCAGTCTCATAGAACCTAAGAACATTCGGGAAGCAATGGCAGATAATGCCTGGATTGAAGCGATGCAGGAAGAACTTCTTCAATTTCAAATCCATGACACCTGGGATTTAGTTCCAAGACCAATTGACAAACTAGTCATTGATCTTAAGTGGTTATGGAAAAACAAAAAGGATGAAGAAATGACTGTGATTCGCAACAAAGCTCGTCTGGTGGCAAAGGGATACAGACAAGAAGAAGGAATAGATTTTGAAGAGTCATTCGCACCGGTTGCAAGGCTTGAAGCTGTCAGGATTTTCTTAGCTTATGCCGCTCACAAGAACATCACGGTTTATCAGATGGACATCAAGACGGCGTTCTTGAATGGAACTCTGAAAGAAGAAGTGTATGTGAGTCAACCAGACGGTTTCGTTGACAAAGATCATCCGGAATACGTCTACAGGCTAAAGAAGGCAATCTATGGTTTGAAACAAGCCCCACGGGCGTGGTATGACGAGTTATCATCTTTCTTGTTGTCAAATAATTTCACCAAAGGAACGATTGATCCAACCTTGTTTACACGAAAATACAAAAATGACATTTTGATTGTTCAGATTTATGTGGACGACATTATTTTTGGGTCCACTAATTCGGAGCATTCAAAACATTTTGCAAATCTCATGAAAAGCAAATTTGAAATGTCCATGATGGGTGAATTAAAATTCTTTTTAGGTTTACAAATTCATCAATCCCCACGTGGAATTTTTCTTAATCAGGCTAAATACACAATTGAGATTTTGAAAAAACATGGTATGGAAAATTGTGACTCTGTTGGTACTCCAATGGTCACTTCACCAAAGATTGGCGCTGACCTATATGGGAAACCCATGGATCCGAAGAAATATCGGAGCATGATTGGTTCTCTCATGTACCTAACTGCAAGCCGACCAGATATACATTTTGCTGTGTGTTTATTAGCACGGTTTCAGGCAAGGCCTACCGAACTTCACCTCCAAGAGGTTAAACGGATCTTTCGATACCTTCGAAGAACCATTAACATGGGACTTTGGTATCCGAAGGATTCGGAGTTTACACTAATTGCCTTTTCAGATGCCGATCATGCTGGATGCCAAGTAACAGCGAAAAGTACATCAGGCGGAGCGCAATTTCTGGGAGAAAAGCTAGTAGGCTGGTCATCAAGAAAACAAGATTGCACTGCTTTATCAACAGCAGAGGCCGAGTATGTGTCTCTATCTGCGTGTTGTGCTCAAGTCCTTTGGATGAGAACACAACTCACGGATTATGGTTTCTCTTTCAACCGCATACCTTTGTATTGCGATTCAAAAAGTGCCATAGCCATCTCGTGCAACCCAGTGCAACACTCAAAGACCAAGCATATTAGAGTCCGCTATCACTTCATAAAAGAGCACGTTGAAGAGGGTACTGTTGAATTGTTTTTCGTGAAGACAGAATACCAGCTCGCCGATCTATTTACTAAGGCCCTCCCAAAAGAGCGGTTTGAAAACTTAGTTCGTCGAATTGGAATGCGAAGCCTAACTCCCGAAGAGTTAGAAAGTCTTCTCGAATCTTATTGATTTACTTCATAAAGCTTCGCATGTAACGATATATGTGTAAATATGTTTGTAAATAGTTACGTATATATATTTTTGGTAAATATATATATATACTTTTTCAAAAACAAAATATAAAAATAGAAAATTTCAAAAAGACATAAAAAATATAAAACAACAAAAATCAAAAATATTCTTCTCACGACATGTCTCTCGTCTAATCAATATTCTGTACGTACTTAAAATGTCATTTAACAATGATAGGTATTTACAGATGCTGACGGAGTTGATCTTTGATTATGTTTTTTGTCCAAAACATGTCGTTTCTCAAAATTCATAAAGGCTTTCGTGCATTTCAGTACGAAACCCGCGCTACATTGAATGACTTTTGATTATTTCCGATCAGAACTCGCAATGTTAATGGCGAAAAGCTAAAACCTGTGAGCACTTAATCAAAATTGTTTCAAAAGATTGTCAAAGTCTTTTTATAAATTTTGTGCTCACAAGAACTCCCTCAAAGACCTCTAAATGCTTTTAAACTCAAAAGTTTAACCATTTGCTCTAATAGAGGGGGAGTAGAAAAAGAAAAATGTTCCATTTTTCATGCTAAAATCAGTCCGTCTCTCCACAAAAAGTTTCATTTTAATCAACTGTTTTCAAAAAATATCACTTCGTGCTATTTTTGAGGGGGAGATTAAGTGTTTATATATATGGGGGAGAGGACGTGATTAAAATGTGATCTAAAAGAAGTTTTGTCGTTTGAATCTCAAAACGAGTTCTTCAAAAAGACTCAGCATGAACCCTCGAATTGACGAAACTAAATGTCCGTTCTCGAAAAGACATGTCCTAGACGGGTAATAATTTCAAGCTGGTTTTCCAGTAATGTAAACGTGTCTCGCAAAGGATTTGTCTGAGTAGAATGTACCAATTCGAGAGATGATCTTTGAATATGACCAGGACGGGTAATAATTTCAAACTAGTCTAACTAGTGATGTAAGCGTGTCCCGCGAAGGTTATGTTCATTGAAAATCGATCAATTCAAATGTGCGATCTCTACCCAACATGTGCAATTTATTACAAAAATGCATGAGCACATGTGAAGGGGGAGTGTTTCATAAATGCAAAACTCTTAATGTGTTAACAAAATGTGTTTTCTCATAAACACGTTGAGAGATTTTTCACAAGGTTTAATGGCATGTGACAAATAATCTAGGATAATCATGGAGTAATAAGGTGATTATGATTAGGTTATGTCCAATGATCCGCCAGAACCGGAGGGATCTACCCAAGGACTATTCCAACAGCTTAGCATTAGAAGTCCTTAGGAAAGATTGAAAAAGGAGTATAATGAGAAAGGAGAAAGAAGGGGTTGAAGAATGAAAAAGAAAAGTTTTTGTAAGGGTGAAAAGAAATAGCCCTCCATGAAAACTTAGGTCAGAAACCGGGTCAATACATCTGCTATCGGTACTCACTAAGGTGATACTGGTATTGAAGACAAGACGTCATGGACCCAGTGACGCATTTGCACCACCTCTCCTATCCACTCAGATATCTCTTAAAAGATATTTGTTTCATTTCTCACGGAGAACACTACATAATCTATCGACCTCTCACTCCGAGATGTGTTGATATTGAAAAGGTGGCACTCTGCTCCATGCCTCCGACGACTAAAAACAAAACGCACATAATTGAGTCTAGAGACATGAGATTCATCAAAAGATCTCTTAGGAACACTTCCTATGCAATACACTTGTGTTCACTATAAAGGATACAAGTTGTATGAGTCTTAATGAGATCAAAGGATCTTGCCTCGTGACATGATGGCCAAAGGACGAATTATTGCTAACTGTTTTATGCAGGTACCGACGAAAGTCTATCAACCATCATCATCTACAACGACGACGCATCCAGACATAAGAAGTAGATCAAGGCAAGAACGACCAAAAGACGATCTTTAAAGATCACAGTGCACGAAGGAACATTGAACGAAGAATATTATACATTGACACATGAAGTTCAAGACGGCAAATGCAAAAGACCAATCACGGGAGCATCATTGAAATGACCATCCCTTAGGGGGAGATTGTTAGCAATCAATTTAAGTCATTTATAAAGTGATGGTCATTTGGCAATTTAGATGTATTGTGTCATGTATATTATGTAGTTAACATAGTGGGCTTATAGTATTAGTTTTATTTGTAACAAATGTATAAATGTAATGCATTTGTAAGTCCACTAGAAAGTCCAAGTCAAAGCCCACACAAGCCATGTGTTGGCTGTGTGAAGCGTATAAACACACACACTCTTTACTTTTCAAGGGTGCCTCATTCAAGATAAGATAAGAGTGTGTGTGTGTATCCAAGTCCACCCAAGTCTTTGTATTATCTTCTCTTATTGAATATAATCATTAGACTTGAAATTTAACCATATGATCCATGCTACTCTTATTGTTCTTTATGTTTATGTGAGTGTCATCAAGTGTTAGTTTGTATGATAAGGAAGAGATTTGTGGTGTTACATTCATTCTTTTATTTTATATAAAAATTTAATATATTTATTGTTGATTCTTATTATTATGTTATATATTGAATCGTTTTGAGCTTCGATCTGGTTGTTATGATTTGTGTAGTTTATTAGCTGATTATACTTGTGATGAAATTAGGTTAATTAGTGCGTGTTTAGGTGTTTACTGTGCGTGATTTTGTTGATGTTAGGTTTCTGTGTGTTGGATCTGTTATTTTTTAGTAGTATCGTAAATTTTGTTAGTTGCGCTTTTGTTCTATGAAGAGAAGGTTAAATCAGTCATCAGAGTGTTGTTGGGGTTCATATTGTTTCGATACTATGTTCTTTTTGTTTGTTATGAATTTAGTTGTGATACTAGTTTAGGTTAGGTTGGTGTGTGTTTGGGTGTTTTGTGTGTGTATTGGTGTTAGATGTGTTTTGCACATGAATTTATGATATGATGCGAATTTGTTGTTAGGTTTTGATTTTGTAAGAAATTGTGGATAATACGCCTTTGTTGTAGGAAGAGAAGTCGAAGTAGATGATCGGAGTGTTGAAGTTACGTTTATTTTGTATATGATGATTTTGTTGTTAGTTTACCTGGTTTTTATTGTAAGGGAGGTGAAATAGGTAATCGGGTTGTTGTTGGACTTCGTTTTGTATCTGATGATCTTGTTGTTAGGTTTTGATTTATGTAAGGATTGTATATATTATAATTATAATGATAATTGTTATATATATATATATATATATATACACACACACACACACACATATGAATGAATTTGAATTGCAGGCTACAATGATCTGTGTGGACAGTAGTGGATGGATGATAGGACCCATTTTTCAGGAACAAGCTGACGCTATTAAACTCTATTGTACCGAAAAATTAAAGGTAATTTCATTTCGTTATTTTTTTTTTATTTTTTTTTTAAATTTTTTAATAATTTTTCTTTTTGGTTGATTTTTGTTTTATTTTTTTTACATTAGGCTAATCCAAATAATGTTGTGGGCATAGCTTCATCGGCTACCTATTACGTTGCGGCTGCTCCTACTAGAGATATTAAAACCATCATGAATGCCGTTTTTAGTTAAGTAGCTTCTTCAATTCAATTCATTTCATTTCATTAGTTGTTGGCTATGTAATAATAATAATAATAATAATAATAATAATAATAATAATAATAATAATAATAATAATAATAATAATAATAATTTCAGGTCTGCCAATAATAGGCGGTTGTTTGGAGTTAAGGAAGGCCATTGTTGGTGCTAATCTTGTTTGGTGTAATGACTGGAACGAAGGTCTCAAAAAAAGGATTGTTGTGTTTGTTGGAGGGTATGTCTGTTTATTTATTTTTATATAATACAGTAGTTCAAGTTTAGTTTTAGATCTTAATGATTTGATTTAAGTTAGGATGTGTGGTTTTTAAAAATTAAAAATGATTAATTTGCTGGTTTGAGTGTAAATTGTGATATAATGTGTGAAACGGAACTGCAGTCCCTAGGTTTTGTTACTGATGAACTAATTTCTTCGCTATGCATTGTTGCTGATCAATATTTGAATTGTTAATTAAGAGATAGCAAGCGCTACTGGTATGTTTTTTGTCACTTGTTATTGGTTTGTATCTTATTTGCTTAGATCTGTTGTACCAGATGCTTGATATAAATAATGTGTTTATATGTGCAGAGCTGTTAGGTTTGGATAACTGGTCTGTATCTAGTGTTTTAAATGTTGGGTTTAGATCTGAAGGATTTGATATAAGTTGAGATATATGCTGTTTGTGCTGATCTCTGGAGTTTTGTTTTGTGAAACAAGTGTTAATTTTGGTGTACCGTGTGTAGACGAACTACGAAACCTTAGTTTTTGTTACTGGAGTTATGAATTAGTTGTCTAAATCATGAATTGTCGTTGATGGATATGTCATTTGTTGAATTAAGATATGTTAAACTGGACTAAGGTTGTGAGGTTAAGATTGTGAGAAGACT
Organism: Artemisia tridentata subsp. tridentata; assembly: GCA_021014915.2. Lineage (NCBI taxonomy): Eukaryota > Viridiplantae > Streptophyta > Magnoliopsida > Asterales > Asteraceae > Artemisia > Artemisia tridentata. The sequence goes on from CP139507.1 coordinate 75,095,848, forward strand.
ATGTTTATGTAGGGACTATAGATCTAGAAATTGGTTAGTAGGTATATATGCTTATAGTTTTGATCGGATCCATTATGGTATTTATGACTTGTTGAATTGCTAACTTAAATTCATGTGAGTAAATATTGGTTAGCTTCACAAGGTACTTACTGGTGGACTAGTGGTTCATACATATTGAATTTGTCTGATAGCATAGCTGCAAATCTAGGTTATTGTTACTGGCAACGAAAGCTTCTCTTTATGTCATAATCATCTGATGTGCAACATATGCTGTGTATTAATAATTGATCATTTTATATTTTTATTTTATTTTTTATTTGCTTTCATCAGAGATACCGCTGCTGATGCCCATCCTCTTGGACCATGGATTAAAAAATCGGACATAGCTTTTGATGCTGTTAACTTTGGTCGCCAGTCCTCAGATAAGAGGCAACTTTTGGAAACCTTTGTTGCTGCTGCTGCGGAAAATAACCACAACTCTCACATTCTTCATGTTGAACCACATATGTCTGTCAGCCAGGCCTTAGCAAGGTGGTTTATTATCATCTCGTTTTCTTAATTCGACTCACATTACATTACATATATTTATCTGGCTGGCTTGTTTACTCTCAGCTCTCAAATCATCCCTACTCGTGTTGGAGAAAGCAGTTCACCACCACCGGAAATCAAGGACAAGCAACATTATTCAAAAATCCCCTATGTTGATGGCTTTGAACTGTTGAGGATTGCGCTCGACCAAGTCTTTGAAGAACATGAAGCTGAAGCTGAGCACGTCTTTGAAGAACACAAAGCTGCTGCAATTGCACAAGCAGTAGAATACTAAAGTTACCTTGTCTCTTGCTGATTTGTACACCCCTTTTAAGAGTTTTTCTCCAATGTTTGTGTTTCTTTATGTTTTCGGATTAAACGGTTTATTGGTTTTTGCTGTAGATTAGTTTCTATGTGGTGTGCATAACTTGGCATTATAGATATGATTTAATTAGGGATTTTTACGAGTTAAAACATTCTCCGGTCCAAGTTTAATAAAATGGAAATGGATCTGTAAAAGAGAGCTAAGTTGCGCATTATGTGATTTTGGATGTTCTAGCAAGTATGTTTAGTGTGTTTTTTTGTAGGAGTTAGAGTAGAGAGGCTTACATGAACCTTGCCTTTAAATAATGAGGTGGATGGGTTGTTTTGAGAATTATGTTAGTCTACGCGCTTCGTCACGAATAGTCTGTCTCGCACCCACTCTATAAGAGCATTAGTTCACATTGAATAACATATATATATCTTAACTTTATAAGATTCTTGGTAATTTATAGTTTCATAGTTGCTCATGTGGATTGGCTCGGATTATTGTTGAACTCTGTCCAGCCATAAGTTCATCATATGAATGCTATCAAATTTCAACGATAATCCAATTCAATCCACAAGATCAAGTAATGATGAAGAATAAGAGCTAATAAAGGATGAAAATGGAACTACACGTAAAGATAATCTCATGAAGTAAGGAAAAATTTTCGTTTGTACTGATCTTGTTCTTTTTACAGCGGATGTGAGAAAGACTATTTGTGGAATGCATGTAACTAATCTAATTCACGCAATAACCATCTGGTCGTTATTTAAGTTTGCTAAAGTTTCATACATGACCCTCTCCTCTTAATGCTACCAAAAGTTGACACATAACTTAAATACTTAGAAAGTAGACAGATAACGTTGTGTTTTCAATAACAGTCAATTGATAATATAATCAAGGGGAAATTTCACATGCTTTGATTCTTGTGATATAGTCAATGGAAATCAATGAAATTTCACACAAAATCCATCTCTTTAGAATCCAAATCACTGAGGCATACTCTCCAAGTTGCGATTCTCATATAAATGGTCAACGTTATGTTTCATATATGGAACAAAGAACTTATACTCTCTCTTGCTTATACAAGTTTAACAAGCCAACTAGTAATTACTAACAAGGACGCGACTTAATGCTAAAAATGATTTTTTTTTTTTTTTTTTTTTTTTTTTTTTTTACAACTAAAGGCCACCTAAATAAATGAAAATGCCATGCCATTGTTCAAACATGATTCGGCCTAAAAATTTAACATTCTTTGGTTACAATGTTGGGTTCAAATCACATCAACCATCCTACAAAACGGGTCAACGGGTAAAAACCATATTCTCAACCAAATCTCATTTCTTCATTTCCCCAAAACCTTCACACCACTCTCAGCAACCAAACCTCAAAACCTAGACCGAGAAATTAAAACATGTTCCTCCGTAAGTTCGCCCGACCATCTTCAATGATGATGTCGAAACTTAAGGAAACAACTGGAATCTTGGGACTAGAAGTTGTCCCAAATGCAAGTCAAGTCTTGATTGGTCTTTACAACAAGACTTTAACCAAGATCCAACGAGTTCCCGAAGACGAAGGGTATCGAAAAGCTGTCGAAAGCTTTACGCGACACCGATTGAAGGTGTGTGAGGAGGAACAGGATTGGGAAAGTATCGAGAAGAAACTTGAGTGTGGTCAAGTTGAGGAGCTTATTGAGGAGGCTAAAGATGAGCTTACACTTATCGATAAAATGATGGGTATGTGTTTCGGATTAAACGGTTTATTGGTTTTTGCTGTAGATTAGTTTTTTATGTGGTGTGAACGTCTTTTGGTTTTTGTGTCTTAACTTGCTGTAAATGACAAGTTGGTGCAGATCTTGTCTTTAAGATTGTAAGTGTTCAGTTTGGCGTGGTGTGGAAATTTTTGTAGTATACAACCTTACTGTTGTTTGGTCATAATCCTATGCTTAATGCTTTATTGACAGCGTCTGACTTCTTATTCTGGTATTGGGCTATCAGTGGGCTGCAATTAGGCTCGGATAATATACACATGGCCAAATATCCGTAGTTTAAGGCTAGGACTACATGGACACATATAGTCCCATTTTCTTATCCAGCTTTTATCTCTAGTTTTTGGGCCCAGTAGAGCGCTTTGACCCATCTCACAGTGTTAGTCTAATTAATTTTTCAACCTTAAAAGTCACAAAGTTAGCCGCTTTGTATGTAGCTAATGTTGGTATAATTAAATGTAACAGAGCAAGAACAACCCATTGGAAGTTAATGCAATCAACAGGATTCTTGCGACAGCAACCAAGTTGAAGAGGGATGGCATTGCTTGAAAGCTGAGATGCCCCAAAGGGGAAATGACTTTCTTAGGCCTTCACCTGGGGGTCATACAATCCTATATCCAATGAAAAATCGGACTGGTGAAGGTATTTTACTTTCAATGTCTATGTATTGTTTCAGAGGTTATTAATCTAAAGTTCTAAACAATCAAACTGATTATGTAGCTACATTTGATATCATTTTTGATTCAAAGTTTTGGGTTTCACCAAGTTATGGGGATTGACTTGAAACACTGTTTAGATGCTTAATAGCCCATAATGATAGAAAGATCTACTTTAGTGTCTAACAATCATGCTTATTGTCAATTTAAGATATTAGTTAATTTGTCAACCATTTAATTGGTTGGTGTTTGATGTGTTATATGTTGAAGGTAGTTGTGAAGATAGAAATTTATTTTCTCTTTTGCAGATCCTAAAGATTGGCCGATTGGATTTGTTAATATTGGAAAGAGTTTTGACTGATGGGAGTAAATCGATCACCCACAATGAAACATAGCTGTATAAACAAAACAATAGAAGGGGCTATTATCAGTGTTGTTGCAGCAGGGATTCTATAACTAAAAATTGTATCGACCAACTTCTTGACCAGAAGGTATGCTTTATTTATCCTTCTGATTGACTTTTTTGCTATAATTTCTTTTTCATTCTATTGCATTGTAAAGACAACGCTGAGGTGATGACTAAAATTTTTCTTTAAATCTTATAAGCAACTGGTATGTTTAGTATTTAAATAGTTGAAGTGATTTAGGAAGTAATCAGCGATTTACAGTAGTAAATACGCATAAGCCGACTTTCGACCATTTAATTGATCTCGAATTCAGCATATGCTATAGTTTTTACTAATTTGACCTACTACAAATAAAATACAACTAAATTGGACCTATTTATAAAAATATAGGCGATGTTTGGATTAGCTTATTTTTCGGGGTTATGACTTTATATGAAAATCGGAAAAAGCATATGGCTTATGAGCTTTTAATTGCATTTGAATTAAAAGAATAATAGATGGGCCGAAACAGCCACCTTTACATTTGAACATGCTCACATGCCGTTTGCTTCTAACATTAGTTATGATGGATGATTATTGACGAAATATAAGTTATATTACATTAGCTGTACGAATTACCTATAGAAAACTATACACATTACCTATAGAAAACTAAACACGTTTGGACCAAAGTTTAAGTTTGACCTGTACCTAAAGCTACCCATTTTTACCAATCCCAAAATGTATTTTTACTGCTTAATCATGTGACTTCCAAAACTGTTTTATTAAATATTGCTGCATAATTTTTAATCGTATGCAGTAGTCATCTGATAGGTTTTGGTATTTCTAATGAAAATTTAATAAAATCTTATCTCAGGTGTTTGGATTTAGCTTACTTATGCAGAAGATCAAGGGGAAAGATGGAGAGTTTAATAAACACATATATGCAATTATTTAAACTGTTTTCAAAAGTTATGAGAAAATGTAACCAGTTTGTGATTGATCTGATTGCTTGAATTGCAGATATCTGTGCTTCCCAATGTAGGTTTGGATAAGGCGTATTTTCTTTGCAAGTAGTTTTGAATTTTTTTTTTTTTTTTTTTTTTTTTTTTTTTTTTTTTTGAGTGTGTGTGTAAGGATTATGGTATTGGATTTTTTAGGAATGCATGGATTGTTGGTATATTTTAGAATGCTGGTTTTTTTATTTTGCTTACTTTTTGCGCTTATTCAAGAATTTCTGTCACAAATTCTGCTGTGACCATAGCTGTTAATTACTATGCTTACTCCTTGCATAGCTTTTAAGCTCTATGTTCATACCATCAAATTCTGCTATCAGCATATCACTATGAAACATACCTCAATTTTCCCAAGAAAAGGTAATTTGGGGAAAATATACTTGCTTGGCCGATAAATCCTGAAAAAGTGTTCATCTTTGCAAAGATATTCAGACAGTTGTTCTTATTTTCAAAGTTATAATAGTCAAAAGGGACGCTATCATTATCTACAGTTTATAAACAGTAAATAGTATGATTATTGAAACACCAATTATCTCCGGTATATAGAATATCTAATGCATGTATTTTTCAAGTTTTGGTTTTCAAAATGCTTCGTACCACCAATATGTTTTTCTTGGGGGCGTTTAGGCGAGCTTATTGAAGCTTGTTGACTTATTAATATTTTTCAAAACATAATAAGCTATTTTTGAATATGGTTAATAGACAAAGAAGTTACTAAATTTTGGGAAAATGTTCGCCTAAGTTACTACAGTTTAAAACGTTACAAACAAGTTACTCAAGTTCACGGGTTTATCAAATGGGTTACTAAAGTTTCAAAAATGTTACACTAGGGTTACTCTCAAAGTGGTCAACCGGTTGATAGCCGGTATCCACGCCATTCTAAATTGGTAATTTTGTACTTGCAGAAATCAGGATCTTTCCATTGATAAAAAAGTCGTGAAACTAGAGGTAAGTTTCATCATAAGATGACAAGCTATATAATTGCAAATATATGTTTTTATATATAGTATTGTCGTTGCAAGAACCACCAGTTGAACATATTTTGAATTATAACGTACTTACTACTAAAGAGGAGTTAAATTATTTTAAATTTGTTTATATATCACAACGAGAATGGCGGCGCGGCCGGCCTGGCGGGTCTTTTTTCGTTGTATTTAGTTTATGATGTTTTTTTTTCAAAGGTATTTTAAAACTAATGTACGGTTTTATCTAGCATCAATTTTTCTGCCGTTACAATTTACAGCCCTAATATTGACAATAAAAATCAATAATTTAAGCAAAAAAACAAAACCATACACGCATATGTTTGGCAATGAGAGCTACAAACAATCTCAATACGAATTAATGTTGAGTAAAAACACCACAAATGTCATGTAAAATTTCCAAACCACATACTAAAACAAAGCATAGCAAAAATAATCTCAGCCGAGCTAAAAAACGAATTCGACCCCAAATAACTTCGCACCTCTCAGTTTCACTCCATTGTCTCATAACTTTTCAATCACAAACTGGTTATATTGGCAACAACCACCAATAGCAGAAAACTCCACACAATCAGTCACCAGACAAAAAAAAGCTTAAAGAAGCTAAGCACAACAACTAAAAAACCAAAATCAAGCAGTTCAGGTGAGTTTGCCCCCGCCAAAATACTTGTCACACATGGCGTAACTTGGTGGGCAAACACGCAAAGCATACCTATAAACAGTGATGAAGAAATGCGGCCATGTTTGAGAAAGATACGCTTCCAATGATATTGTATCAGTTCCCGGTTTAATGTTACCCGGGTGGTTCACACTATTTCGAGTTAGTTTGACGAGGTCCCTCATGCTTGTACCGTCGTAATGATGTTCTTCGAACTCATCTGAAGATTGAGATCCTTTCTTTTTTACTTTCTTCATCGACTCAAACCAGTCCTTCTTGATCGTTGCCCCCCAGTTTCCACCAAATACCATTTTGTTACTTGTTTCCAAGTAAGTCTTATCTATGTCAAGTAGTTGATCAGCCACATCCCTTATCAAAGTCATCTTCTCGTCAGCAGACCAGAAGAATGGAAATCTTAAGACAACATCGAGGGAGATACTGCACATCATGAACAAACTCAAATAAAAAACGTAGCAAGTTGTAATAAGGAGATCGAGAGGACACCAACAAAAATATACCCCCTTAAACACAAATATACCCCACAACAATTAATTAAATAAAACACCCACACAACGATCAATTATATATTGTTGACGGAGCAAAAAGGAACTAATGGTGACATGGCATCATTCTTTTACCGTATGATCAACAAGAAAATTCATCCTATCCATGTAAAATAAACATTAATCTCATCTACACTCCTTGGCTATTTGTTCAAATAGGTTGTTACTATAATACAACACGTTTTTTAAACCAAGATATATTGATAAGCTTGAAAACTATAACAAGTCAACTAAAATGCATGTATAAGAAATTTCGAAAAGCAACACATTTTGCATGAAACTGGTAACATTTTTCTCTTAATAACAAGACTTAGTCAACTATTTTTCTCTTCATACCTGCTTTTTTTGGGGTTCATGAGACTTTCAATACATTGTTTGAATTCTTGACGCAAAGTTCCTTTATATGCAATCTTCTCCTCCGGTAAAGAATAACCTTCATTTTCAAGTTTCTCATAGTGCCCAGGTCCGTTGTACTTAAACGAATACTCACCGGCTGTCATCATGTACACAAGTGTGTGCGCCATATCACGCATCTCGGACCGATACATACTTTTGTATTCATAACCTATTACAATTAACAAAATGAGAAAGTTAGCAAACTGTACGTCCAGAATTATAATGCTCAGGTTGGCTTTGAAGTTTCAATTAATCGTACCCACTGTTTGTTCAAATTCTCGACAGTTGCTAAGCCCACACAACTTTACTTTACACCTTAATAAAGACGGATTTGACATTTGAATCAAAACATTATAAGGATTCAAATTCCTATGCATTCTACCCTTTTGATGGAGCTCCTTAACTGCAAGAACCAACTGTCTGCAAAATAAACACACAAAATATCACGATATTATTAATTAAACTATATGCAAAAGTACATGTGTTCCTTACACCTATACACGTACCTCATTATGTTTATTCTTGCCTCCTCCTCGAAAATTTTCCGCCTTCAGTGGACAAGAAAACGTGCTCCAGATTACCCTTACAAGCTTCAAAAGCCAAATAGTGATAGTCCTCATCACTTTCATCAATCTCTAGTTTGACAACCCCATCCAAATCATGACAACTTCTGTAAAGTTCTAAAGTCTTCGAGTAATCATTATTTTCCTCTTTCAAAACCTTTTTAACTATAACTTTATGGCCTTGAAATAACCCCTTAAGAATAGATGTTTTCTTGATTTTTTCAGGAGCTTTATGGTCACCGTGAATTTCGATTCTTCTCCTTAAGTTTATCACTCTAGAAAGACTCCCATTTCCGGGAAGATATTGTATATGATGTCTATCACAAATATCAATTAGCTTGTCACCACTTCTAGCGTGAAGTACAAGGCACTTCAGCCTTTCGGATACATCCATTGTTCTATCTACACAAGGCAAGAAAACGTCTATATGTGAATAACGTAAGACGAAACTTCTGAAAGCAATTTCCCAGTCGGTTCTAATGATATAAAGTAAATCATCCCCATCATGATCATAAGTCTCCCCTGTCTTGCTATGAAGATAACGATAGACCTCTCCTAACTTGCAAACTTTTGGTTCTTCGCCAGATATTTCATTGCATTGCTGTTTTATTTTTTCCGCTTCATTTCCTGTAATCTAGGAATTCACAACACACAGTCTAGTAAAAAAAATGTATTTCTAAAAATTTGGACTCATCAAGTTATAGATAATTGAAATCCTTATTATTGATAACCTACTAAAATTGACAATTAAGAATGTCACATAATACTGTAGTAAATTGGGCAAATGTTTCAAAAAGCTACCATACTTGACACCATTTGTTATTTTTTTGCTTTTACGGGTATTTTTCTTTCAAATTTAGCTTTTTTAGGGTATTTTGTGGCATTTTTGCCCCTTTCATCTAATAGAAATTTTATTTTTTCGAATGACAAAAAATGTCAAAATACCTCAAAAAGGATGAATTTGAAAGAAAAGTAACCTTTTAAGCAAAAATATTTTGTTCACTACCCAGAAAAACAAATGGTGTCAAGTATGATACTTTTTAAAATATTTGCGCTAGAAAATTATACAAAACAAACTTTGTTTACACAAACTGATTCTATAATCACAAATGATTGATATAAAGAATTAGTTAATTCCCACTTAACATTAGTGGTGAGTTATCATTTTTTTTCTAAACAATCATTCAAGACTTCTTGTTAAAAACTTGGTGCTAATGATTTACAGCATAACAAAATAATTGCTCTAATAAAAATTTGCTAAGAAAGCATTACCTACAAAATTTAATCAAACACTTTAACCAGATATTAATTTTCGGGAGAAAAAATCTACCTCAGTTAAATCGATGCCTCCTGAACATGCACCGGACAAAATTGGTTCGTTTGAATGGTGGTGCCAAAGTGCTTTTCTGGTTCTGGATCTTTTATTCACGAAGTAAAATGTGCCATCAACGGATACAACCATTACCATAGGGTCGGGTGCTTTTGTAAACCTGGATAACATTAAAAACTGTTAGTTAGCTTATCGAATCAGAACACCGAATTATATTACACGAGACTTACTTTCCAACTATCTCCATGTAATTATCCATGTTTTGAGATTGAGTTTTTTTTTTTTTTTTTTTTTTTTCGGTTTCAAAAAGGCGCAGAGGAATAATGAACCCTAGATAGCTAATTATCTATATATACTAAACCGTGAAGTCGGTGAAAATTTAATAATCGCCGACCAATAATAAAGAAACATACTTTTTGTTGGCCCGTTTTCCAGGCCCGTTTCGTTGTCCATCAGAGGCCCATTATGAGCCCTTCGTTGCAGTCTGTTTATGGGACGTCCTACCTATCCACGTTCCATTACCTTCTGCTGCAGATCTTTCTTCCACCAGAAGATACCGTTAACTTTTTCTCTTTCTTAGGGTTTGGGTAGGTGCGGATATTTTTACTTGCTTTCAGCTTTTGCATGTTATTTTCGAAGGTGTGGTGGTTTACTGGTGTATGTTGTTTGTGTATATATATCTGCTTTATTTATTTGCTAAACAGCAAAAACGAATTGTTTACGAACTTTGTTGTAGATCTGTTACCTTACTTATTTTGTTTCTTTTTAGATATTACCTGAAATTCGTTGCCGTTAAAAAAAAAAATCGGTATACAAGGTATGTCGATGTGTTAACGTTCATACTTTTGTTGTTTTTACGTGTTTGTTGTTTCGTTATTCTGAGGTTTTAAAATATATGAGAACTAGAGGTAGAGCGTGTAAAAAAAATGGTGTACCGGCTGTGGTACCTGAAACGCCTTCGTTAGTTGGGGGTGTTGATATCCCAGAGGTTCAGCCCTGCGGTTTACCTAACCGTAGGTTTGTTAGTGCTCCTTATCTAGGGGATAATGTTGGTGATATAAGACTGGGGTTACCTGAGTCGAAAAGGGTGTCTTTGGTTGTTGAGAACTTAGTCGTTCCTGTGCGTCGTCAATTATCGGAAGGTGGTAGTTGCCGTGCCACTTCCTTTTGTGACCCTCAGTTTCAATCAGTCAACCCGGTTAGTGGTGATGGTAGTGACAGCTCACGGTTTTATGATCCTTTGGAGCACACTTTAAACCGTGTTGGTAACGTTCTCTAGCTATCCGTTAAAGAGGAAAGCAGGAGTTGTTGATGATTCTTTGTTGGAGAACGAAACGCAGACACGTAGGCGTCGCCTAAATGAGAGTGAGGCAGAAGGTTCTTTCGTTTTGCGACGTTACGAACATGCAAGGAATGTGTTAAAAAGGAAGGCAGACGGGGTTGATACCTCCCCGCAAACATTTGGCAACTTAGTCTGTGGTCAATCGGGTAGTGTGGAAAATGCTGCCAACTTTTCTCGATCATGTGTAGCCGATGCCATTCCACCGTTGTCGAAAAGGCGGGTACTTGATGTTCAACAGAATTTCCAACATGGCCATGAAAAAGGAATCTCTATTTCTGCGGAAACGTTGGTGTCCGCTGATGTTTGTGGTGCAGCCATTTTTCATCAAGGTTGTTTACAATTGTGGTTTTATATTTTTTAGTGACCTAACAGAAACTGTTTTATTATATTTGATGAATGATTGGTAATTTGTTGCAGGAACGTTGTCTCATCCAGTTGTTCTTGACTTTAAAACCGGAACGGTGCGTTGTGAACAGAATTTACAGCATACCCATGAAAAAGGCATTAATACTTCTGCTAAAACGGTGGGATATACAGATGTTCGTACTGCAAGTATTTTTGATCAAGGTTCTTCTCAATTGTGGTTTTGTGTTTTTTAGTAACCTGATGGAGAGTCTTTTGTTATATTTGGTTAATCATTGGTGATTTGTTGCAGGAACGTCGTCCCATTCAGTGGTCCTTGACTTTGAAACAGGAAAGGTGCGTTCATCTATCGATGTTGACGCTTCTATTTACATGCCAATACCCGTTGTTAACAATGGTGTCGTTTGTTTGTCTGAGATGCATTACTTAACATCTTCTCACCAACATGTTGCCGATGGCATGTATCCAGCGGGTAAGTGGACGTGCATTTTTCTTTGTTTCGAAGAGATAAAGTAAGTTTGGGTCTGACACACTTACTAAACTTTTGAAAAAATGTTGTCGGGACAGTTTGTACTCGCATGATGCTACACTTTGTATTTTCGAACAGTTCTGCTTCTTATGGATGTACTTCGTGTACTATGTGGTCGTTCTTGTGCGCGTTTACACCACGTTTATTGTTATGACTCAACATGTTCTTTTACGTATAGGTAATTTGTACAATCCTGGTGGAGTAGAGTCGGTTAGTCGTAACAATGCGCCACCTTTCACAGGTAAGAAACTGTAGTGTTTTTTGTTACCAAAATTTTTATGTGCCTTCTTTTTGGTTTTATACAACAGATATTTAGGATGTATCTTTGACGTTTGTGTAGGCCCTACTTTGTATCCCTCCTTGCAACACATTGAAACCATGCCTGAGGCAACCGTTCATCAAACACGATGGTCTGCAGGTATGGTAGGTTTACCTGTTTTATCTTCGAGATTTGTGCTGTTTGCTTTATGGTCTTCAAATATTTTTTGCTACTATCTAGTGGGACATAAAGTGTTTGTTGTGTGCGATTACAGCACGTTGCTTTTTATAAGTGAACGTGTTGCTCTTTATGCAGCTCATTCCTCTAACAGTAGAAGATCGGATTTTGTAACTTCTGAAAACACGCCGTCTGCAACAGGTTATGAACCTTTTTTTTTTAGTGAAATTTAACATAGTTCATTTTTTCATTATGTGGTGCATACTAAAGTTGCATTTTTATGGTTTGTCTAGCTGGTTGTTTCTCTGGGTGTGCACAAGACGCTTATGTGGCGCCACAGCCAAACCTTCAAAGAACGCAACGTCCCACAGGTACAGTGAATTTACCTGTTTCGTTTTTTATACCGTCAGTCTTTATGTTATGGTTTCTGAATATTCATTGGTAATATTTTGTACTGCATGGGATGTTATAGGTTTGTTGTCTCGCACCGTATGCTAAAACTCCGTCCTAATCATTTATATAGGAGGTGTTTCTTACGCATCTTCAGAACCTGGAATGGGTCCACCTGAACCGTCGTTGCATCAACCGTCGTCTTCTACCAGTAGAAAAGGTCTCATCTTCTTACACTTTACATTTTTTTATTTGGTTTGGGGCTTTATAAGTATTTGTTGTAACTGAAGATTTTATTCATTTCTATTCAGAGCCTCCTACGGAATACAAGAGATTTGGTTCTTGCAGTAGGTGTGCCGAAAGTGTAGAGCTCTATTTTGGGAAGAGGAAAAACTGAGCCGCTCGACGGTAGCAGGGGGATCTATATATCATCGGTGTTGTCTTGAAGGAAGGGTGAACCTATTTGTGCCGCTGGAATATCCTCCGGTTATTCAACAACTGTTTTCTAACAACCACTTCATGGAGAATGTTCGCGCATATAACCAAATGTTTGCAATGACATCGTTAGGAGCGGATGTTGATGAGTCTGTGAACTTGGGAAGGGGTCCGTACGTTTTCAAAATCTCCGGTCAGATATATCATCGCATAGTCACATAATTCGCTACAGTAGCCGCGAATTGCGATCCAGTTCGTCCGATCCAAAACAGGGTACGAAATCGATCCGGATCGACCGGGATCGCGAATTGGATCGGTCACTTTAGCGTTCCAGAAGTTAATTGAAATGTGAATCGGGAAAGAGCAAATCGCGTTCCGGTTAGTTCCGATTCGCGTTCCAATTAAAACCGATTCGTGTTCCAATTATATTTGATTTGCGATTCAATTATGGAGATTTTTTTTTTTGGAAGAAGATACTGTTATTTTGAAGATTTGATTTGGCGATTTTTTTTTTTTTGGAAAAAGATGCTGTGATTTGTTATAAAGTTATGGAGATTGACACAAATCACAGAATATATTATATATAGAATAGATCGGTCATCAGTAACCTTCACAAATCACAATTCATAATTTCATATCAATCTCAGTCAATATACAAATTCAACTCCATGTCATTAGCACAAAGATGTTGCTGGTAAAGCGAAAGGAAAGAGACAAAGGCTCGACTAAGTTTAAAATCTAGTTTTTCATATTTTATTATCTTTTGGATCTTGATTATGCTTTTTTAAGTTATGTTACTGATAAACGTTTTTATTATGCTTCTTTGAATGAATTATGAGAATATGATAAGTATTATATTATGAATGTTTTGGATTTCAAATTTATAATAATATGTTGATTATTGGCTACATGGATACATCGTACCACATTACTTGGTACATCGTACCGAAGCGATCCCAAATGAACCTACCCCCCATCGAACCGAATTTTAGGTCCCTAGCGAACCACGATCCCGATCCGCGATCCCGTACCGGAGCGATCCCCGTTCCATGTGACTATGATCAGATATATCATCGCATAGGACGTTTTTGTCCTGATGAAAATGATACTCCCAAGATTTTTGCAGCTTTATATTTACGATACTGTTAATGAGCTTCAGAACCGTATGAGCCACTTTTCACAGAACGGTCAGACTACTCTGGACCCAGGCGTTGTAGAAGCTCTTATGGATTTTCTAGATACAAATAATGCCTTGGTACAACTATTTCGAACGGCTCGCGATAAGTTACACGAACATGATATACCAGAATTCAAGATAAGGTTGTTTAATATTGGGAAAGCATCTCAATACGAGCTACCGACGGCTAATGATATTGGTGCTATTGTGTTTGGGGATACTGAAGAAGGAGAGGCTGATTTTGATGTTGTGCTACAAGCTCACTCAGGTGATCCGCAACGGATAAACAAACTACATGCTGTTTACATGGCATCTCAGTTTCCGCTGCTCTTCGTCTATGGTGAGCATGGGTATCATTTGGGTTTACGTTACGTGAACGTTGATACGATTTCCACACGCAGAGGCAAAAGGATGTCGATGAAAGATTTCTATTGTTATCAACTACATGACAGGTTACACCATTATAATCTAATAACTAGAGGAGGAATGAAGGCTATTTCAACAATATGTTGTTACGGCTTATTGTTGTATAGAGCAGAACCGGATGGATTATATTCGTGCCAACCAAGCAGATATTAGAAGCGACTACCTAGCTGGTTTATACGATGCGATAAATCGGGGGGATAGTGATGGGTCAGACATCGGGTCCAGAATAATTCTTCCTTCCTCTTTTACAGGTGGCCCTAGATACATGTATAGTCATTATTTAGACGCTTTGGCTATCTGTAGGGTGCACGGGAACCCGTCTTTCTTTGTCACTTTTACCTGCAACACAAACTGGCCAGAAATTCAAGACTATATGGCTGCATATCCTCATTTGACAGCTGTTGATCGGCCTGATGTTGTGGATAGAGTATTTGAGCGTAAGATACACGATCTCATAAAGTATGTGCGCGAGAGACAGACGTTTGGGTTCTTAAATGCTGGTACGTGTTATACACTCCATTTAACAAATAATTGTTTACCTTATTTTTTCTTACGTTTTGCTTACTCTTCATGTTATTTGTTATTACAGTGTTGTCTACGGTAGAATTTCAGAAAAGAGGATTACCGCATTGTCATATGCTGCTGTGGGTAGGTCACCGTTCTCGGGCTGCGGATCAAATAGACGTTGACAGATATATTTCTGCGGAGTTCCCAGATCAGTTTCAAGATGCTGAAGACTTTAGAGTGGTGTCCGAATTCATGGTGCACGGCCCGTGTGGAAGTGCTTTTCCAAACGCTCCATGTATGAAAAACAGGACAACTTGCAAGAAGTTTTTCCCTAAACAGTACTGTGGTTCGACATTTACTGATAGGTTAGGGTATGTGCACTACCGAAGGCGGGATACACAGATACACGCGATCCGACATGGTGTTAGACTGGATAACGCGTATGTGGTGCCTTATAATCGAGAGCTTTGTATGGTTTTTTACGCGCACATAAATGTTGAGTACTGTGGTTGGCATATTTAAGCAAAAAAAACCATACACGATATGTTTGGCAATGAGAGCTACAAACAATCTCAATACGATTAATGTTGAGTAAAACACCAAAAATGTCATGTAAATTTCCAAACCACATATAACAAAGCATAGCAAAAAAATCTCGCCGAGCTAAAAAACGAATTCGACCCCAAATACTTCGCACCTCTCAGTTTCACTCCATTGTCTCATACTTTCAATCACAAATGGTTATATGGCAACAACCCAATAGCAAAAACTCCACACAATCAGTCACCAGACAAAAAAAGCTTAAGAGCTAAGCACAACAACTAAAAAACCAAAATCAAGCATTCAGTGAGTTTGCCCCGCCAAATACTTGTCACACGGGCGTAACTTGGTGGGCAAACACGCAAAGCATACTATAAACAGTGATGAAGAATGCGGCCAGTTTGAGAAGATACGCTTCCAATATATTGTATCATTTCCGGTTTAATGTTACCGGTGGTTCACACTATTCGAGTTGTTTGACGAGGTCCCTCATGCTTGTACCGTCGTAATGATGTTCTTCGAACTCATCTGAAGATGAGATCCTTTCTTTTTTACTTCTTCATCGACTCAAACCAGTCCATTCTTGATCGTTGCCCCCAGTTTCCACAAAACCATTTTGTACTTGTTTCCAAGTAAGTCTTATCTATTCAGTAGTTGATCAGCCACATCCTATCAAAGTCATCTTCTCGTCAGCAGACCAGAAGATGGAAATCTTAAGACAACATCGAGGAGATACTGCACATCATGAACAAACTCAAATAAAAACGTGCAAGTTGTTAAGGAGATCGAGAGGACACCAACAAATATACCCCCTTAAACACAAATATACCCACAACAATTAATTAAATAACACCCACACAACGATCATTATATATTGTTGACGGAAGCAAAAAGGACTAATGGTGACATGGCATCATTCTTTACGTATGATCAACAAGAAATTCATCCTATCCATGTAAATAACATTAATCTCATCTACACTCCTTGGCTATTTGTTCAAATAGGTTGTTACTATAATACAACACGTTTTTAAACCAAGATATATGATAAGCTTGAAACTATAACAAGTCAACTAAATGCATGTATAGAAATTTTCGAAAAGCAACACATTTTGCATGAAACTGGTAACATTTTTCTAATAACAAGACTTAGTCAACATTTCTCTTCATACCCTGCGTTTTTTTGGGGTTCATGAGACTTTCATACAATGGGTCTACTTAAAGATGATCACGAATGGATAACGGCGATGCAAGAGGCTTCAGCAACAGCGACTGCACGTGAGTTGAGGGCTTTATTTTCAGAGATACATATATTCACTGATGTAGCTAACCCGTTAATTCTGTGGTCAACTTTCTGGAAACAAATGTCAGACGACATTCCCATGTTGGTGTCACAGTTATTGAGGATGCCTTCACTGTTTATGAATGACCGAGAACTACAAGGAGGTGTTCTATACGAGTTGCAGTTGTTGCTTGCTGTTCATAGTAAATCATTGCAAGATTTTGGACTACCAAAACCACCAGATGGCCTTCTTCACTTATTTCAAAATAGGGCCATTATGGAAGAAATGAACTACGACAGGGCTGAAATGGAAGCAGAAAGTAGAAGCGTAGTTCCGCTCCTTAATGAGCAACAACGGGATATATTCGATACTATCATGTCTGCAGTAAGATCGGAAAAACAAGAGTTGATGTTTGTATACGGTCATGGTGGAACGGGAAAAACTTTCTTATGGAAGGCAGTTATCGCTACCCTTCGTGCTCAAGGAAAGATAGTACTTGCGGTTGCATCCTCTGGCATCGCATCATTACTCTTACCTTCTGGTAGGACTGCACATTCAAGGTTTAAGATACCTTTGCAACTTACCGATGAATCTGTTTGTATTATAAAAAAAAAATTACCCAACTTGCAGAGTTGCTGAAGCAAACAGAGTTAATAATATGGGACGAGGCTCCTATGAGTGAAAAAAGGTGTATAGAGGCGCTTGATAGAACTCTTAGAGATATTCTTGATAATTCGGGCCAGCTATTTGGAGGAAAGTCTGTGATACTTGGTGGCGACTTTAGACAAACACTGCCAGTGAAGAAAGGTGCTCCAAAAGAGGTGGTAATGGCGTCATCGATCGCTGAGTCGTACTTATGGCCACGTTTTAAAGTTTTTTTGCTATTACAAAATATGAGGTTGTACAGGCAAGGTATGACAGATGCAGAACGAGAGCAGACCAAAAACTTTTCACAATGGTTGTTAGTTATTGGCGATGGAAGAGCAGGCTTCGCAGACGAAGAAGACCCGCAAAACGTGTCGTGGGTACGTATACCAGACATGTACTGCTTACCGCCAACAGAAGAGGGTCTTCTGCAGTTAATACAATTCATATATGATGCTCCTGCAATTGAGGCCTCTACTGCAGTTGATTTCCAAAAAAAAGCCATAGTTTTCCCAAAGAATGAGACGGCAGATGAAATAAATGCTCAGATACTTGAAACTGTTATAGGAGCATCTGAGTTTTACATTAGCATCGACGAAGCTACACCTATTGGAAATGATGGGGGGGCTGCTGAATTATTATATCCGACTGACTATCTAAACTCAATGAAGTTTCCAGGAATCGCTCCTCATAGGCTTGAGCTAAAGATTGGTGTTCCTGTTATGTTGCTTCGAAATCTTAATTTGATAGGGGGGCTTTGCAATGGTACTCGCATGATCGTTACCCAAATGCTTACACGTGTCATTGAAGCTAAAATAATCACTGGTACTCGCGTTGGGGAGAAGGTTTTTTTGCCAAGGATTGTGTTAACAGTAAAAGACGAGAAGATGCCTTTTGTTTTTAAACGCAGGCAGTTCCCTATTAAGTTATGTTACGCAATGACGATTAACAAAAGCCAAGGGCAATCGTTGGAAAAGATCGGTGTTTATCTACCGGAGCCTATATTTGGTCACGGTCAGTTGTATGTGGCCCTCTCTAGAGCTACATCACCGACCGGTCTAAAAATGATCTTAGGTTCTCAGCCCGGACAGCCTCCAAACACCACAAAAAATATTGTATACAAAGATTTTCTGAACAAAATTAGCGAAGCCCAGGTATTTTTTTTTTTGGCTAGTCCGTTATTACTGTAGTTATACTTCTGTTTAGTAACAATAATTCAAATATACCACCAAAACATCTGCTACAGATGTTTATCATTGTCCAGCCGTAACATATACTAATGCAATTTCCCAACAACCATTACAGTTACTGATAGCGTATTGCATCTTATGATAGGTTTTCGTCAATGGTATTTTATCAGACACTGTCCTTAGTTAGAATGGTACCTTTATATCATTAGATTCTTTTACACTGTCTGGTTTTAGATTAGTTTATACCTATAGTTGTTGGTGGTTCTTATAGGTGTGCAGTTACAATGTAAAGTATGTAATAAAATTACTTACATTTCTAAAATTTGTGTACGTTTCAGCAAACGCTCTGTTCAGTTGTGATGGTACTTCTTACGTTTGCCTTTCTATATATTCTTTATTGCTGGTTTCATCTATACTTCCGGACGCTAGGAACTTTTCTAGGTGGATCAGTATACTATTAGACGGGTATTTAAGGCAATTACATTTGGATTATTCGTAACTGCGAATACATATCTCCAACAACCCTTTAATAGTAGCCCGCAATAACAGATCTCAAAAAGGTTTGCTAACATCTGTGAACCATAAGTAGGTGTCATCCCTACCTACTGTAATTTCTCGCCGGTTGCAGTTTGTCGTGCACCCTATCTACCTATAACGGCGGCTTCTGTTATTAGGTTTGTGTATCATTTTAGTTTACAACACACTTTGTGAACGTGTTACCATCTACTTTTCATCTACGCATAGATACAATTCCAGGTACGCGATACACATACTTGCTTCACATTGCCATACACATACCCTTTTCCTAGAGTAGGTAGGCAAACACATTACCTTGACTATTGTTGAAAGTATATGCAAACTATTATAGAAAAAATTTGATTGGCATCCATTGTCATACGTGCACTGTTTGCTTCTTAAATTGTGGATCACATAATAATACTGTGTTGCAGAACAATGGCGGATGAAAAACAAAGTCAGGAATTGTTGAAAGAGGTGCAAGAAGCAAATGTAACACAGTCTCGCATAGAGCAACAGAGAAAAGCCACTACCTATGTCTGCATGTCTGGTATCCTAAAAGCACCGCGTTAGCAAGAAGGTGCAAAATTTGAAAATCTTCTGCAAGTGTGTAGCCCGTACAGTCTGGGTCGCCACATTTTGTACCAAAAGTCTGCAGAAACTAAGCAGCGGAAAAATACCTAAGCCTTTTGAACAGACATGTATATCTATCAAAAGTAGCTAACGTTTGTTAAAGATGTTATAATACCCCTTCAATAAATATGTTAGGTGGTCATGTTAGGAAGTATATGTATCTAGCAGGGTACTTTGGTAATGCGGCGGCGGGTACCCTGTAACTAAATTTTGTGGTGAACAAATGTTTTTCATTTATATGTTTTTTCTAAACATAACAGTACGTATTTTAATTTCCGGAGAGCTATGTATTTGAAATTATTACATTTTTTTTACAATAAATGTACGGAAATTCATGTCTGAACAACTTTAACTCTTTAACAAAAAACAATGTTTTTCATTCTACAATGTATGATAATTTATTTTGAGGTTATCAATGGTTTTTTCCTTGTTCACTCACAACAACTTACAAAATTCGGTCCATCAAGAAATTGAATACAAAATTAGGCCCATATTTCTAACTCTAATAAAAAGGTTATATAATACCATCTTCGAAAAAACACCAAATCACAATCACAATAAGACCCTTTAATAGTTTTCTTTCTGCTATAAATCAAACACCAAATCACAACTATCACAACAACATTCGAAAAAACAAATAAACCACACTTGTTTCTTACTTTTCTTATCTAAACCGAACCATTAACACAACTCAGAACCTTTTGTTGGTTTCTTTTACAGAAGATAAGGTCTCGGCTAAGATCTTTGCAATAGATCTATCATTGTGGCGGTGGAGAAGGCGACGGGAAGGCAAATCACAAAAAGCCCGTGATGGTTGCGGCGGTAAGTGGTGGCAGCAACAATCGACAAAGATTTTGGCGGTGGAGAAGGTGGCGGGTGAGGCGGTTGTGGCAGTTGAGGTGATGGTGCGTGTTCTTTTGCAGATAATGAAAGAGAGAGGGGATGATTTTCGGTAGTGTGTGTTTTCAAAGCAAGAAAGAAAATGAGATTTCTTTGTGTATTTGTGGGTAGTTATATCCTGTAGGTAGGTTAGAGTATAAATTAAAAGCAGAATTAAAAAAGTATTTATGATGACGTTTTGAAATTGGCTGTTACATCTTAAATGGGCAGAATGAATATTGGAGCTGTTACAAAGATGTAATAACTTTTATTTATGTGTGCAAGGTTTTGAATTTTTAGCAAAAGTCAAATATATTTCCATAAAAAAGAAAGTCAGCTTGTCTGAATTTTTAAGCCTTCTATTAATAGCATGTCCCAAATACTTTATATAAACATATTTATTATCAAATTTAATGGAAAAACGTATCTAAAGCGATTGGTGGCGATTAAAAATTCTATCGGCGACATTTAGTATTTTTCGTGAATAAAAGTAAGTAGTCTCGGGAGAGTTTATTAAAAATTGCCTCGCGAATCCTTGCACCAACCCTCCTTTTTGAAAATATATAAAACATAGGGACTATTTTGCAATTTTCGGGTTATATACCCAAACCCTAACCCTCCCACTTCACATATTTCATCTTCATCTCTCCCGCCTCTCCTCTCCTTGCCGCCGACACCTGCAACCCGCCACCACCATCACACCGCCGCACCAAGAGCTACACCGCCACCACCAATACGACCCTAGCACTCTTCTCTTTCATTCGCTCCACCACACGCGCCACCGAAACAAACCCCACCTATTTTCTTGTGTTCACCGCCACGTATACACCTCCACACCTCCATTTTGCGACGTTTTGATCGAAGAAACGGTAAGAAACGCGTTTTGACGCGTGGGTTGACTCACCTCCGAGTCAACTCGGCTTATTTTGATTTTTCGGGCTTAAAAACGAAAGGGGAATAATGTTTTGATGATAAAATTTAATGGGTATCCGTGGTCTTGTTTTGGTTCGCGTGTTGACGTCGAGCCGTGAGCTCGATGCTCACGGTTTGAGCATATTTTTGGTCTTGTTGGTTATGTTCGACATTTATATGAATATAAGAGGGTTGTTACAATTTTATAAAATTGAAGACATTTAATTTTTAAAGGTGTTACAAGTTTATAGAATTGAAAATATTTAATTTCCTACGTTGTTACAAGTTTACATAATTCCTGATTGTTAGCATTTTAATTTCTTAGTAATATGGCATTGGCTGTTACATTTTAGCTTTGTGTATGTATTAAATGGGCTGTTTACAAGGTAGTAGAGATTAGTCAGCATGCTTATTGATGTTGTACATTATGCTTAAAGTATTGTAAGTCTGAAAATTCAGACCATAAATATTGTACATTATGTTTAAATGATTGTAATACTGGGTGTAGGGGTGTTTTTAATGCTATTAATGTATAATTCTAAGGATTTTGGTCTGAATTTCGATTCATGCTTGTTTTTGTTGTACACAATGCTTTGCTTGTTGTAAGTATGAAAATTGCTTGCTTTAAAGTGTTGTAAACCTTGCTTTAAAGGGTTGTAAGTCTGAATTTTCAGACCACATAGGAAAGAGATTCCTTTGTGTATTATAAGTAGTATAGATAATCTCAGATTTATACAAAAAATATTATATATCTCAGGTTTAGGTTTTTTTATAATATCTCTGGTTTTTTGTCATACAATCTTTTTTTACATGAATTGTGTTTTGAATGTAAGCATTTTTTTTTACATGAATTGTGAAATAGCAGGTAGGATGGAAAAACGTGGGTAGAGGTAGAAAGGAGGCAAGCTGGATGAAGTAAGAAGGCAGGCTGAGTGGAAGCAAAAGTTTTATCACATTGTACTTGTACATTGAGCTTAGGTAGTTGTAAATATTGGTGATGGGGTGTATTAATTGTATATATTAATTGTATGTATTTAGTGTTAGTATTTCTATTTTAATTCATTGTACTTTGAGCTTAAGAACTTGTAAATGTTATAAAATGTGTTTAATTACTTGTACTTATAGCTTTAGAACTTGTATTGCTTAATTTTAAGTATTTCTATTAATAGTAGGCCTTTGTGCTTTATAATATAGTATGATATGTATGTATCAAAGTACTTTGGTAATGTAGGAAGCTACATTTTGGGCACCATTTGCAGTTACACTGCAATAACAAAGTAGCATGTTTATTACTTCCATATTTTGTTCAGTTTCTAAACTATCGTACCATCCGTTGCGGAACCTTCGTTACAAACTATATACAACCACCACGCACATACGATACCTGCTCACCTATTAAAAAAAAGGCACAATAACAACGCACACGCACATACTTTTTCATATTTGCTACTCCAACAATAGATCAGTAATAGATTACACACAAACAATCTGGGTACAAAAGCATTCTGATATCGATAGCAACACCCATATTCTGACCGATAAAAAAGTAACAAAAAATTATATGCAAATCCCAAAAAATCATAGCCACAACTAGAAGGTTAACCATGTAGGAATATGTGAATCATAATAATACTATAAACACATAAACACAAAGATCACGCAGCGGAATGGATCTACATAACATATAATTAATTAACATAAAATTAAATAGATGCGTACCTTTTGATTTCTAGCAAGAACAAGAAACCGTGCACTCCAAGAACAAGGTATAAACCCTAAAATTAGGGTTTATATGAATCGACCTACATCAATCGAATTGGGGAAAATAACACAAGCTAAAGTAAGCTTGTCCTTCGTTCTTGTACACACGTATTACTAGCGTTTTAATGTGAAAAGCTAGGTTCTTGATTCACAATAGATTAACGAAACACTTTGTAATGCTCAAGGTTACTCGCAAATCCCTTTCTAGGGGTTTCACTTGTCGACCATGAGCAAGAGAGGAGAAAAGAAGAAGTTTGGCCTTCCATTGAAATCAAGTGTACTCAAGGATGAATACATAGGGATGTATTTATAGCCTTAGGGTTGAGATCAAGTTTACAATGGTTTCCGATGTGGGATTCCATTGTTTTGCCTTAATTTTCTTCATATCCCTTTAAGTGTTTATTTGTGAAATTAATAATTAATCATAACTAAATATATTAATTATTAATACATTGAAACTCATACGTAATGTGTGCAATCCCGAAGTCTCGTGTTCGAAACTGGACATACGAATATTAATTATTATCCATAAACTCTAACAGCTCCCACTTGGATATTCATTAATATCGTAATGACATGGGCTAGTCTAGCTTAACAGATCCCAATGCCCCCAGATCGAACCGAGTATGGTTTTCCTAGAAAAACCACGTGATGATATTATCATCATACTTATCCTTTTGTTTCTAATACCGTGTTAATATGGATATGGATCTTGGTCATTCCATAATTAACTATTATGTTTCTCGTTATTAATAATTGATCAAGATTACCAAAACATCTGAACGTCTTCCAGATAGACTTTGGGTACGGCCGTACAAACATCTTGTCAATCCTACGAGGGGCCCAGCAGTATTATACTTCAAAACAAATTTGAAGGAACAAATCCTTTATTGACTACGAGCGTGACCCTTGAATTTCACATCATTTTCCGAAAATTGCCCTTATAACTACCTTTTACGGTTAGCGTTAGACCATCTTACAGAAAATGAGCTACATCCTCGGCAGTCACCTGGTATCTCAAGTCTGAGGATAAATATTCATGATTTACTTAATGACGACGATCCATAAAGTATAATCATGTGGTTGGGATAAGTCCTATATTCAATTTATTGAATATCATGTGACATTGGTGTCTCAACCTTACAGTACATTCTACCAATCCTCACATTTGTCTTAGTTCAATAATATTCCCATATTACTGATCGACAACGGACTATTTAGAATAACATAAGTTATTCACGGATTTAAACATGCAAATATAGGATACAATATTAATAATGAGAATAAACGTTATCCACACTTTATTTCATTAAAATAATATTGCTTTAATATCCCTTATCCAAATACTAACTAGATCAATGCATGATAATTCTCATTAATGAATTATGCCACAAGTCATGTTCCACATACTTGTTGACAAGGCATAAGTCAACTAATGTTGATCTATCGGAATTTTGAGAATACTTATTTCAATATAATGAAATTCTTGTATGTGTGCATTCATCTACCTAGATATTGCCACATACTTCATAAAATGCGTAACATTCTCATGCACGAATTTATGACAATTAAACTACCAAACCTTGTAGTTAAAGTATTCTAATTCTTTATGTATAATGCAACTATGCTCATTATGAGCATAACTAGTACACATGGTCTCCTAATAAGGATGAGCTCCCACCATGACTAGTTTTGAGTGTCATCTCAATCTTACTAGCATCATTGTATCAAACAACAATATGCTCTTTTTAAAAGTTCCGTAAACTTTAATATCCATCGTGTAATGTTTGATATCTTCAAATCCTTCAAGATTTGACCACAATATCAATCAGGCAATAACTTGTCATATGGTTCACATTTAGAATTTTGGAGCAAATCCAGGCTGAGGATGTAAATTCTAAACCATATCCATTACACTTAGCTATCTAATAATTTATAATTAGATATTAATGTTGTCAATCATCTTTCATTCAAGCATGATACAACAAGCAACATGATGTACATGAAAAATCCTTGTGTCAGACTTAGATTTTTGTTCATGTCATATCTTTCCAAAGATGTGTATCTATCTATCCATACTAATAGATTATCATGTTCTTTTAGAATCAATTATCTACCGCTTATGTTTATGATCAAATAAACATATACTTCAAGGTTTTATTTTCTATGTGAAATTTCATTCCTAACTAAGACTTAACATTTAATGTTAACGTCAATGGAATGTTACTTCCCATATGTTATACAACATATATGAAATAAGAAAATAAATACATCACTCCCACAAGCTTTCAGGAATGTTAAGAAATATCTTAATTTTAATTATAAATCAAACTAGATTTAATAACTAAAAATAAGTATATCTTCAAGATGCATGCATTAATCCATTTTCAAATGATTTGCATTTTGTATACTACTAAAGATTATTTCGAATTCAAACACTCCTTTCAATTACTTTTCGTCCTCGCTCAAGTAATTATTAAAGAAAGAGTTTTGACATTCCATTATTAATTTCATATAAATGAAACTAATAATGACAATCATAATCTTTATATATTTAATGTGCTTAGAAAGAATTTCAATCACATTTAATTGCTTAATTGTGATTGATAATCTTTTCACATATTAAATATGTATACAAATTTGTCCATTATGATTTCTACACAAGAATTTAGATCTTTAGGATTTTCATTTCCATTTTAGAAATTCATTTCCATTCTATAGTGTAACTATAGAGTTCAAGATTAACTACGTTTCCAAACTAGTTATCTTTTGGACTGCATCTAATTATTCATAGTATGAGTAATTTGCCAAATAAACATTTGCAATTTATTAACAGGCATACTACGATCCTGTAACTCATAACCCTCAACATATTCTACAAATATTTGAGATACCCTTACGGATCTATGAATAAGAATTCCATCATCTTGAGATTTAACACTAACATGTTAAATCCTCATTATGATTTTGCTAGTGTATTTAGAAGATTATGTATCTTGTAATTTTTTATCTTTTGAAGATAAAACTCCCACTCGCCTTTTGCAATTTATAGATTACCTATAAATGCTTAGCAAATAGAGCAACACAAACTTGTTCTCTTTTGGGACTTTTACAAATACTTATTGACAGTTCTTAATCTTAATTTGTTAATAACCTACCCAACAAGTAGTTTAACAAATTCTGAACTTCAATTTTAAGACTTAATGTGATTCGTCACATTCCATATTAAATGGTGTCTTATTAATCTTCTAGGTTGGAGTCTAATTGAGTATATCCAATTCATACTCAATTTTCTAACCTTTATATCTTTAAGGAAGAATATAGGATATAGTTATCTCAAATCAAACAATGTATCAAGAGTTTGATTTTTCCTAATTGAACATACCATAAACACTATGTATTCCATTAGGATTAATATTGTAAGTCTTTCTTACAATATGTTAGATAAATATATTTTAGTTTTGGCTTACCTATTTACCAACTAAATCACTTTAATGGTACAATAGATTTTCAAGCCAATTGCATACTTTATAACATAAGTGCCTTATTGCCCAAGCCACTTAATTTCTATGTCTTACCAAAAAAACATAAACCGTTATAATCCCAATGTACGTTATAAGTCATTGATGAACTCCATGACTTCTTGTATATGTCTTAATAAAACATAACAAGTTAACGTCTTACTTTATTATTAGTCTTACTTAGCTATAAAAGACTTCATATTTATATCTTACAATATAAACATGTATGACTAAAGTAATTATGAACACCACAACTTGGTTTCAATAGTTTTTCAAGTTAATTTATTTACTTCATATATTTATGTCATTCCAAGAATACATAAACATCTAAATATGAAGTAGTATAAGATTACTTCATTTATTTATGTCATTACAACAATACATAAATATTCACATTTGAAGTAGTCTTATTATCATATTGACACTTGTTCTAATAATTATCTAATTTTAGAAACTCGTAAATTAACATAGTTTAATCACATCAGCTGAGGCTGATAAAATGAAAGTATGTAATTTACCTTGTCATTAATATCTAGTAATGAAAGTAGATATTAACTCCAAGTGTTCCATAAATTAGAATGTGTATAAAACACATTAGAACATTGATCTCTTACCTTACAGTCAAGAGAACCCTATGAATCATATTCATTTATGTTGTTGCTTGCACACAATAAGATTTCTCCCACTTGTGCATGGAACAACACCACGTATCAGATAAACAACACGTCAATAGTTTGCTTATTTGATCAATATGATTGTGTCATAGATATAAGTAGATATAGAATCACCTCGTCTAGTAAGGAAACGTACACGACTATCCTTAATACCACAAGTGTCTATAATTGGAAAGTATTTATCTCAAGAGATTCTAGAGATAATCCGGGTAACTACTAAGACTTGTAGCTCCCACTGAATTTAAGATCACTACATGAACTCATTATTCAGTTAATGACAACACAATGCTCCCACTGGATTTGACAACATTTTAAGTGTTGCATCACCAGTAAAAGCAAATAGCGTGCTGTTTACTTTCCTACATCTTTGAGTAATTCCTTACGTAATGCATACTAAGGTACTTCAAAGAATGTATTATACTTTGTCAATGATGAAATATCCATCAATGCAATTAACTTGAAAGAATTGGGTATGCAATTTCTTCCTTAATTAGGTCTACCATCCCCATCATGGAATGTAGCACTTTTTAAATGGTTAAAGCATAACAACTAGATCAACTATTCTAGTTTTGCCTTTTACCAATTATGCGGTAATTAGTCTAGTTTCTAATTTGAATAACTCTTAAACATTCAATTTCTACAAAATTCTCCATGAGTTATTTCTTAGAATTTAGACAATTCTAATTTTCCTATTATACCTTTCTCATTCATGAAAAGGAATAGGATTAAGTCTCACTCTTCACACGGAAAGTGGACTCGGTTTATTCTTTTCAGCAAAAATTGACTCTATCCAAAACCCCTACGGGTGTAGATCAATTTACTACTAAAAGAATATCCCATGTTTACGGTTTTAACGTTGCATTAAATACATTAAAAGAATTTTCAAAATTCAATTTAGTATTTTTGATAATAACTTTTCAAGAAAATTAAACACCCACGGTAAAATAAAATTTCACCATTTAATTTTCATTGAAAGAATAGGATCCAAATTGACGTCGTTTCATCACATCAGCTGAGGCTGCTAGCAATGAAAGTACTCAATAAGGTAGAGCTACACTCAATTGCCAATATCCAATTGCAATTCCCAGAATCATGGGACTTACATTATATTGCCAACATCAGTTGCAAAATGTAAACATGTTTCATCCCCAAATCTTTATGCCTTGACGCCGTCCCAACACATCAGCTGAGGCTGCTAGTGATGAAAGTGCTCAATTAAGTTAACCAATTTAGAAACGTGTAAATTGACGCCGT
The DNA here is from genome assembly GCA_021014915.2 of Artemisia tridentata subsp. tridentata. NCBI lineage: Eukaryota > Viridiplantae > Streptophyta > Magnoliopsida > Asterales > Asteraceae > Artemisia > Artemisia tridentata. The sequence goes on from CP139507.1 coordinate 75,124,414, forward strand.
TTCATCACATCAGCTGAGGCTGCTAGCAATGAAAGTGCTCAATTTACCCCTTTTGACTACCATCTTTGAACCATTACATCAGCTGAGGCTGCTAGCAATGGTAGATGTCATCTTAGGTGTTTCCGTATTAATTGGTCGGCATATTACTTAAATTTAAGGGTATAAATTTTTGATGTGTTAAATCAAAAAAATATGTACAAAGATGTCATGCATTCATCTTTGTATCATATGTTTTCTACAAAAACCGTTTACACATTCGTAAGCTCAAATCATCAAAGTTTTTAATTGAGGCGTTGAACAAATTACAACATTGCCTTAAGATGCTTCGTACTTTTTCATGGTGTACTTGGTAAGTCTATTATTGACGCACAGGCGAGCGGAGGGACGACAGCCGCCGAAGCTGGTTAAAACCGTGCCCCTCTAAGGTCACAATTTAATGTGAACCAACCTTAAACCCACTTTATAGTTTGTCAATAATAGGTCCGTCGCTTCGACCACTTTTGTACAGTCGCATCAATCAACTAAAACTTATGATTTTCTTGCTTAAAACAATTTATGTAGTAAATTATTAATTGCTAGTCTCGCCTGGGAGCAAATTACCGTGCGAAGCGAACCACTGTCGGCACATAAGACTTGGCAATTAATTGGTTTACTACAAAGGTTTCATAGTTATTAGGTCCATTTATTTTTATTTTGAAAAATTACCCTCTTTGTTGTTACAATCCATCATAATTAAACACACAAAGAACAAGTAATTCAAAAAATAAATAAACACATAATAACACATATATGATCATTAACAATATCATATAGCCACATGCAAACCTTTTTGATAAATCCTATTAATTATCTATGTGAATTTATATGTATCTAATCTATAAAACTCCCATTGGTTTTCGAGCTCATTGTACCCAATGGACCACAGACGCCAAATAAATTTGGCCGCGTAAGTTTTGATCAATTAGATACCACATTGCACATAACCAATTTTAATTAATATATTAGGGTCTTCCCCAATTTAAGATTTATTATACAAATCATGTAGCAATTTAAACAACAAATCATTCCATGACAAAATATGCAAGATTTTGTCATGGATCCCATATAGCACTTAAAATCATGTTGCACATATTTACAAGCCTATATAGTACGCAATCTAATTTAATTAACGACATCACATACGGTACTCATTAATTAATCCCTAAAAATTGCATGCAATCCTAGGGTTTCTACAAGTTTTCTACAAAAACTAAAACCCTAAATTTTAAATTATGGGTGTCGACCCAATTTATTACAAAATTAGGGTTTATAAAATAAAAAAACCCTAGATCAATAAAGATTGCATGTATCTAATCATAGATTCAATTTTTAAGGTTTTATGTAATCAATTACATGTTAAAAACGCGGCTCTTGATGCCACTGTAGGAATATGTGAATCATAATAATACTATAAACACATAAACACAAAGATCACGCAGCGGAATGGATCTACATAACATATAATTAATTAACATAAAATTAAATAGATGCGTACCTTTTGATTTCTAGCAAGAACAAGAAACCGTGCACTCCAATAACAAGGTATAAACCTAAAATTAGGGTTTATATGAATCGACCTACATCAATCGAATTGGGGAAAATAACACAAGCTAAAGTAAGCTTGTCCTTCGTTCTTGTACACACGTATTACTAGCGTTTCAATGTGAAAAGCTAGGTTCTTGATTCACAATAGATTAACGAAACACTTTGTAATGCTCAAGGTTACTCGCAAATCCCTTTCTAGGGGTTTCACTTGTCGACCATGAGCAAGAGAGGAGAAAAGAAGAAGTTTGGCCTTCCATTGAAATCAAGTGTACTCAAGGATGAATACATAGGGATGTATTTATAGCCTTAGGGTTGAGATCAAGTTTACAATGGTTTCCGATGTGGGATTCCATTGTTTTGCCTTAATTTTCTTCATATCCCTTTAAGTGTTTATTTGTGAAATTAATAATTAATCATAACTAAATATATTAATTATTAATACATTGAAACTCATACGTAATGTGTGCAATCCCGAAGTCTCGTGTTCGAAACTGGACATACGAATATTAATTATTATCCATAAACTCTAACAAACCATCCGCACACAAAGAGTTGTACATATCGCAAACATCGTCAGCTGGTGCACAACGTTTAAAACCGGCTACAAAAGTATATAAAAAAGAAACAAAACACCCCAACTAACCAAAATGTTTCAGCAATGGCTGACAACTACACCTATCTATAGTTTCTACTGACAAACAAATATCTCCACAAAATATTAGAAAAGATATTTAAAAAAGAATTAAAGTTCTAAATTGTTCTAAACAAAAGTAACAAACATTTAACAACGGTACCAAAACTATAAACATCGATCCAAAAAGAAAAAATAAATAAATAAAAATTAGACAGAAAAAAATTTTGCCCCGCCGCAACGCGGCGGGATCGTTTTTTCCTCGTTATTATATATAATCCGCTTTTTTTCTTTTTTCTTGCTGTTGTCGGTTGAGTCGTCTGTTGAGTCGGTCCTCTTTTTTTGTCTTTTTTTTATTTTTTATTTTTTTTATTTTATTTTTTATTTATTTATTATTTTATTTTTTTACGTTTCAGACTGCTTTGTATAAGCGTAGATAGACGTCCAACATTTATCTGCAAACGTCGGTTGTGACTATCGTTGGTGCTATCTTCGAGGTTTGCTATCTAGCTCAGATCTTCTTTGGGTATTCGTTGCATGTCTTTTCGCTGTTTAAGTCCTTATGTACAAACTGCATGTTGTTATTTATGCAGGGTTATTGTACTTTCACTTTGTTCAACGTAATGTTAATTTGTTGCTGCTACTACCGTTTGTTTCTTGCTTTATATATGTGTTCCACTATTGTTTTGTTGATTTTTTTCCCCCTATAATGGGCACATACTCCCTTAATCAGCACTATTGTAAGCATTTTGATAACGTGACATTTCTTAATCAAAAGTGCCCCGTTATTTCCCGTTTTATCACAATTTTGGGTCCGTTTTGACAATGTTTGTTAATTGGAGGGTGATTTTTTTTTTTTTTTTTTTTTTTTTTTTTTTTTTTTTTTTTTTTTTTTTTTTTTTTTTACTTACAAAACCTACTACTTTCCACTTAATAATTTTCCCTCTTTCCCCAAATAGTTCCTTTTCCCTAAACGGTCGAATAAGAACCCTAAATCATGAGCAGTTCTAGTTCAGCTCAATCCCGTTTAATTGGAGGTAAGATTGAATATTTTTGTAACTGTAATCGTCAATTAAGAGTGCAAACATCAACCACGAGGAGGAATCCGGGTAAGAGATTCGTCACATGCACTGTTTGTCAAGTGTATGACTTTCTGGATGAAGATCTTCCTAGTGAATACTACAAAGAGTTGGTGTATGGGTTCTATCAAAGGCAGAAGCGAATGAAGAACAATGAGGATAGTGGACCTGATAACGCTCAAATCTAACATGTTTTATTAGCGTTATTCGTATGATTATGCATGTTATTTGGTTGTATTTGTGAACATTTTACGCTTAAAAGGTACAAAAGATGTGCTTAGGTTAAGGTACAACTATGTTGAAGGAAATAGAGAAAAAGACGAAGAAAAGTCGACAAAATCAAGAATATATGCACGAAGAGAAGTTTTTCGTTCGAGATAAAGATTCATGCTATGATTATTTCCAAGTTCAAGAGAAAGATGTGAAAATGAAGTCAAGATTCAAAAACTTGATGCGTTCACACGAGTTTTAATTTCGTTAGTGAACGACCTCGGCTTACCTTAATTATCTCTTACCTTGATGCGTTCACACGAGTTTTAAATTTATAAACAAGAATTACTGGTTAACTAGGAACACATACGAGCAAGTATACTCGTCCGTTATAGTTAAGGGATTGGTAAGTCAAGGTCGTCCCACGAGACTTGGTTGTACTCAAATGTTGTTTGATTGTTTAAGCAAGTAACAAGTTGATGGTTATGATTGTCACAGATCAAACCAACAAGAAAAGCAATTATAAAAGCATGATATAAGCACACAAACACTTGTTTAGGGATAATAACCAATCGTGATGGAATGTTGAACATGTTTGGGTGAAACATAGAAGGCACATATCAATTTTCACAAGGTTTTCTAGTCAATGGGTAATATCAAGAAAATCCATGTTTCTACTAGTTTCATGGGTGAGTCCTTTCGGCCTACACATCATCCCATTACGCTAGCTCTTTGTGTTATCAAATGTATGAAAAAGATGATTTGTCACATTAGTTCTTACGAGTTCTTTCGACCTAATCTCGTGATTAAATATTTCCGAATTCATTTAAAAACTTGAATACTTAATAGTTGTCAATTATCAAATACCAATCCATTTTGGCCACCAACTTCTTGGAATTAAACAATATTAGAAATCTTTTCAACCTTTAAATCCAACAATGTTTAATCAACAAGTTTTAGAACACGAATTATATTTAAACAAACTTATGAGAACAATAACTTTCTCTAACCAACTAGTCAATCATACACACGAAAATCTACATAATCCCCAAACTAGTATAAAGAGATAATTGTAATTAAACAAGTAACACAACACACAAAGGAATTCTCATAATCAACATAAGAAAAACATTAATATGAATGAATTTAAATAGAAACAATACCAAACATTAAAGTCAAGGCATCGAGTGCTACAATTCCAACCATGTGATTCCAACCAAAAGAAACTACCGAAATACAAATTATCCATCCCTAAACCTTCCTGGAAATCGGCCTCATGTTGTGAGTATATGACTTAGGGATGTTTGGTAATAAGGATTGTTGGAGATGTAGGTGGTGTTTAATTAGTGTGAACTATAATCAAACCTTATGGTGTAGGGATGATCACGTCATATGTCATGCTAATGTAGACCATACCAACACCCCAACACCTCTAGAATTGGTGGGGAGTGGTAGAAGAGAATCCTCCAAGTGGTTGTAAAAGCATGATATAAGCACACAAACACTCGTTTAGGAATAATAAACAATCGTGATGGAATGTTGAACATGTTTAGGTGAAACATAGTAGGCACATATCAATTTTCACAAGGTTTTCTAGTCAATGGGTAATATCAAGAAAATCAATGTTTCTACTAGTTTCTCGGGTGAGTCCTTTTGGCCTACACATTATCCCATTACGCTAGCTCTTTGTGTTATCAAATGTATGAAAAAGATGATTAGTTTCATTAGTTCTTACGAGTTCTTTCGACCCAATCTCGTGATTAAATATTTTCGAATTCATTTAAAAACTTGAATACTTAATAGTTGTCAATTATCAAATACCAATCCATTTTGGCCACCAACTTCTTGGAATTAAACAATATTAGAAATCTTTTCAACCTTTAAATCCAACAATGTTTAATCATGACCCATAATCGAGTCACTTGCTTTGGACAAGTCAAGGTTGGAAGATGAGTTGAAGGCTACAAAGTCAAGATTGGAAGATGAGTTGAAGGCTAGAAACTCAAAGTTGGAATTGTATGATAAGTTGTTTTTGATCATGTTAGGATGTTTGTGTGTAATCTGTGTTGGGGTTGGTATGACATTATCCAAGTGATGTAATGATCCCTTTAATGTAAGGTTTTCAAATGTTTAATGTTAAGTTAGGGCATTTATGAAATCTTTGACCTGTGTAGAGAAATTAGCACTGCATTGAATCATAATAGGGCTACAAGGGTTTTATTCAAGGATGGTTTAAGTTATACACTTAAACCATAAACATACATACATAGCTTGTAACCATCTGTTTTTCCCCTTTCATTTGGGATTTTTGATGACAAATGTTTTGATACCAACATCTTCACAGGTGGTCTTATTTGGCATCCCTAGTACCTTTTCCCTTGCATCAAAAACTATCTTTGCTTCATGTTTGTTTGTCACTTTTGTGCTACTTTCCACCTTCTTTGAAGTAACAAAGTAATCTTTTGGATTATAATCCTTTGGAAAATAATCCTTCCATGATACTGGATCAAATGAATGTGCACCAGAACTGTCACTGGAAACCTCTATGATTTCTACACAAAATTGGTAAAAAACACATAAGGTTACTGATTAAATTGAGCTTAAAGTCACAAGAAAAAACATTGAAGAATACCTTTATTCTTGTTGGAATCCATTTTATTAGGTGTTGGTATGTTTGATGAATGTTATGGATTTTGGATGAATTTTGTTATGTTATATAGGGCAAGTGGTTAGCCTTTTGCAGGCTATGATATGAATGTACAGCAAAAGATTCTTATGCATAAAGTCACATGAAGAATAGTAAAAGGAATATGTTGCTTTTGCAGTTTGAAAAAAACAGTGTCAATCAAGAAAACACCAAACTGCATATTACATTGACCATAACAGTTTTTGGATTGACCATCAAAAGTGCCCTGTATCATGTACAAAATGGGCTATTGGTTGATGGTCATTACATAGTGCTAAATACATTAGTGGCTGCTAAATATTAGTTGTTCTAGCCATATTACATACCCAAGATTAGTTACCAAAGTTTACATAAGTTGCCCTCAAAAGATGTACAAAATGAGCACATTAAATTACACTAGTTCAAGCATCATCTACATCTAGTGCAGATTGAGGAGTGCTGCCCTGGCCATCCAATTGTTTTGCCAACTTCCTTTTGATGATTCTTTCACTAGGCCTCCTCAATCTGACCTGAACTACTGGATCAAGTTGTTGCTGTTGCTCTTGAGCTTGATCTTGTGTTTGAGCTTCTTGTGCCTGCATGTTTTCAACTTGAGTAGCTGTCAAGTCAATCTCAGTTTGATCTTCATTCTGCTGCTCACCAAACCATCTTGCATAAGCTGAAGTGCAAGCTCTTTTCTTGTTCTTCCTATTTGACCCACTTGTGCCACAAGTCTTCTTCTTTGATCCACTAGTTTCAATCTCTTTTCTTTGTCTGGCCTGCATAACATCATCTTCTACAGTTGCTTCATCCTCATTAACCTTTTTCTTTCTAGGCCTACCTCCAACATTTTTTTCATTAGGTGCTTTTCAACTGATGTTGCTTTGCATATTTTTTTGTTGTGCCCAGTTTGGTTGCAGATACTACAAGTAATCTCAATACCTACCCTTGATACTTTTGATGAGCTACCACCCTCACCCTTTGCTCTAATTCTTTTCTTTCTAGGCCTACCAGGCATTTTTTTGGGTTTAGGAGGTAAAACAAGTGAGTACATACTCTGATCAGGCCAGAAATCAATATCCCCAACTGGTTTCATAAATAGTGATATGCCACAAAATACATGTCTGTTTCAAACCAAGCTGGAACATAGCTCTCTGGTACCTTGTTTAGATAGAATATTACCTTTGTAGCATGTACACAAGGTATGCCTGATAACTGCCACATTCTACAGGTGCAAGACTTCTTTGGTTCATCAACTGTGAATGCCTCACTTCCTGATCTCACCTCAAACACATTCCCACCAGCAGGAATAACATGCCAGAACCTGCAACATAACACAATTATATGTGTGAATGCAACATGTTTCATAAGATAATTAACAATACAAGTTTAAAATAGAGTTACCTTTGTTGGTCTTTTAGCCATTCCAATCTCCTTTGAATGCTGGGACAAACTCCAGGGTTCCATTTCTTACTGATTTCCCTCATTCTGTGCATCCTCTCTAGTACTATCACTCTAATAGCTTCTAGCATAGTTATCAATGGCTTGTCCCTAACACTTAGAATAACACTATTAAAACATTCACTAAATCCATTCTCAACTGCTTCACATCCTCTGTTAACTTCAAAAAAGGCTCTTGACCATGTTTTTGGATTCTTATCCATAAGAAACTGATGAGCCTTTGGGTTAGCCCTTTTAATATTGTCCATTATCTTGTAGAAGAGTGGTGGATATGAGGCTTTTGATGCTGCCCAAAACAACTCCCTAAACTCCAAGCCAGTGAATTGTTTCCTAAACCCTTCATAAATATGTCTTGCACATTGCATGTGTTCGGCATATGGCATTACATCCTTGACAGCTTCAATAAGACTCTATATATAATGACAATGTTATAATATATGTACTAATAAGACATTAAGGAAATAATTGTGGATATAAGCATACCTTATGTTGATCTGACATAAGAGTCAGACCATGTCCTTTTGTGCAACCCAAGTCTCCTTCAAGCAACTCTAAAGACCAGCTCCAATTGTCCTTGTTTTCAACATTAACCACTGCCCAAGCCACTGGGTAAATGTGGTTATTTCCATCTCTTCCAATAGCAGTAAGAATTTCACCTTGGTTTGGCCTTTTCAGAAAACAGCCATCTAAGGCAATTACTTTCCTACACCCAGCCCTCCAACCATCTGCTAGTCCAGCAAAACACACATAAAACCTATCAAAGTAGGTTTTCTGATCTGGATTTACAGTGACACCTAATTTCACAGTGGACCCAGGATTGGTATCTAAAATTGCTCTTCCATATGACCTCAGCAAGGCATAATGTTCATCAATTGATTTTTCATACTCTGTCAAAGCAAACTTTTTTGCATTTGTACACTGATTTAGGGTTACCTTACATTTATACTTCTTCATCACTAGGTCAGCTATAGCAGTCAACCTAATCTCAGGGTTAGCCCTAATCTTATCACCAAACACAGTTCCTATCCACTTATAGTTGACTAATGAACCAAATTCAAAATTCCTAACACATGTGTGTTCATCAACTAATGTCTGTATTTGAAAAGTTTTCTCTTTTGTCATCCACCTACCATAACATCTCCAAGGACAGGAAGGTAAATCAGAAGTACTAACACTAGGATACCTTTTATTCTTCCTCTGTTTACCTTTGTCAGGGTCTGTGATCCTTGGTGGTCTATATCCACATTTAGCCACAACCTGCTTATTACTGCTCCTCTCATACCAAATTGAAAAGCCATTAGCCAATGCATAGTAGGTGAGGCCCTCTTTAAACTTTTCAACAGTTGGATACTTTTCACCAACCTGCATTTCAAACAGAACAAACATTTATAAACAATATCACAACTTCATAATATCACAATTTCATAATATAGAAGCATACCTTTGGATGCCTTAGTCTCCAGTGGGTACTCTTATCATAGACTGGATACCTGTCCACATTTTTTTCCACAAAAATAAAATGATCTTGATGTTTTCCATTCTCATCAGTTGATTGTAGCCTACTCATCAACTTATTCATGAACAAATCATGTTGTACCAGTGTTTCTGTTCTATGAGTACTATTAGGTATAGTGTTTTCACTCATTTCTAGAAAACCCTCATGTTCCTTCCCTCTACTAGCTTTCATCCTCTTTCTAAGTTCAATCACCTCCTCTTCACCAGGACTGAGATAGTCAACTGATTTATCTGAATTATAGTCACTATCAAAGTCACTATCATACTCAGAATCATCATCACCCTCTGTTTCATCCTGTGTTACCTTCTCTTTGCCCTTATCAACATTTACCCTAGTCCTAGTACTATCACCCTCTGAGTTTCTAGGATGGTTAGAAGATGAACCCTCAACCTGAGACTCCATCTCAGCCCAATGAACCATCTCATCTACAGAAAACTCATTGCAATACCTCTTTTGGGGAGTGCCTTTTGCCATAGAAACAGTATCATCCATAAAAGAGGTATCTGCATTACGTAAATACTCTGACAGATCCATATCTAAGTGATCAAGATAAAGCTCTAGCCTACCAAACAAGTCAGCAACATCAAACGTGTATGCTATTTCCTTATCATTAGTTACTCTAACTAAGCCTTTCTCTAATTCAATATTTGGAACTTTGTAATACAAACCTTGGAAGTAGTTACCAACTTTTTCTTCCAAAAATTGAGCAAATATTTCGTAAGGCATCCTTGGAACAGCCATATTAAGAATCACCCCATCATAATACCTTAAAGGTAAATGGGCAAAGAAACCATCATTGTGTACATCAAATTGGTACCAGGTATCATTATGTTACAAAATTCACAAAAATGAAAAATTAGGGTTTGTGAAAATTAGGCTAATTAGGGTAATTATATTGATAAAAATATAGTATAAGCAAAGAAATCAAAGTAAATGTACCTGAAATATGAAAACACACATCAAATGTGGGTCAATTACTGCGTGTGTGGATTTAGGGTTTGTTATTTCGACCGTTTAGGGAAAACAAAATAATTGGGGAAAGAGGGAAATGTTTAACTGGAGAGGGGGTGTGGGTTTTAATGATAAAAGATATAAAACTCAACCTCGAAGTATCAAACAATGTCAAAAGACACCCAAAATTGTAAAAAAATGGGATATAATGTAATTATTGTGATTAAGTACTGCCACGTCATACTTCTCCCTTAATATGCTTACAATAGTGATGATTAAGGGAGTACGTGCCCACCCACTATAGGAGAAAAAAAGTATGATGCTTACAAAAGGATATAGTGGCAAGTATGATGCATTTTCAGACCATTTTCCCTTCTTTTATGTGCATGATATAACTAACCTGTGTTTGTGCAATCTAGAAGTTTTGACGTAGATCATTGCCTCAGTCTAAAGATAGACTTGTTTTGTTACACTTGCTTCTTTAAATCAGTAACAAAGTGCATTAAAAAGTATCACCACACATCCAAGCACTAGTTTAAACTCACCACACGAATTGTAATTATATGGAAGAATACATTCCTTGTCTCGTACCCAAGTGTGTATTATTGTTATTGATCTTTGTTTTAGGCGCTTCTTTTATTGTGTGGTTAGAACTCACCATGAAGTATAAATCTCTTTTTCTTTTACTCTTTGGTGTGTCCTTTCTTAAGGAGTGTGATTGCCAGTTATATTTTGAGTTTTCCGTGCACTACAAGAAAAAAGGGCTTTAGTTACGAGTGGAAAATCGTCACCAATAGTGGAAAATTCGTCACTAAACCAACTTAGTCACGAAAATCAAGGTCGTCACTTATCGTCACTATAGCTCCGTCACTAAGTTAATAGTGACGAAATTGGAATTTGACACTAAATTTAGTGACGAGCTAAAGTCATCACTTATGGGTGTGTGACAACCCATTTCGTCACTTAATTTCATCACTGAAGTGGCTAAAGTCGTCACTATTTGGGTGAACTTAACGTCCAATAGTGAGGAAATACTTCGTCACTTTCCAAAATCCTATATCCCGATAAGGCGGTACCTACAATTGTAAATATGGGTATTTAGACTGAAAATGCAAAAAAGACATTTGTATAGTCAATAATAAGAAATTACTTGATCCCTAACAAAGCCGAAACATCAGTTATGTCCAACAACGAGGGTTTTATACCCGCTCTTTGCGGTGGGTTGTTTGTCAACATAAGTATTAGAATCGGTGTATGGAAGTACACAACTTTTTCGTGCTCTTACGACAATGACCCTTAGCTAAAACAAAACGAATAGCCTCTTGACGTTTAACATTTTGCTTTGCAGTCTTCAATTCTTGTATTTTTTGAACTGGAGGCAAACCTGTTTATCTTTCAATCGCAGATGACGCGTAACCTGCTGAAGTTATTATTCTCTCCACCATCCTCTGATTAATCTCCCAGTTACCAAGGTCCAAGATCTGTTCCACCAACAGGAGCTTCCTCATCTGCAGCAGTATGGACGGAAGTACCACTCTTTCCAACTTCAGCCCACCGCATTGCGGTTTTCGCTTGTAATTCTAGAAGCTTCTGATGGATGTGGTGAAACTTCTGGATTGGTTCCAGCTCATATGTCCCACATGACCAATTTCCATGACTATTTAGTTACCAGTATTCTGCACATGAGCAAATTCTATTTAAAGAAACAAAATAGCTCGTAAACCCCATCTTTTCCACTTATACCTTTATCAGCACTAATATCTTATTTAAGTGCCAGCTTTATAAGCTCGTAAGCTTTTGAAATTCAATTAAGCCCATAAGCCGCCAAAATAAACTAATCCATCCAATATTAACGGTCGTTTGTTCAAGGTTAGTTTTGGGCTGTTCATAGCTTCCTAGCACACCATCTCACTCTCTCATCCCTCTTATCAACTTTTCCAAACATCAATAAACCAATATGTTTGAGAAAGCGATAAGCTAAGTTTTTCCGTTTTATGACCTTATCAACTTCCTCAAATATCATCAAAACCAATATGCGGATAAAAACGCTAATCCAAACACCCATATCATAACGAAGATCAAATGAGATATTCTGTAACATAGTCAAAGGGCCCGAAAGTTTTCTGAAGCATAAATTTTTTTCGTCGAACCTCTTAAATCATAATTCAATAAAACATATTATTGAAAAAATAATACTCCGTATAACTTTCTTAATCATATGTTTGGTTCACAGAACGTTAGACGATCTGTTCTGGTCCACAGAAAAAGTAACTAATTGTAACCGCTACTTAAGCTATCCGTCCCCTTAAGTTTAAGTTTAAATCTGTAAGGAGTTACCTCATATCGCGGAGTGTTAGCCTTAAAGTTTGTCATATTTGGGAATTGCACTTCATTCTTTGTACAAGGACTAGTTTAGACATTTAGGCTAAGTTAGTCATTGTATTCTTTGTATAAATACCCTCCTTATCCACATTTGGAGGGTTGAGGATTCACAGCTTGTTAGAGGTGTGTGTGTGTTTCACTTTCTCTCAAGAAATAACACACACACCTCCCCAATCAATAAACCGACATTTATAATGTTTAATCTTTAGTTCGAGTTTAATGGTGTTTCCTCCACCTCCCGTACGTGAATCTTGGTTTCTACAATTGGTATCATGAGCTAACCGGGTGGCCAACGTGGTGTTTTTAAGGTGATAAAGGTGATTTATGTTGTGATTTATCTCGGTTTTTCTTTATCTTCTCCAACAGCCGAGTATATGCTATATTTGGGTTCGATTTGTGTTTCATAAAAAACCCACTGCTGCGTTTTTTGATCTTCAAAAACGTGGTTGTTTGTGTTTTTATTGAAACCAATATATTTGTGTTCGAATTTGTGCTTAAAAGAACTCAAAAGTTGCGTTTTTTGGGTTATTTCTTGGAATCGTTCACATAATCAAATGGTAAGGTTGTGTTTTTTAACGAGTTGGGTTGTAACTTTGTGATAGTTCTTCACTCAAATCTTGTTTAAAGGAAGAATAGACTTTGGTTTGTTCATGGTTCATTGATCGAATTTCATAAACAAATCTTGTACAAGATTTGTTTTTGGATAAAATATTGATAGATTTGAGTGAATTATTGGTCAAGTGGGATAGTTGGTGAAAATTTGTCAGGATAATATCTAGCAAGATAAGGTCAAGTGGGCAAGTGACACAAAAAGTCAATAAAGTTGGGAAAAGTGCAGCTCTATCGCAGTTCACAACTTCAGACGAGTTATCGCATTTCAGCGAGTTTATCGCAATTGGCTTTGTCAGCATTTTATCGCATTTGATAAGCATTATCGCAATTGGTGGCTGATAAGCATTATCGCAGTTGACCTATCGCAGTTGACCTATCGCATTTAACCTATCGCATTTGACCTATCGCATTTGAAGTCTGATTGAGACTTATCGCAGTTCAGACATTATCGCAGTTCAGACATTTTATCGCAATTCCAACTTAGATAAACTTATCGCAGTTGGACAACCTTATCGCATTTGCCAAAAACAGATAGTACACCAGTACAGGCAAATACATAGAAGAAAATGGTGTAAGTAAATGAGATGAGGTAAGTGTGCGCGCCTAACATGTACGCGAATACGCTGTTGCACGCGTAGGTGTACCAGTTATTCCTGGAGCTGATGTCGGCGTCGTTCTAATTCTATTTGCAGCGTGTCTTGTTTGACTGGGCATATGTGAATCAGAAGTGCTTAAAATGACAATGACATAAAACCGCAAATAAGTACCCAGTGCAGAAGATAGCGTAGTTTCATAATAACACATATGGACTTCACATTAAATAAAAATAGCACACGGGATGACCATTTCTGAATAGAAATGATGAACTACAGTGTTGTAAAGTCTCGCTAACCTTGGTATTCACCTAACGACGTCGTTGTGGATTCACCATCTGCTGTTTCAGGCCGTGTAGTGAAATCAGGTGCACCTATAGCGACATTACCATAAGCTATTTAATAACGGGGTCATCAAAAACTTGTTACAATTTTGAAGTAGGTGCGTATTTAGAGTACGTACGACCTACTCTCGTTTGACGACCTAGCCTTTTGCGAACAGTGGGACTTGGTGTGGTCAGCAGCTGCTACTCAAAAAATATCAACAACAGGTAATCATAAGGGCAACTGAATGAGAGATCGTAACAGCATTTGACCACAAAGGTTTGCATACCTGTTACTATCAATGACATGCTGTATCTCCTGTTTGTTCAACGACACATTCTCTGTTACTATCAAAAATAAATAAATACATAAATGTGAGGCCTTCATACCTGTTACTATCCAATCACCATGTCGCATCACGACAACTTTTTGTGTTTTGTCACAGTAACATGTTGTATCTCTTGTTTGTTCAATGACACATTCTCTGTTACTATCAAAAATAAATAAATACATAAATAAAACTATAGTGTAGCTTAGCTGTGAGTTTTATAATTATATAATCTAAAACCTTCTGTTTTGCTGCGTAGATAAGTAACCACAGACGTTACCTATTTACACACCGTATACATTCACATCTATAAGCATAGGTGAATGATCTCAGGTACGCCATGGTGAAATGTAACAAAATGCTATCCGAATCATGTAGTTTGTTTTGTTGGTCGTAATGAAATTTTTTGTCTCTATCTGTATCCATGTACCTACTATCATGCCTTTGGCTATGACCACGGGTTCCATGTCCTTTTTTTCATATATACAATGCGTGTACGGGCTTTTGCTCCTGCTGCTTCCAATAGCCACCATGATTGTAGGCATTATCCTCTTGTCGCCTCCAGTTTGCTCGCCGGAAAACAGTCGGTAGTAAGAAGTCAACAGCGATTTCAAGTTAGCCGAAAGTCATTATAGTTACGTACAATGAATAAAGCCCGATACCTCGATTAGTAGGGCAAACAAACGGGTCGCGCGTATAGGAAACCGCAAAAAGAGACACTGTGGGACTGCATAAAAAAATGTCTTATAAGGTTCGTGTCCAAATCAAAACTAAGATATTTGTTTGCTTATGAAATAAAAGTAGCTTTTATTTAGCAAACATCAAAAACAATATAAGGTACCGTATTCCGGCAGCAATTCAGAAATCTTCTTTCGACGATCTACTAATGCGTTATAATGATTTTTCTACATAGATTTTTGCTATTATGCAAAAAAGTGAATTGAACATAATTAGCTTGTTTGCGTTGCTTTATTCTCTAAAAACGACCTGAAAAGTATAAAAGCTTGTCCAGGGCGATGCAATGGCACCTCATGTCCTGCACACGTTACTGTCACAAATGTGAGGCCTTTGTATATTTGGCTCCAACCCGCAACCTAAATAAAAAGTAACATAAATTATATTTAAAGAGTTACTGAAATACATACATAATATGTATGTGTGAGACGAACGATGTAACTAAAACTGACAAATCTTTAAGTTGCTATTATCATAACACGCATACCAATAGGCAACTGTTGTAACATTTAGCGCATCAATTGAGTATTTTGTTGCAGTGACAGGAACACCTGAATCTGTATCACCACTGCAACAGAATATATATATTATATATATATATATATCACCACTGCAACAGAATATATATATATATAATATATATATATATATATATATATTTAATCGAGTTGATCTCAAATTCTCATTACTGTGATTGACATTTACTATGGTGCAGTACCGACAAAATCTGATATGAGTGTAAAGTATAAAGATGTTAATCATTCTTGAAGTACATAAATTTGTACCTGAAAACCTATACTCGTAAACCAGCAGCTATAAGTTGTTTGTAAATGGGAAGCATTGATCCAATACTCGCTGACAATATCACTGCAATAACAAAAAAAAAAAAAAAAAAAAAAAAAAAAAAAAAAAAAAAAAAACAGCATAATAAAATCTTGTAGATGGCATAGAGGCCAAACCTTTTTTACAGCTAAAACGCACCTTCACGTCTTCCATGGATATGAAAGTTTAGCCATGTTGGCATGGAATGCCTTCTGAACTTCGGGTAGATTAAAGTATTGAGTTGCATATTGCTCTGTGCATGGATCATATGCTCCACGCATTTATGGCTGTTCAAGCAGTAAAATTCACATTTTAATCAATTTTAATATAACTTACATAACGTCCTCTGATAACTCATGATCATATAATTAGGTCTCCCTACTATCAATATGTAAGTTAACATCAGGAATACCACTATTGTTAACAGTGGTACCTGTAATAATATTAGCGGAGAAGGTAAGGAGTAATCAAACACCTAAATTGTCAAATAGCGCAGCTACGTACGTTATCATATACCTTCATAAACTCCACCCCTTTTGCGTGACCTATAAATACTGCAACATTGACCAGCTACCTCTGAGACAAAAGTAAAGCATCATGTTAAGGTAACTACAAAACCTCTGCTTCTACACATGTATGCATAAACTCTTTCCTTAAAATTATTACCGTGGCTCACCATTGAGTAACGGTTTCCTTTTGTGAGACGCCGAATTTTGAGAACGGATAGAACTATTCATAGGCGCGGAACTATCTGCGTCGTTCCGGATAACCCCTGATTGAAAGTGTAGAACGACCAGCCCGCCTGGCAAGCCTGCAACCAATAAAAAAAATAATAAGTCATGGGTTTAAAGTACCTAAGAACAGAAGTGTTAGTTCAATAAGTTATAACAAAACGGACCCAAAAAATTGAATATTTTATTCGGTCAGTGATTGTTTATTGCCACCGAACACACGCTATAGTATTTAGATGTAATATATCCAGCAAAGAGAAGCTATATAGTGAATACCTGAACATCACTTTCTTCCATCAATATCTCATTTGGCTTATCACATAACGTGTTAACCTATCATAAACTAAAAAAGAATTCAATTTTAAAACAGCTATATATAGACCACGATTCAAACTGTCACAACTACAAATCAAAACCAAAAATTCTATTCTGTGAATTAGCCTTATAGTTTTATCTTAACAAATAAAGTTAAATCGAAAACAGCTTACCATCTCCATCTTTATCAAGTAGACTAAAAGCTTACTTCAACCCAGATACATAATCGTCGTTCAGTTGATCGACTATGAGGATTAACAACTACGCTTTTTTTTTTTTTTTTTTTTTTTTTTTTTTTTTTTTTTTTGGGGGGGGGGATTGGTTAATCTGGTTTTTGATAAGAATGAGAAAGAGAGAGGCGGTGGGGGGCGGGTGTCCGTTATCTACTCCAAACAACGGATCATTTTTGGGCTAACAGTAACGGACTAAAAGCGAACACCAGGTTTGGGCCTTTGTTGGGCTACGTAAACGGGCTAAAGTAAATCAATAATTTATGTGGCCGGTTGATTACTTTAAGTGGTCGGTTATTCACCTGACGACGTCGTTGTGGATTCACCATCTGCTGTTTCAGGCCGTGTAGTGAAATCAGGTGCACCTATAGCGACATTACCATAAGCTATTTAATAACGGGGTCATCAAAAACTTGTTACAATTTTGAAGTAGGTGCGTATTTAGAGTACGTACGACCTACTCTCGTTTGACGACCTAGCCTTTTGCGAACAGTGGGACTTGGTGTGGTCAGCAGCTGCTACTCAAAAAATATCAACAACAGGTAATCATAAGGGCAACTGAATGAGAGATCGTAACAGCATTTGACCACAAAGGTTTGCATACCTGTTACTATCAATGACATGCTGTATCTCCTGTTTGTTCAACGACACATTCTCTGTTACTATCAAAAATAAATAAATACATAAATGTGAGGCCTTCATACCTGTTACTATCCAATCACCATGTCGCATCACGACAACTTTTTGTGTTTTGTCACAGTAACATGTTGTATCTCTTGTTTGTTCAATGACACATTCTCTGTTACTATCAAAAATAAATAAATACATAAATAAAACTATAGTGTAGCTTAGCTGTGAGTTTTATAATTATATAATCTAAAACCTTCTGTTTTGCTGCGTAGATAAGTAACCACAGACGTTACCTATTTACACACCGTATACATTCACATCTATAAGCATAGGTGAATGATCTCAGGTACGCCATGGTGAAATGTAACAAAATGCTATCCGAATCATGTAGTTTGTTTTGTTGGTCGTAATGAAATTTTTGTCTCTATCTGTATCCATGTACCTACTATCATGCCTTTGGCTATGACCACGGGTTCCATGTCCTTTTTTTTCATATATACAATGCGTGTACGGGCTTTTGCTCCTGCTGCTTCCAATAGCCACCACGATTGTAGGCATTATCCTCTTGTCGCCTCCAGTTTGCTCGCCGGAAAACAGTCGGTAGTAAGAAGTCAACAGCGATTTCAAGTTAGCCGAAAGTCATTATAGTTACGTACAATGAATAAAGCCCGATACCTCGATTAGTAGGGCAAACAAACGGGTCGCGCGTATAGGAAACCGCAAAAAGAGACACTGTGGGACTGCATAAAAAAATGTCTTATAAGGTTCGTGTCCAAATCAAAACTAAGATATTTGTTTGCTTATGAAATAAAAGTAGCTTTTATTTAGCAAACATCAAAAACAATATAAGGTACCGTATTCCGGCAGCAATTCAGAAATCTTCTTTCGACGATCTACTAATGCGTTATAATGATTTTTCTACATAGATTTTTGCTATTATGCAAAAAAGTGAATTGAACATAATTAGCTTGTTTGCGTTGCTTTATTCTCTAAAAACGACCTGAAAAGTATAAAAGCTTGTCCAGGGCGATGCAATGGCACCTCATGTCCTGCACACGTTACTGTCACAAATGTGAGGCCTTTGTATATTTGGCTCCAACCCGCAACCTAAATAAAAAGTAACATAAATTATATTTAAAGAGTTACTGAAATACATACATAATATGTATGTGTGAGACGAACGATGTAACTAAAACTGACAAATCTTTAAGTTGCTATTATCATACACGCATACCAATAGGCAACTGTTGTAACATTTAGCGCATCAATTGAGTATTTTGTTGCAGTGACAGGAACACCTGAATCTGTATCACCACTGCAACAGAAAATATATATATATATATATATATATATATATATATATATATATATATATATATATATATATATATATATATATATATATATATATATTTAATCGAGTTGATCTCAAATTCTCATTACTGTGATTGACATTTACTATGGTGCAGTACCGACAAAATCTGATATGAGTGTAAAGTATAAAGATGTTAATCATTCTTGAAGTACATAAATTTGTACCTGAAAACCTATACTCGTAAACCAGCAGCTATAAGTTGTTTGTAAATGGGAAGCATTGATCCAATACTCGCTGACAATATCACTGCAATAACAAAAAAAAAAAAAAAAAAAAAAAAAAAGCATAATAAAATCTTGTAGATGGCATAGAGGCCAAACCTTTTTTACAGCTAAAACGCACCTGCACGTCTTCCATGGATATGAAAGTTTAGCCATGTTGGCATGGAATGCCTTCTGAACTTCGGGTAGATTAAAGTATTGAGTTGCATATTGCTCTGTGCATGGATCATATGCTCCACGCATTTATGGCTGTTCAAGCAGTAAAATTCACATTTTAATCAATTTTAATATAACTTACATAACGTCCTCTGATAACTCATGATCATATAATTAGGTCTCCCTACTATCAATATGTAAGTTAACATCAGGAATACCACTATTGTTAACAGTGGTACCTGTAATAATATTAGCGGAGAAGGTAAGGAGTAATCAAACACCTAAATTGTCAAATAGCGCAGCTACGTACGTTATCATATACCTTCATAAACTCCACCCCTTTTGCGCGACCTATAAATACTGCAACATTGACCAGCTACCTCTGAGACAAAAGTAAAGCATCATGTTAAGGTAACTACAAAACCTCTGCTTCTACACATGTATGCATAAACTCTTTCCTTAAAATTATTACCGTGGCTCACCATTGAGTAACGGTTTCCTTTTGTGAGACGCCGAATTTTGAGAACGGATAGAACTATTCATAGGCGCGGAACTACCTGCGTCGTTCCGGATAACCCCTGATTGAAAGTGTAGAACGACCAGCCCGCCTGGCAAGCCTGCAACCAATAAAAAAAATAATAAGTCATGGGTTTAAAGTACCTAAGAACAGAAGTGTTAGTTCAATAAGTTATAACAAAACGGACCCAAAAAATTGAATATTTTATTCGGTCAGTGATTGTTTATTGCCACCGAACACACGCTATAGTATTTAGATGTAATATATCCAGCAAAGAGAAGCTATATAGTGAATACCTGAACATCACTTTCTTCCATCAATATCTCATTTGGCTTATCACATAACGTGTTAACCTATCATAAACTAAAAAAGAATTCAATTTTAAAACAGCTATATATAGACCACGATTCAAACTGTCACAACTACAAATCAAAACCAAAAATTCTATTCTGTGAATTAGCCTTATAGTTTTATCTTAACAAATAAAGTTAAATCGAAAACAGCTTACCATCTCCATCTTTATCAAGTAGACTAAAAGCTTACTTCAACCCAGATACATAATCGTCGTTCAGTTGATCGACTATAAGGATTAACAACTACGTCTTTTTTTTTTTTTTTTTTTTTTTTTTTTTTTTTTTTTGGGGGGGGGGGGGGGGATTGGTTAATCTGGTTTTTGATAAGAATGAGAAAGAGAGAGGCGGTGGGGGGCGGTGTCCGTTATCTACTCCAAACAACGGATCATTTTTGGGCTAACAGTAACGGACTAAAAGCGAACACCAGGTTTGGGCCTTTGTTGGGCTACGTAAACGGGCTAAAGTAAATCAATAATTTATGTGGCCGGTTGATTACTTTAAGTGGTCGGTTATTCACCTGACGACGTCGTTGTGGATTCACCATCTGCTGTTTCAGGCCGTGTAGTGAAATCAGGTGCACCTATAGCGACATTACCATAAGCTATTTAATAACGGGGTCATCAAAAACTTGTTACAATTTTGAAGTAGGTGCGTATTTAGAGTACGTACGACCTACTCTCGTTTGACGACCTAGCCTTTTGCGAACAGTGGGACTTGGTGTGGTCAGCAGCTGCTACTCAAAAAATATCAACAACAGGTAATCATAAGGGCAACTGAATGAGAGATCGTAACAGCATTTGACCACAAAGGTTTGCATACCTGTTACTATCAATGACATGCTGTATCTCCTGTTTGTTCAACGACACATTCTCTGTTACTATCAAAAATAAATAAATACATAAATGTGAGGCCTTCATACCTGTTACTATCCAATCACCATGTCGCATCACGACAACTTTTTGTGTTTTGTCACAGTAACATGTTGTATCTCTTGTTTGTTCAATGACACATTCTCTGTTACTATCAAAAATAAATAAATACATAAATAAAACTATAGTGTAGCTTAGCTGTGAGTTTTATAATTATATAATCTAAAACCTTATGTTTTGCTGCGTAGATAAGTAACCACAGACGTTACCTATTTACACACCGTATACATTCACATCTATAAGCATAGGTGAATGATCTCAGGTACGCCATGGTGAAATGTAACAAAATGCTATCCGAATCATGTAGTTTGTTTTGTTGGTCGTAATGAAATTTTCTGTCTCTATCTGTATCCATGTACCTACTATCATGCCTTTGGCTATGACCACGGGTTCCATGTCCTTTTTTTCATATATACAATGCGTGTACGGGCTTTTGCTCCTGCTGCTTCCAATAGCCACCACGATTGTAGGCATTATCCTCTTGTCGCCTCCAGTTTGCTCGCCGGAAAACAGTCGGTAGTAAGAAGTCAACAACGATTTCAAGTTAGCCGAAAGTCATTATAGTTACGTACAATGAATAAAGCCCGATACCTCGATTAGTAGGGCAAACAAACGGGTCGCGCGTATAGGAAACCGCAAAAAGAGACACTGTGGGACTGCATAAAAAAATGTCTTATAAGGTTCGTGTCCAAATCAAAACTAAGATATTAGTTTGCTTATGAAATAAAAGTAGCTTTTATTTAGCAAACATCAAAAACAATATAAGGTACCGTATTCCGGCAGCAATTCAGAAATCTTCTTTCGACGATCTACTAATGCGTTATAATGATTTTTCTACATAGATTTTTGCTATTATGCAAAAAAGTGAATTGAACATAATTAGCTTGTTTGCGTTGCTTTATTCTCTAAAAACGACCTGAAAAGTATAAAAGCTTGTCCAGGGCGATGCAATGGCACCTCATGTCCTGCACACGTTACTGTCACAAATGTGAGGCCTTTGTATATTTGGCTCCAACCCGCAACCTAAATAAAAAGTAACATAAATTATATTTAAAGAGTTACTGAAATACATACATAATATGTATGTGTGAGACGAACGATGTAACCAAAACTGACAAATCTTTAAGTTGCTATTATCATACCACGCATACCAATAGGCAACTGTTGTAACATTTAGCGCATCAATTGAGTATTTTGTTGCAGTGACAGGAACACCTGAATCTGTATCACCACTGCAACAGAAAATATATATATATGTATATATATATATATATATATATATATATATATATATATATATATATATATATATATATATATATATATATATATATATTTAATCGAGTTGATCTCAAATTCTCATTACTGTGATTGACATTTACTATGGTGCAGTACCGACAAAATCTGATATGAGTGTAAAGTATAAAGATGTTAATCATTCTTGAAGTACATAAATTTGTACCTGAAAACCTATACTCGTAAACCAGCAGCTATAAGTTGTTTGTAAATGGGAAGCATTGATCCAATACTCGCTGACAATATCACTGCAATAACAAAAAAAAAAAAAAAAAAAAAAAAGCATAATAAAATCTTGTAGATGGCATAGAGGCCAAACCTTTTTTACAGCTAAAACGCACCTGCACGTCTTCCATGGATATGAAAGTTTAGCCATGTTGGCATGGAATGCCTTCTGAACTTCGGGTAGATTAAAGTATTGAGTTGCATATTGCTCTGTGCATGGATCATATGCTCCACGCATTTATGGCTGTTCAAGCAGTAAAATTCACATTTTAATCAATTTTAATATAACTTACATAACGTCCTCTGATAACTCATGATCATATAATTAGGTCTCCCTACTATCAATATGTAAGTTAACATCAGGAATACCACTATTGTTAACAGTGGTACCTGTAATAATATTAGCGGAGAAGGTAAGGAGTAATCAAACACCTAAATTGTCAAATAGCGCAGCTACGTACGTTATCATATACCTTCATAAACTCCACCCCTTTTGCGCGACCTATAAATACTGCAACATTGACCAGCTACCTCTGAGACAAAAGTAAAGCATCATGTTAAGGTAACTACAAAACCTCTGCTTCTACACATGTATGCATAAACTCTTTCCTTAAAATTATTACCGTGGCTCACCATTGAGTAACGGTTTCCTTTTGTGAGACGCCGAATTTTGAGAACGGATAGAACTATTGATAGGCGCGGAACTACCTGCGTCGTTCCGGATAACCCCTGATTGAAAGTGTAGAACGACCAGCCCGCCTGGCAAGCCTGCAACCAATAAAAAAAAAATAAGTCATGGGTTTAAAGTACCTAAGAACAGAAGTGTTAGTTCAATAAGTTATAACAAAACGGACCCAAAAAATTGAATATTTTATTCGGTCAGTGATTGTTTATTGCCACCGAACACACGCTATAGTATTTAGATGTAATATATCCAGCAAAGAGAAGCTATATAGTGAATACCTGAACATCACTTTCTTCCATCAATATCTCATTTGGCTTATCACATAACGTGTTAACCTATCATAAACTAAAAAAGAATTCAATTTTAAAACAGCTATATATAGACCACGATTCAAACTGTCACAACTACAAATCAAAACCAAAAATTCTATTCTGTGAATTAGCCTTATAGTTTTATCTTAACAAATAAAGTTAAATCGAAAACAGCTTACCATCTCCATCTTTATCAAGTAGACTAAGTTTTCAGACCAAAATTTATTCATTCAACCCAAGTTTCGAGGCCTAAAAACGCTCCAGAAGGAAGTTATTGATTTTCTAAGTTTTCAGACCAAAATTTTCACCGTAACAAAGCTTCACAACAACAACAATCAAGTTTAACCGTCAACAACAACGTCTCCTACTTTGTTGCAAAGATCCTAAATCCACTTTATCATACATTATATTTTAAAGATGACTACACAACAGGACATACATGCCGCAGGTTCAGAAAAACCGTCCTCCAATGTTAGAAAAAGGTGGTTACCTTCCATGGACGAGTCGTATGCTTCGATATATGAGATCCAAACCTAATGGACAAGGTATCCTCTTGGTTAACTCTGTCAAAAAAGGTCCATTCCAGCCTGGTGAGATTGAAGAAACAGCTGGAAACCCTACTGCAGAACCTCCCGTCGATCCAACGTACCGACCCAAAGAGGAATCGGATTACACTGAAGCAGATTGGAAGCAGATTGAAGCTGATCACCTAGCAATGCATCTAATCCAACTCGGTCTACCACAAGAAATATTTTGTGCTGTAGATAGCTGTGAAACTGCCAAAGAAATGTGGGATCGAGTTAGACGTCTTTGTCATGGTACAGAAATTGGCATTCAAGAAATGGAAAACAAGCTTCTGACAGAATGGGAGAAGTTCACAGCAACACCAGCTGAACAGATTGAATCTTACTACACACGGTTTTGTACTCTAATGAATGAGTTGATCAGAAACAATTTGGCACCTAAACAAATTGTTCAAAACATTAAGTTCATCAACAACCTTCCAGAAGAATGGGGACGATATGTTACTATTGTCAACCAAACTAAGAATCTTCATGATGTGAACTACGATCAACTCTATGATTTTCTCAAACAAAACCAAGCAGAGGCAAATGAAGTCAGAAAAGAGAAGCAAGCAAAACAACAAGATCCTCTTGCACTCATAGTCCAATCACCTACACCCGCAACAGTCAGTGCACAACCATCATCATCATTATCCACTCAGCAATTCATGCAACAACAGTATATTCCACAATCACCATTCTACCCACAACAACAACATGTAATCCCACAACAACAATACCCACAACACCCAGATCAAGACGATCAGGATGAGTCAACTGCTGCTTTGACTCAAGCTTTTGCTTACCTATCAAAAGCATTCCAAGGACGTTACTCCACACCCACCAACAACAATCAACGAATCTCATCGAACACTCGCAACAAGCAGATTGCACAGCCGAGTTTCAACATGGGACAGCAAGGACAGATGGTTGGGGGATATGGGAATCAGCAGGGATATGCTCCAAGATTTCAGATGGGTAATCAGAATGCAGTGCAGTATGTTGGTAATCAGATGGGTCAGTTTGCAGGGAATCAGATGGGTAATGCTGTTGGTAATCAAAGGGTACAAAATGCTGGGAATCAGTTTGGGAATGTTGCTCAGGGAGCTGGGAATAGAAATCAGGGAAATGTGATGAAGTGCTTCAACTGTCAGGGTATTGGTCACATGGCTAGGAACTGTCCAGACAAGCCGAATAAGAGGGATCCAGCTTACTTGCAGAAAGCATTAATGTTGGCAAACAAGGAAACGGCTGGACTTCAGTTGAGTGCAGAAGAGAATGACTTCATGGCTATTATGGATGCTTCAGAAGATCAAGAGGACATCGATGCAAACTGCATTTTTATGGCAAATCTCCAGGAGGCAAAGTACGACACAGACTCAGAAGCACCTCCTGCTTTTGACACTAATGCGGTTTCTGAGGTACAACCATATGCTACATGTCACAATAATGAAATGTTTGATATGTCACCTCAAAATGAACAGCATCCTGAGACTCCTAATCTCATTTATGATACATACATGGACGAACCAAGTTGTAGTAATACTAATTTGGAAACTCCAGATATGGACCCTAATGAAGAATTCGAGTCACAGCATACTGATAATGATGAGGAAACACGTGCTATGTTTGAATCATTATTGCAAAATTGTAGTATAGAAATTGAAAAGGTCAAAAAGGTCAATCGCGATGTTAAGGCCGCGAATGAAAAATTGACCACTGAGCTTGAGAGATATAAGGTGAATGCAAGAGCTTATGATTTTCATAACAAAAAACAGTCGGAACTTGAGGTTAGCTTAAAAGATTCTGAGTTAAGAGAAAAACGTTTACAAATCAAATTTAACACTCTAGATGTTAATTTGAATAATAAAATCAAATCTCTAAACAAGGAAATTTCTGAACTAACCAACCAGCTTTCAAAACAAAAATCAACTTATTCCAATCTTGAAAAAGAAAAGAAGGAGTTGAATGAAAGGTTTTCAAAACGTGAAAAGGATCTTCTTAAAGAGATCTCTGACAAAAAGGAAACCATTGCAAAGTTGGACGAGTTGCTTGTAAAAACGGGTCATTCTGCACAAACAGTTAACTTGTTAATAAACGATCCAAACCCGATTTTACATACAATAAAGAAAGTGGCTATCGGTTATGAAAACCCTTGTAATCTTAAGAAAGCTCAGAGTGTACAGAATGTGTTATATGATGGTAGTGTGCTTAATGATAAACATGATCCGATTGAAATTTATGATTCGGATGAAACGATTGAGCGTACTGAAAAGAGACGAGTCAAAATGAGACAAATGAACCCAGAAATTAAACCAATTGATTATAACAAGCTTAATAAAGATTCTGGTGTTCATCTTATTAAAAAAGAGTCACAATTGTTTTTTCAAAGACCAGTGGTCTTCACAAAACAAAAAGCAGTTTCAAAACATCTGCCTAACATCGAACAAATGGCATCTAAAAACACTTATGATTCAAGTGCAGCTAGACTATATTTGGTCGATCTTAAACAGAGAATTGAGAAACTTCAACGTATTGTGGCTTCCAAAATTAACAATAACAAGTTTGAATGGTTTCCGGGTGTTTAGGATGAACTCAAAAAGATTTTTGAAAAGGAAATTAATCCACATGTTGCTGCAATCTATGCGGTTGTTCAAAATGTGGAAAATAATCTTTTAAAAGAGTCTGCAGAATTCGTTAAGGATCACAAATCCTTAGTGAAGGAAGCAAATGAATACTTGGAACGAATAAAGGTTTTGGAACATCAAAATGACTCTCTCTCTTTCGAAGCTCTATCGACTGATATCATGTCCATTATTTTCCAAACATATTCTGTTGAGGATGATGAAACACTTCGAGCTGAGACTTCTCAAATTGTTGAAAAATATGAAAAGGCGCTTTTGAAACTTGAAAAACAAAATTGCACATATTTTAAACAACTTGATACAAAAAAGGAAGAATGCAAGTATGACAAACTGTCGTATGAGCGTTCTTACAAAAACATGCAAGATCAAATAAATCTTTTGAAGTCTCAGCTTGCAAGTCAAAAAGGGCAGGGTGAGGAATCTACGGGTATTGCACCATTAACCCCCTTGCCTAATGAGAAACAAAAAGAGAAAGCTGTTGTCAAGAACACTAATGTTATAACACCTGGTCTTTATAGGATTAGTCCCACTACTGCGTCTGCCTCTACATCTAAAACATATAGGGCGATAGACAAAAGTAAGAAAGATACTCCAAATGAGTCTAGGAATGCTACTACAACATCTCAGGACAACAACAAAAATTCTAATGAGTGTGCCTTACCTTCTACAGGAATAGAAAGCAACTTTAGGAGCAAAAGACAGTCTAGGAGCCATAACAGGAAACCTAGTGTCTCGCCTGTTTCTGAGAGTGCAAGCAAGAAAGTAGAAGAACACCCTAGGAATTTACCGCTTTCCAAGAAGAAACATGTATCATCTAGTTGTAATGATAAGACTCCTGTTTCTAATGCATGTAATGATTCTGATTGTTTAATGCAAAAGAAAACTTTGTCTGTAAATGCTTGTGATGATAATGTTTCTAATGATGTGAAAAAGAATGATATGCCTGAACAGAAAAAGGTTCCTTTAGTAACTAAGGCTAAGTCTAGATATATTCGAAGACTTATTGCAAAAGCTAGAAAAACCACTAGCAGCCTATTGCCTAAGGATCACTCTAAGTTTTGTGCATGGAAACCAACGGGTAGAATGTTTACACTTAAGAATGGCACATTAGAAATAGTTCCCAATGCATCTAAGGAAACCATATCTAAGTGTGACTCACCTGTTACATCTAACCCCTTGGAACCAAATGTTAAACGGTTTCCATATACAAAATACTCTGTTCTTTGCAGGTCGTTGAAATTTGTCTTTGGATCGTCGACTCGGGTTGCTCCAAGCACATGACCGGGAATCTGAAGCTGCTGATCAACTTTGTATGGCAGTTCATGGGGACTGTACGGTTTGGGAATGATCACGTTGCAGCTATTCTGGGTTATGGTGATCTTCAGTTTGGGAATTACTTAACCACTCGGGTTTACTATGTCGAAGGATTGGGACACAATCTGTTCTCAGTCGGACAGTTTTGTGATGCAGATTTAGAGGTTGCTTTTAGGAGAAACACTTGTTTTGTCAGGAATTTGGTGGGGAATGATCTCTTAATTGGGAATCGTGGCACCAATCTCTATGCAATTGACATAAACCAAATGGCCTCTTCATCTCCTATTTGTCTCATGACCAGGGCAGGCGAAACAAAATCCTGGTTATGGCATAGACGTTTGTCCCATCTGAACTTTGACACGATCAACAGGCTTGCCAAAGACAACATCGTCTCCGGTCTTCCTAAATTTAAATACACGAAAGAACACCTATGTCCATCATGTGAGCAGGGAAAGAGCAAAAGAGCAACATTTAAACCTAAACCCGTACCTAGTTCGGTTGATAGGTTGCATTTATTGCATATGGACTTATGTGGCCCGATGAGAGTTCAAAGCATAAATGGGAAGAAGTATATCCTTGTAATTGTTGACGACTATTCAAGATATACATGGGTAAAGTTTTTGAGATCTAAAGATGAAGCACCAAGCACCATCATCGCCTTTCTGAATCGGATTCAAGTTCTTCTTCAAGCTCCAGTTAGGATAGTAAGAATGGATAATGGCACGGAATTCGTTAATCAGGAGTTAAGAACATTCTTTGAAGAAACTGGTATTACTCACCAGACATCAGCTGTTAGAACTCCACAGCAGAATGGGGTAGTTGAAAGAAGGAATAGAACCCTTGTAGAAGCTGCTCGCACCATGCTGATTTATTCCAGTGCTCCATTATTTTTATGGGCTGATGCTGTTTCTACTGCTTGTTTTACTCAAAACCGATCCCTAATCCATCCAAGATTCAATAAAACCCCATACGAACTTGTCAACAACCGAAAACCGGATATTTCTTATCTTCATGTATTTGGCGCTTTATGCTATCCTACAAATGACAGGGAAGATCTGGGAAAGTTGAAGGCTAAGGGTGATATTGGAATCTTCATTGGTTATTCTGAAAACTCAAGGGCATTCAGGGTGTATAACAGGAGAACGAAAAAGATCATGGAGACAATGAATGTGAAGTTTGATGAAATTTCACAAATGGCTTCTGAGAGACTCGCTCTAGAACCCGCGCTTAACCCGATGACTTCCGGACATATCAGTTCGGGACTCGCACCTCAAGGAGCTCAATCAATTCATAAGGAACAACCAACAACTCAAGAACTGGATAATTTCTTCGAGTTCATGTACGATGAATACTATGGTGGCGCTTCGACAATTGCATCTAACCAACATTCCGCTGCAACCACTCAACATCAACAACCACCACCAACACCACAAAATCCAGATGCATCCACAACATTCGAAGCTGACGCACCAACTCCCTCGACATCAACATCATCTACATCTACTCCAGCAACTCCATTCATTGAAATTGTTCTACCAAGAATTGATGAGCAAGAACCAAACAATGCTGTGTTAGACGATGAAGTCTTTGAAAACCCGTTTGGAACGGAATCTGGTGAATCATCTTCCAGATTACATGAACCGTCTAACACACAGTTATTCAGTCCAAGGTACCCTTCAACATTACAGTGGACAAAAGACCATCCGATTGAACAGGTTATTGGTGAACCCTCAAGACCAATTCAGACGAGAAAACAACTTCACACCGATTGCGACATGTGCATCTATGTCTGCTCAGTCAGTCTCATAGAACCTAAGAACATTCGGGAAGCAATGGCAGATAATGCCTGGATTGAAGCGATGCAGGAAGAACTTCTTCAATTTCAAATCCATGACACCTGGGATTTAGTTCCAAGACCAATTGACAAACTAGTCATTGATCTTAAGTGGTTATGGAAAAACAAAAAGGATGAAGAAATGACTGTGATTCGCAACAAAGCTCGTCTGGTGGCAAAGGGATTCAGACAAGAAGAAGGGATAGATTTTGAAGAGTCATTCGCACCGGTTGCAAGGCTTGAAGCAGTCAGGATTTTCTTAGCTTATGCCGCTCACAAGAACATCACAGTTTATCAGATGGACATCAAGACGGCGTTCTTGAATGGAACTCTGAAAGAAGAAGTGTATGTGAGTCAACCAGACGGTTTCGTTGACAAAGATCATCCGGAATACGTCTACAAGCTTAAGAAGGCAATCTATGGTTTGAAACAAGCCCCACGGGCGTGGTATGACGAGTTATCATCTTTCTTATTGTCAAATAATTTCACCAAAGGAACAATTGATCCGACCTTGTTTACAAGAAAATACAAAAATGATATTTTGATTGTTCAGATTTATGTGGACGACATAATTTTTGGGTCCACTAATCCGACACATTCAAAACATTTTGAAAATCTCATGAGAAGCAAATTTGAAATGTCCATGATGGGAGAATTAAAATTCTTTTTGGGTTTACAAATTCATCAATCCCCGCGTGGAATTTTTCTTAATCAGGCTAAATATACAATTGAGATTTTGAAAAAACATGGTATGGATAATTGTGACTCTGTTGGAACCCCAATGGTCACTTCACCCAAGATTGGCGCTGACCTAAATGGGAAACCCATGGATCCGAAGAAATATCGGAGCATGATTGGTTCTCTCATGTACCTAACTGCAAGCCGACCAGATATACATTTTGCTGTGTGTTTATTAGCACGGTTTCAGGCAAGGCCTACCGAACTTCACCTCCAAGAGGTTAAACGGATCTTTCAATACCTTCGAAGAACCATTAACATGGGACTTTGGTATCCGAAGGATTCGGAGTTTACACTAATTTCCTTTTCAGATGCCGATCATGCTGGATGCCAAGTAACAGCGAAAAGTACATCAGGCGGAGCGCAATTTCTGGGAGAAAAGCTAGTAGGCTGGTCGTCAAGAAAACAAGATTGCACTGCTTTATCAACAGCAGAGGCCGAGTATGTGTCTCTATCTGCGTGTTGTGCTCAAGTCCTTTGGATGAGAACACAACTCACGGATTATGGTTTCTCTTTCAACCGCATACCTTTGTATTGCGATTCAAAAAGTGCCATAGCCATCTCGTGCAACCCAGTGCAACACTCGAAGACCAAGCATATTAGAGTCCGCTATCACTTCATAAAAGAGCACGTTGAAGAGGGTACTGTTGAATTGTTTTTCGTGAAGACAGAATACCAGCTCGCCGATCTATTTACTAAGGCCCTCCCAAAAGAGCGGTTTGAAAACTTAGTTCGTCGAATTGGAATGCGAAGCCTAACTCCCGTAGAGTTAGAAAGTCTTCTCGAATCTCATTGATTTAATTCATAAAGTTTCGCATGTAAATATTTCTGTAACTATTTTGGTAAACATTTTTTGTAAATATTTATGTATATATTTTTGGTAAATATATACATACTTTTTTTTTTAAAATATAAAAATAGAAAATTTTAGAAAGCCATAAAAAATATAAATCATCAAAAACCAAAAATATTCTTCTCACGACATGTCTCTCGTCTAATCAATATTCTGTACGTACTTAGAAATGTCATTCAACAATGATACGGGTATTTACAGATGCTTGAGCGAGAGTTATTTTTTATGTTTTTCTAAAACATGTCGTTTCTCAAATTTTCTTCATTAAGGCTTTCGTGCATTTCAGTACGGAACCCGTTCTTAAACGTGAAATCTTTTAAATGTAGCTCGGGTATGCCGGAAAAGGTTTCAAATAAACGCTACATTGAATGACTTCTGATTATTTCCGATCAGGACTCGCAATGTTAATGGCGAAAAGCTAAAACCCGTGAGCACTTAATCAAAATTGTATCAAAAGATTTTTCAAAGTCTTTTTATAAATTTTGTGCTCACAACAACTCCCTCTAAGACCTCTAAATGCTTTTAAACTCAAAAGTTTAACCATTTGCTATGATTAAGGGGGAGTATAAAAGAAAAATGTTCCATTTTTCATGCTAAAATCAGTCCGTCTCTCCACAAAAAGTTTCATTTTAATCAACTGTTTTCAAAAATACCACTTTATGCTATTTTTGAGGGGGAGATTAGGTGTCTATTATAATATGGGGGAGAGGACGTGATTAGAATGTGATCGAAAAGAAGTTTTATCGTTTGAATCTCAAAACGAGTTCTTCAAAAAGACTCAGCATGAACCCTCGAATTGACGAAACTAAATGTCCGTTCTCGAAAAGACATGTCCTGGACGGGTAATAATTTCAAGCTGGTTTACCAGTGATGCAAGCGTGTCTCGCAAAGGACTTGTCTGAGTAGAATGTACCAATTCGAGAGATGATCTTTGAATATGACCAGGACGGGTAATAACTTCAAGCTAGTCTAACTAGTGATGTAAGCGTGTCTCGCGAAGGTCGTGTTCATTGAAAGTCGATCATTTCAAATGTGCGAACTCTACCCAACATGTGCAATTTATTTCAAAAATGCATGAGCACATGTGAAGGGGGAGTGTTTCAAAAATGTAAAACTCTCGATGTGTTAATAAAATGTGTTTTTCTCATAAACACGTTGAGAGATTTTCACAAGGTTTAATGGCATGTGACAAATAATCTAGGATAATCATGGAGTAATAAGGTGATTATGGTTAGGTTATGTCCAATGATCCGCCAGAACCGGAGGGATCTACCCAAGGACAATTCCAATAGCTTAGCATTAGAAGTCCTTAGGTATGATTGAAACAAGGAGTATAATGAGAAAGGAGAAAGAAGGGGTTGAAGAATGAAAAAGAAAAGTTTTTGTAAGGGTGAAAAGAAATAGCCCTCCATGAAAACTTAGGTCAGAAACCGGGTCAATACATCTGCTATCGGTACTCACCAAGGTGATACTGGTATTGAAGACAAGACGTCATGGACCCAGTGACGCAATGCACCACCCCTCCTATCCACTCAGATATCTCTTAAAAGATATTTGTTTCATTTCTCACGGAGAATACTGCATAATCTATCGACCTCTCACTCCGAGATATGTTGATATTGAAAAGGTGGCACTCTGCTCCATGCCTCCGACGACTAAAATCAAAATGCACTTAATTGAGTCTAGAGACATGAGATTCATCAAAAGATCTCTTAGGAACACTTCCTATGCAATACACTTGTGTTCACCTCAAAGGATACAAGTTGTATGAGTCTTAATGAGATCTAAAAGATCTTGCCTCACGACATGATGGCCGAAGGACGATTTATTGCTAACTGTTTTATGCAGGTACCGACGAAAGTCCATTCACCATCATCATCTACAACGGCGAAGCAGCTGAACTAAAGATGTAGATCAAGGCGAGGAAGACCACAAGACGACTCTATGAAGATCACAGTGCATGAAGGAACATTGAATGAAGAATATTATACATTGACACATGAAGTTCAAGACGTCAAATGCAAAAGACCATTCACGGGAGCATCATTGAAATGACCATCCCTTAGGGGGAGATTGTTAGCATTTAATTTAATGCTACTTAGAAGTGATGGTCATTTTGGCATTTAGAATAAATGTGTCAAGTGTAATATGTTGTAAAGTGGGCTTGTAGCATTAGAACTATAAGTGTTTAAGTTGTATAAGTGTAGTGCAAATACAAAGCCCACCACATGGTCCAACAAAAGCCCACCAAACCTATTGTGGTTTGTTGGCAGTCACGTATAACCACACACACTCTTTAGTTTCAAAGGGATGCCTCATTTTAGTTAAGAAAAAGAGTGTGTGTGTGTGAGAGAGTCCCACCCAAGTTTCTTGTATTATTTCTTTTCTCTTTGAAGATTAATAAACATTTGACTTGAAAATTTACATATGATCCATACCACTCTTGTGCTATAAATGTGTTAGTGAGAGTCATCAAAGAAGCTTGTGTTTGTGTGACATAGTGGAAGCACTCGGTGTTCATCCAAAGTGAAGATCGAGGTGTTACAGAAACAACTGGAATCTTGGGACTAGAAGTTGTCCCAAATGCAAGTCAAGTCTTGATTGGTCTTTACAACAAGACTTTAACCAAGATCCAACGAGTTCCCGAAGACGAAGGGTATCGAAAAGCTGTCGAAAGCTTTACGCGACACCGATTGAAGGTGTGTGAGGAGGAACAGGATTGGGAAAGTATCGAGAAGAAACTTGAGTGTGGTCAAGTTGAGGAGCTTATTGAGGAGGCTAAAGATGAGCTTACACTTATCGATAAAATGATGGGTATGTGTTTCGGATTAAACGGTTTATTGGTTTTTGCTGTAGATTAGTTTTTTATGTGGTGTGAACGTCTTTTGGTTTTTGTGTCTTAACTTGCTGTAAATGACAAGTTGGTGCAGATCTTGTCTTTAAGATTGTAAGTGTTCAGTTTGGCGTGGTGTGGAAATTTTTGTAGTATACAACCTTACTGTTGTTTGGTCATAATCCTATGCTTAATGCTTTATTGACAGCGTCTGACTTCTTATTCTGGTATTGGGCTATCAGTGGGCTGCAATTAGGCTCGGATAATATACACATGGCCAAATATCCGTAGTTTAAGGCTAGGACTACATGGACAGTTAGAGTTTATGGATTATTTATTAATATTTGTATGTCCGGTTTCGAACCCGAGACTTCGGGATTGCACACATTACGTATGAGTCTCAATGTATTAATAATTAATATAATGATTTATGATTAATTATTAAATCACAAAATATTTATATGATCGAACAAGAAAAGTAGAAGGGGTTAAGTGTCAATTTATGAAACATGAGGAGGTGGAAAATAAAACTTGGGGGACAAGTTTTATTGCTATAAAAGCTTGCCTTTTGTTTTATGGGATCGAAGGACAACTGATATCCCTAAACCGATTGACACAAAATTATCCCCAACCGATTCTTTAATTGGTTCTTCTTTTCCACTGACACATACATGACAGTGAAGAAGTCAACAATATATACCATGCACATGCATGGTTATTAATGTGTAAACGTTGCATGCATATTTATATGTATGACAATTAGTTTACTTCTTTTATGTTCGTGTTAATGGGATTCGATCATGTATTATCTAGAACATCAAACCCTAGGTGTTGTGATGTTTTATTTGTGATACATGAACCTAGCTTTTCACATTGAGACGCTAGTAATACGTGTGTACAGGAACGAGTGACAAGCTTACTTTAGCTTGTGATCTTGGAAGTGTTACTTACCCTTGTCGATCCATCCTAAAACCCTATTAGGGTTTATATTGTTCTTGGAGCACGTGATTCCTTGTTCTTGCTAGGAATCGAAAAGGTACGCGTCTATTTAAATTTATGTTAATTAATTATATGTTATGTAGATCTTTCCGCTGCGCATACTTGTGATGTTTATGTGTTTATAGATTTGTATGATTCACATATTCCAACAGTGGCATCATGAGCCGCGTTTTTAACATGTAATTGATTACATAAAACCTTAAAAATTGAATCTTTAATTAGATACATGCAATTTATAAATCTAGGGTTTATTTTTTTTGTAAACCTAATATTAGGTCGACACCTAAATTAAAAGATTTAGGGTTTTTGGTTTTTGTAGAAAACTTGTAGAAAAACCCTAGGATTGCATGCAATTTTTAGGGATTAATTAATGAGTACCTTATGTGACGTCGTTAATTAATTAATTAGATTGCGTACAGGATATATTGACATGATAATATGTGTTAACATGATTATATGTGCAATATGGGATCCATGACAAAATCTTGCATATTTTGTCATGGAATGTTTGTTGATTTATTTGCCACATGATTTTTAAGATAGATCTTAAATTAGGGAAGACCCTAATATATTAATTAAAATTGGTTATGTGCAATGTGGTATCTAATTGATCAAAACTTACGCGGCCAAATTTATTTGGTGTCTGTGGTCCATTGGGTACAATGAGCTCGAAAACCAATGGGAGTTTTATTGATTAGATACATATAAATTCACATAGATAATTAATAGGATTTATCAAAAAGGTTTGCATGTGGCTATATGATATTGTTAATGATCATATATGTGTTATTATGTGTTTATTTATTTTTTGAATTACTTGTTCTTTGTGTGTTTAATTATGATGGATTGTAACAACAAAGAGGGTAATTTTTCAAAATAAAAATAAATGAACCTAATAACTATGAAACCTTTTTAGTAAACCATTTAATTGCCAAGTCTTATGTGCCGACAGTGGTTCGCTTCGCACGGTAATTGGCTCCCAGGCGAGACTAGCAATAATAAATTTACTACATAAATTGTTTTAGCAAGAAAATCATATTTTTTAGTTGATTGATTGCGACGGTACTGAGTGGTCGAAGCGGCGGACCTAAAATTGGCAAACTAAAAAGTGGGTTCTAGTTGGTACGCATTAAATTGTGACCTTAGAGGGGCACGGTTTTAACCGCTTCGGCGGCTGTCGTCCCTACGCCCGCCTGTGCGTCAATTTTAGACTTACCAAGTACACCACAATAAATACGAAGCATCTTAAGGCAAAGCTGTAAATTTCTCAGCGCCTCAATTAAAAACTTTGATGATTTGAGCTACGAATGAGTAAACGAATTTTGTTTTGAAAACATATATGATACAAAGATGAATGCATGACATCTTCGTACATATTTTTTGATTTGACACATCAAAAACTTATACCCTTGAAAATTTAAGTAATATGCCAACCAACTACAAAAAGAAACACCTAAGGTTTCATCCTACATCACTAGCAGCCAAAGCTGAATGTTGATGTTCAAAGGGTGCGGTCTAAGGGTAAATTGAGTATTTTATTGCTAGCAGCCAAAGCTGAATGCAATAAAAGGACGTCAATTTACAGTCTCTTAAGTTGGTGAACTTAATTGGGCACTTTCATTACTAGCAGCCAAAGCTGATGTAATGGGACGGCGCCAAGGCATAAAGATTTGGGGATGAAACATGCTTACATTTTGCAACCGAGGTTGGCAATATAATGTAAGTCCCAAGATTTCTAGGAATTGCAATTGGATATTGGCAATTGGGTGATCCCGTACCTTATTGAGCACTTTCATTGCTAGCAGCCAAAGCTGATGTGATGAAACGGCGTCAATTTGGATCCTAATTTTCAATGAAAATTAAATGGTGAAATTTTAGTTACCATGGGTGTTTAATTTTCTTGAAAAGTTATTATCAATAATACTAAATTGAATTTTGAAAATTCTTTTAAAGTATTTAATGCAACGTTAAAACCGTAAACATGGGATATTTTTTTTAGTAGTAAATTGATCTACACCCGTAGGGGTTTTAGATAGAGTCAATTTTTGCTGAAAAGAATAAACCGAGTCCACTTTCCGTGTGAAGAGTGAGACTTAATCCTATTCCTTTTCATGAGTGAGAAAGGTATAATAGGATAATTAGAATTGTCTATATTCTAAGAAATAACTCATGGCGATTTTCTTAAGAAATTGCATGGTTAGGAGTTATTAAATTAGAAACTAGACTAATTACCGCAAAATTGGTAAAAGGCAAACTAGAATGTTGATCTAGTTATTATGCCTTAGCCATTTAAAGGTGCTACATACCATGATGGGGATGGTAGACCTAACTAAGGAAGAAATTGCATACCCAATTCTTTCAAGTTAATTCCATTGATGGATATTCCATCATTCACAAAGTAGAATACATTCTTTGAAGTACCTTAGTAGCTGTTACGTAAGGGATTCATCAAAGGTGTAGGAAAGTAAACAGCACGCTATTTGCTTTTACTGGTGATGCAACACTTACAATGTTGTCAAAGCCAGTGGGAGCATTGTGTTGAAATTACTGAATAATGAGTTCATACAGTGATCTTAAATTCAGTGGGAGCTACAAGTCTTGGTAGTTACCCGGATTATCTCTAGAATTTCTTGAGATGATTACTTTCCAATTATAGACACTTGTGGTATTAAGGATAGTCGTGTACGTTTCCTTACTAGACGAGGTGATTCTATATCTACTTATATCTATGACACAATCATATTGATCAAATAAGCAAACTATTGACGTGTTGTTTATTCGATACGTGATGTTGTTCCATGCACAAGTGGGAGAGATCTTATTGTGTGCAAGCAACAACATAAAGGAATATGATTTAAAGGGATCTCTTGACTGTAAAGTAAGAGATCAATGTTCTAATGTGTTTTATACACATTCTAATTTATGGAACACTTGAAGTTAATATCTACTTTCATTACTAGATATTAATGACAAGGTAAATTACATACTTTCATCATTATCAGCCTCGACTGATGAAATGAAACTATGTTAATTTACAAGTTTCTAAAATTAGATAATTATTAGAACAAGTGTCAATATGATAATAAGACTACTTCTAATTAGAATATTTATGTATTGTTGTAATGATATAAATAAATGAAGTAATCTTATACTACTTCATATTTAGATGTTTATGTATTCTTGGAATAACATAAATATATGAAGTAATAAATTAACTTGAAATACTATTGAAACCAAGTTGTGGGTTTCATAATTACTTTAGTTATACATGTTTACATTGTAGATATAAATATGAAGTCTTTTATTGCTATAAGACTTATAACAAAGTAAGGCGTTAGCTTGTTATGTTTTTTTTTTTTTTAATTAAGACATATACAAGAAGTCATTGAGTTTATCAATGATTTATAACGTACATTGGGATTATAACAGTTTATGTCTTTTTGGTAAGACATAGAAATTAAGTGGCTTGGGCAATAAGACACTTATGTTATAAATTATGCAATTGGCTTGAAAAATTTATTGTACCATTAAAGTGATTAGTTGGTAAATAAGTAAGCCAAAACTGAAGTATATTTATCTTATATATTGTAAGATTAACTTACAATATTAATCCTAATGAAATACATAGTGTTTATGGTATGTTCAGTTAGGAGAATCAAACTCTTGAAACATTGTTTGATTAAAGATAACTATATCTTCTTTTCTTCCTAAAGATATCAAGGTTAGAAAATTGAGTATGAATTGGATATACTCAAATTAAAACTCCAACCTAGAAGATTAATAAGACACCATTGATTATGGAATGTGTTGAATCAATTTAAGTCTTAAAATTGAAGTTCAGAATTTGTTAAACTACTTGTTGGGTAGGTTATTAACAAATTAAGATTAGGAACTGTCAATATGTATTTGTAAAGTCCCAAAAAGAGAACAAGTTTTGTGTTGCTCTATTTGCTAAGCATTTATAGGTAATCTATAAATTGCAAAAGGCGAGTGGGAGTTTTATCTTCAAAAGATAAAAATTACAAGATACATAATCTTCTAAATACACTAGCAAATCATAATGAGGATTTAACATGTTAGTGTTAAATCTCAAGATGATGGAATTCTTATTCATAGATCCGCAAGGATATCTCAAATATTTGTAGAATATGTTGAGGGTTATGAGTTACAGGATCGTGATATGCCTGTTAATAAATTGCAAATGTTATTTGGCAAATTACTCATACTATGAATAATTAGATGCAGTCCAAGAAGATAACTAGTTTGGAAACGTAGTTGATCTTAAACTCTATAGTTACACTATAGAATGAAAATGAATTTCTACAAAGGAAATGAAAATCCTAGTGATTTTAAATTCTTGTGTAGAAATCATAATGGACAAATTTGTATACATATTTAATATGTGAAAAGATTATCAATCACAATTAAGAAATTAAATGTGATTGAAATTCTTTCTAAGCACATTAAATATATATAAAGATTATGATTGTCATTATTAGTTTCATTTATATGAAATTAATAATGGAATGTCAAAACTCTTTCTTTAATAATTACTTGAGCGATGACGAAAAGTAATTGAAAGGAGTGTTTGAATTCGAAATAATCTTTAGTAGTATACAAAATGCAAATCATTTGTAAATGGATTAATGCATGCATCTAAAAGATATACTTATTTTAGTTATTAAATCTAGTTTGATTTATAATTAAAATTAAGATATTTCTTAATATTCCTGAAAGCTAGTGGGAGTGATGTATTTATTTTCTTATTTCATATATGTTGTATAACATATAGGAAGTAACATTCCATTAACATTTATATGTTAAGTTTTTAGTTTGGAATGAAACTTCATATAGAAAATAAAACCTTGAAATATATGTTTATTTGATTATAAACATAAGCGGTAAAATAACTGATTCTAAAAGAACATGATATTCTATTAGAAGATCTAGATAGAAACATATCTTGAAAAAGATATGACGTGAATAAATCTAAGGCTGACGAAATGATTATTCATGTACATCATGTTGCTTGTTGTATCATGCTTGGATGCAAGATGATTGACAATATTAGTATCTAATTAAAAATTATTAGATAGCTAAGTGTAATGGATATGGTTTAGAATTTACATCCTCAGCCTGGATTTGCTCCAAAATTCTAAATATGAACCATATGGCAAGTTATTGCTTGATTGATATAGTGGTCAAATCTTGAAGGATTTGAAGATATCAACCATTACACGAGAATAATAAAGTTTACGGAACTTTGAAAGAGCATATTGTTGTTTGATACAATGATGCTAGTAAGATTGAGATGACACTCAAAACTAGTCATGGTGGGAGCTCATCCTTATTAGGAGACCATGTGTACTAGTTATGCTCATAATGAGCATAGTTGCATTATACATAAAGAATTAGAATACTTTAACTACAAGGTTTGGTAGTTTAATTGTCATAAATTCGTGCATGAGGATGTTACGCATTTTATGAAGTATGTGGCAATATCTAGGTAGATGAATGCACACATACAAGTATTTCATTATTGAAATAAGTAT
The DNA here is from genome assembly GCA_021014915.2 of Artemisia tridentata subsp. tridentata. Classification (NCBI taxonomy): domain Eukaryota; kingdom Viridiplantae; phylum Streptophyta; class Magnoliopsida; order Asterales; family Asteraceae; genus Artemisia; species Artemisia tridentata. Next base: position 75,165,612 of record CP139507.1, read on the forward strand.
TCTCAAAATTCCGATAGATCAACATTAGTTGATTTATGCCTTGTCAACAAGTATGTGGATCATGACTTGTGGCATAATTCATTAATGAGAATTATCATGCATTGATCTAGTTAGTATTTGGATAAGGGATATTAAAGCAATATTATTTTAATGAAATAAAGTGTGGATAACGTTTATTCTCATTATTAATATTGTATCATATATTTGCATGTTTAAATCCGTGAATAACTTATGTTATTCTAAATAGTCCGTTGTCGATCAATAATATGGGAATATTATTGAAGTAAGACAAATGTGAGGATTGGTAGAATGTACTGTAAGGTTGAGACACCAATATCACATGATATTCAATATTGAATAAATTGAATATAGGGCTTATCCCAACTACATGATTATACTTTATGGATCGTCGTCATTAAGTAAATCATGAATATTTATCCTCAGACTTGAGATACCAGGTGACTGCCGAGGATGTAGCTCATTTTCTGTAAGATGGTCTAACGCTAACCGTAAAAGGTAGTTATAAGGGCAATTTTCGGAAAATGATGTGAAATTCAAGGGTCACGCTCGTAGTCAATAAAGGATTTGTTCCTTCAAATTTGTTTTGAAGTATAATACTGCTGGGCCCCTCGTAGGGTTGACAAGATGTTTGTATGGCCATACCCAAAGTCTATCTGGAAGACGTTCAGATGATTTGGTAATCTTGATCAATCATAAACAACGAGAAACATAATAGTTAATTATGGAATGACAAAGATCCATATCCAAATTAACGCGGTATTAGTAACAAAATGATAAGTATGATGATAATATCATCACGTGGTTTTTCCAGGAGAACCACAACTCGGATCGAGCTAGGGGCATTGGGAAGGTTAAGCTAGACTGACCCATGTCATTACTATATTAATGAATATCCAAGTGGGAGCTGTTAGAGTTTATGGATTATTTATTAATATTTGTATGTCCGGTTTCGAACCCGAGACTTCGGGATTGCACACATTACGTATGAGTCTCAATGTATTAATAATTAATATAATGATTTATGATTAATTATTAAATCACAAAATATTTATATGATCGAACAAGAAAAGTAGAAGGGGTTAAGTGTCAATTTATGAAACATGAGGAGGTGGAAAATAAAACTTGGGGGACAAGTTTTATTGCTATAAAAGCTTGCCTTTTGTTTTATGGGATCGAAGGACAACTGATATCCCTAAACCGATTGACACAAAATTATCCCCAACCGATTCTTTAATTGGTTCTTCTTTTCCACTGACACATACATGACAGTGAAGAAGTCAACAATATATACCATGCACATGCATGGTTATTAATGTGTAAACGTTGCATGCATATTTATATGTATGACAATTAGTTTACTTCTTTTATGTTCGTGTTAATGGGATTCGATCATGTATTATCTAGAACATCAAACCCTAGGTGTTGTGATGTTTTATTTGTGATACATGAACCTAGCTTTTCACATTGAGACGCTAGTAATACGTGTGTACAGGAACGAGTGACAAGCTTACTTTAGCTTGTGATCTTGGAAGTGTTACTTACCCTTGTCGATCCATCCTAAAACACTATTAGGGTTTATATTGTTCTTGGAGCACGTGATTCCTTGTTCTTGCTAGGAATCGAAAAGGTACGCGTCTATTTAAATTTATGTTAATTAATTATATGTTATGTAGATCTTTCCGCTGCGCATACTTGTGATGTTTATGTGTTTATAGATTTGTATGATTCACATATTCCAGAAAGGACTACATGGACACATATAGTCCCATTTTCTTATCCAGCTTTTATCTCTAGTTTTTGGGCCCAGTAGAGCGCTTTGACCCATCTCACAGTGTTAGTCTAATTAATTTTTCAACCTTAAAAGTCACAAAGTTAGCCGCTTTGTATGTAGCTAATGTTGGTATAATTAAATGTAACAGAGCAAGAACAACCCATTGGAAGTTAATGCAATCAACAGGATTCTTGCGACAGCAACCAAGTTGAAGAGGGATGGCATTGCTTGAAAGCTGAGATGCCCCAAAGGGGAAATGACTTTCTTAGGCCTTCACCTGGGGGTCATACAATCCTATATCCAATGAAAAATCGGACTGGTGAAGGTATTTTACTTTCAATGTCTATGTATTGTTTCAGAGGTTATTAATCTAAAGTTCTAAACAATCAAACTGATTATGTAGCTACATTTGATATCATTTTTGATTCAAAGTTTTGGGTTTCACCAAGTTATGGGGATTGACTTGAAACACTGTTTAGATGCTTAATAGCCCATAATGATAGAAAGATCTACTTTAGTGTCTAACAATCATGCTTATTGTCAATTTAAGATATTAGTTAATTTGTCAACCATTTAATTGGTTGGTGTTTGATGTGTTATATGTTGAAGGTAGTTGTGAAGATAGAAATTTATTTTCTCTTTTGCAGATCCTAAAGATTGGCCGATTGGATTTGTTAATATTGGAAAGAGTTTTGACTGATGGGAGTAAATCGATCACCCACAATGAAACATAGCTGTATAAACAAAACAATAGAAGGGGCTATTATCAGTGTTGTTGCAGCAGGGATTCTATAACTAAAAATTGTATCGACCAACTTCTTGACCAGAAGGTATGCTTTATTTATCCTTCTGATTGACTTTTTTGCTATAATTTCTTTTTCATTCTATTGCATTGTAAAGACAACGCTGAGGTGATGACTAAAATTTTTCTTTAAATCTTATAAGCAACTGGTATGTTTAGTATTTAAATAGTTGAAGTGATTTAGGAAGCAATCAGCGATTTACAGTAGTAAATACGCATAAGCCGACTTTCGACCATTTAATTGATCTCGAATTCAGCATATGCTATAGTTTTTACTAATTTGACCTACTACAAATAAAATACAACTAAATTGGACCTATTTATAAAAATGTAGGCGATGTTTGGATTAGCTTATTTTTCGGGGTTATGACTTTATATGAAAATCGGAAAAAGCATATGGCTTATGAGCTTTTAATTGCATTTGAATTAAAAGAATAATAGATGGGCCGAAACAGCCACCTTTACATTTGAACATGCTCACATGCCGTTTGCTTCTAACATTAGTTATGATGGATGATTATTGACGAAATATAAGTTATATTACATTAGCTGTACGAATTACCTATAGAAAACTATACACATTACCTATAGAAAACTAAACACGTTTGGACCAAAGTTTAAGTTTGACCTGTACCTAAAGCTACCCATTTTTACCAATCCCAAAATGTATTTTTACTGCTTAATCATGTGACTTCCAAAACTGTTTTATTAAATATTGCTGCATAATTTTTAATCGTATGCAGTAGTCATCTGATAGGTTTTGGTATTTCTAATGAAAATTTAATAAAATCTTATCTCAGGTGTTTGGATTTAGCTTACTTATGCAGAAGATCAAGGGGAAAGATGGAGAGTTTAATAAACACATATATGCAATTATTTAAACTGTTTTCAAAAGTTATGAGAAAATGTAACCAGTTTGTGATTGATCTGATTGCTTGAATTGCAGATATCTGTGCTTCCCAATGTAGGTTTGGATAAGGCGTATTTTCTTTGCAAGTAGTTTTGAATTTTTTTTTTTTTTTTTTTTTTTTTTTTTTTTTTTTTTGAGTGTGTGTGTAAGGATTATGGTATTGGATTTTTTAGGAATGCATGGATTGTTGGTATATTTTAGAATGCTGGTTTTTTATTTTGCTTACTTTTTGCGCTTATTCAAGAATTTCTGTCACAAATTCTGCTGTGACCATAGCTGTTAATTACTATGCTTACTCCTTGCATAGCTTTTAAGCTCTATGTTCATACCATCAAATTCTGCTATCAGCATATCACTATGAAACATACCTCAATTTTCCCAAGAAAAGGTAATTTGGGGAAAATATACTTGCTTGGCCGATAAATCCTGAAAAAGTGTTCATCTTTGCAAAGATATTCAGACAGTTGTTCTTATTTTCAAAGTTATAATAGTCAAAAGGGACGCTATCATTATCTACAGTTTATAAACAGTAAATAGTATGATTATTGAAACACCAATTATCTCCGGTATATAGAATATCTAATGCATGTATTTTTCAAGTTTTGGTTTTCAAAATGCTTCGTACCACCAATATGTTTTTCTTGGGGGCGTTTAGGCGAGCTTATTGAAGCTTGTTGACTTATTAACATTTTTCAAAACATAATAAGCTATTTTTGAATATGGTTAATAGACAAAGAAGTTACTAAATTTTGGGAAAATGTTCGCCTAAGTTACTACAGTTTAAAACGTTACAAACAAGTTACTCAAGTTCACGGGTTTATCAAATGGGTTACTAAAGTTTCAAAAATGTTACACTAGGGTTACTCTCAAAGTGGTCAACCGGTTGATAGCCGGTATCCACGCCATTCTAAATTGGTAATTTTGTACTTGCAGAAATCAGGATCTTTCCATTGATAAAAAAGTCGTGAAACTAGAGGTAAGTTTCATCATAAGATGACAAGCTATATAATTGCAAATATATGTTTTTATATATAGTATTGTCGTTGCAAGAACCACCAGTTGAACATATTTTGAATTATAACGTACTTACTACTAAAGAGGAGTAAAATTATTTTAAATTTGTTTATATATCACAACGAGAATGGCGGCGCGGCCGGCCTGGCGGGTCTTTTTTCGTTGTATTTAGTTTATGATGTTTTTTTTTCAAAGGTATTTTAAAACTAATGTACGGTTTTATCTAGCATCAATTTTTCTGCCGTTACAATTTACAGCCCTAATATTGACAATAAAAATCAATAATTTAAGCAAAAAAACAAAACCATACACGCATATGTTTGGCAATGAGAGCTACAAACAATCTCAATACGAATTAATGTTGAGTAAAAACACCACAAATGTCATGTAAAATTTCCAAACCACATACTAAAACAAAGCATAGCAAAAATAATCTCAGCCGAGCTAAAAAACGAATTCGACCCCAAATAACTTCGCACCTCTCAGTTTCACTCCATTGTCTCATAACTTTTCAATCACAAACTGGTTATATTGGCAACAACCACCAATAGCAGAAAACTCCACACAATCAGTCACCAGACAAAAAAAAGCTTAAAGAAGCTAAGCACAACAACTAAAAAACCAAAATCAAGCAGTTCAGGTGAGTTTGCCCCGCCAAAATACTTGTCACACATGGCGTAACTTGGTGGGCAAACACGCAAAGCATACCTATAAACAGTGATGAAGAAATGCGGCCATGTTTGAGAAAGATACGCTTCCAATGATATTGTATCAGTTCCCGGTTTAATGTTACCCGGGTGGTTCACACTATTTCGAGTTAGTTTGACGAGGTCCCTCATGCTTGTACCGTCGTAATGATGTTCTTCGAACTCATCTGAAGATTGAGATCCTTTCTTTTTTACTTTCTTCATCGACTCAAACCAGTCCTTCTTGATCGTTGCCCCCCAGTTTCCACCAAATACCATTTTGTTACTTGTTTCCAAGTAAGTCTTATCTATGTCAAGTAGTTGATCAGCCACATCCCTTATCAAAGTCATCTTCTCGTCAGCAGACCAGAAGAATGGAAATCTTAAGACAACATCGAGGGAGATACTGCACATCATGAATAAACTCAAATAAAAAACGTAGCAAGTTGTAATAAGGAGATCGAGAGGACACCAACAAAAATATACCCCCTTAAAGACAAATATACCCCACAACAATTAATTAAATAAAACACCCACACAACGATCAATTATATATTGTTGACGGAGCAAAAAGGAACTAATGGTGACATGGCATCATTCTTTTACCGTATGATCAACAAGAAAATTCATCCTATCCATGTAAAATAAACATTAATCTCATCTACACTCCTTGGCTATTTGTTCAAATAGGTTGTTACTATAATACAACACGTTTTTTTAAACCAAGATATATTGATAAGCTTGAAAACTATAACAAGTCAACTAAAATGCATGTATAAGAAATTTCGAAAAGCAACACATTTTGCATGAAACTGGTAACATTTTTCTCTTAATAACAAGACTTAGTCAACTATTTTTCTCTTCATACCTGCTTTTTTTGGGGTTCATGAGACTTTCAATACATTGTTTGAATTCTTGACGCAAAGTTCCTTTATATGCAATCTTCTCCTCCGGTAAAGAATAACCTTCATTTTCAAGTTTCTCATAGTGCCCAGGTCCGTTGTACTTAAACGAATACTCACCGGCTGTCATCATGTACACAAGTGTGTGCGCCATATCACGCATCTCGGACCGATACATACTTTTGTATTCATAACCTATTACAATTAACAAAATGAGAAAGTTAGCAAACTGTACGTCCAGAATTATAATGCTCAGGTTGGCTTTGAAGTTTCAATTAATCGTACCCACTGTTTGTTCAAATTCTCGACAGTTGCTAAGCCCACACAACTTTACTTTACACCTTAATAAAGACGGATTTGACATTTGAATCAAAACATTATAAGGATTCAAATTCCTATGCATTCTACCCTTTTGATGGAGCTCCTTAACTGCAAGAACCAACTGTCTGCAAAATAAACACACAAAATATCACGATATTATTAAACTATATGCAAAAGTACATGTGTTCCTTACACCTATACACGTACCTCATTATGTTTATTCTTGCCTCCTCCTCGAAAAATTTTCCGCCTTCAGTGGACAAGAAAACGTGCTCCAGATTACCCTTACAAGCTTCAAAAGCCAAATAGTGATAGTCCTCATCACTTTCATCAATCTCTAGTTTGACAACCCCATCCAAATCATGACAACTTCTGTAAAGTTCTAAAGTCTTCGAGTAATCATTATTTTCCTCTTTCAAAACCTTTTTAACTATAACTTTATGGCCTTGAAATAACCCCTTAAGAATAGATGTTTTCTTGATTTTTTCAGGAGCTTTATGGTCACCGTGAATTTCGATTCTTCTCCTTAAGTTTATCACTCTAGAAAGACTCCCATTTCCGGGAAGATATTGTATATGATGTCTATCACAAATATCAATTAGCTTGTCACCACTTCTAGCGTGAAGTACAAGGCACTTCAGCCTTTCGGATACATCCATTGTTCTATCTACACAAGGCAAGAAAACGTCTATATGTGAATAACGTAAGACGAAACTTCTGAAAGCAATTTCCCAGTCGGTTCTAATGATATAAAGTAAATCATCCCCATCATGATCATAAGTCTCCCCTGTCTTGCTATGAAGATAACGATAGACCTCTCCTAACTTGCAAACTTTTGGTTCTTCACCAGATATTTCATTGCATTGCTGTTTTATTTTTTCCGCTTCATTTCCTGTAATCTAGGAATTCACAACACACAGTCTAGTAAAAAAAATGTATTTCTAAAAATTTGGACTCATCAAGTTATAGATAATTGAAATCCTTATTATTGATAACCTACTAAAATTGACAATTAAGAATGTCACATAATACTGTAGTAAATTGGGCAAATGTTTCAAAAAGGTACCATACTTGACACCATTTGTTATTTTTTTGCTTTTACGGGTATTTTTCTTTCAAATTTAGCCTTTTTAGGGTATTTTGTGGCATTTTTGCCCCTTTCATCTAATAGAAATTTTATTTTTTCGAATGACAAAAAATGTCAAAATACCTCAAAAAGGATGAATTTGAAAGAAAAGTACCCTTTTAAGCAAAAATATTTTGTTCACTACCCAGAAAAACAAATGGTGTCAAGTATGATACTTTTTAAAATATTTGCGCTAGAAAATTATACAAAACAAACTTTGTTTACACAAACTGATTCTATAATCACAAATGATTGATATAAAGAATTAGTTAATTCCCACTTAACATTAGTGGTGAGTTATCATTTTTTTTCTAAACAATCATTCAAGACTTCTTGTTAAAAACTTGGTGCTAATGATTTACAGCATAACAAAATAATTGCTCTAATAAAAATTTGCTAAGAAAGCATTACCTACAAAATTTAATCAAACACTTTAACCAGATATTAATTTTCGGGAGAAAAAATCTACCTCAGTTAAATCGATGCCTCCTGAACATGCACCGGACAAAATTGGTTCGTTTGAATGGTGGTGCCAAAGTGCTTTTCTGGTTCTGGATCTTTTATTCACGAAGTAAAATGTGCCATCAACGGATACAACCATTACCATAGGGTCGGGTGCTTTTGTAAACCTGGATAACATTAAAAACTGTTAGTTAGCTTATCGAATCAGAACACCGAATTATATTACACGAGACTTACTTTCCAACTATCTCCATGTAATTATCCATGTTTTGAGATTGAGTTTTTTTTTTTTTTTTTTTTTCGGTTTCAAAAAGGCGCAGAGGAATAATGAACCCTAGATAGCTAATTATCTATATATACTAAACCGTGAAGTCGGTGAAAATTTAATAATCGCCGACCAATAATAAAGAAACATACTTTTTGTTGGCCCGTTTTCCAGGCCCGTTTCGTTGTCCATCAGAGGCCCATTATGAGCCCTTCGTTGCAGTCTGTTTATGGGACGTCCTACCTATCCACGTTCCATTACCTTCTGCTGCAGATCTTTCTTCCACCAGAAGATACCGTTAACTTTTTCTCTTTCTTAGGGTTTGGGTAGGTGCGGATATTTTTACTTGCTTTCAGCTTTTGCATGTTATTTTCGAAGGTGTGGTGGTTTACTGGTGTATGTTGTTTGTGTATATATATCTGCTTTATTTATTTGCTAAACAGCAAAAACGAATTGTTTACGAACTTTGTTGTAGATCTGTTACCTTACTTATTTTGTTTCTTTTTAGATATTACCTGAAATTCGTTGCCGTTAAAAAAAAAAATCGGTATACAAGGTATGTCGATGTGTTAACGTTCATACTTTTGTTGTTCTTACGTGTTTGTTGTTTCGTTATTCTGAGGTTTTAAAATATATGAGAACTAGAGGTAGAGCGTGTAAAAAAAATGGTTGTACCGGCTGTGGTACCTGAAACGCCTTCGTTAGTTGGGGGTGTTGATATCCCAGAGGTTCAGCCCCGCGGTTTACCTAACCGTAGGTTTGTTAGTGCTCCTTATCTAGGGGATAATGTTGGTGATATAAGACTGGGGTTACCTGAGTCGAAAAGGGTGTCTTTGGTTGTTGAGAACTTAGTCGTTCCTGTGCGTCGTCAATTATCGGAAGGTGGTAGTTGCCGTGCCACTTCCTTTTGTGACCCTCAGTTTCAATCAGTCAACCCGGTTAGTGGTGATGGTAGTGACAGCTCACGGTTTTATGATCCTTTGGAGCACACTTTAAACCGTGTTGGTAACGTTCTCTAGCTATCCGTTAAAGAGGAAAGCAGGAGTTGTTGATGATTCTTTGTTGGAGAACGAAACGCAGACACGTAGGCGTCGCCTAAATGAGAGTGAGGCAGAAGGTTCTTTCGTTTTGCGACGTTACGAACATGCAAGGAATGTGTTAAAAAGGAAGGCAGACGGGGTTGATACCTCCCCGCAAACATTTGGCAACTTAGTCTGTGGTCAATCGGGTAGTGTGGAAAATGCTGCCAACTTTTCTCGATCATGTGTAGCCGATGCCATTCCACCGTTGTCGAAAAGGCGGGTACTTGATGTTCAACAGAATTTCCAACATGGCCATGAAAAAGGAATCTCTATTTCTGCGGAAACGTTGGTGTCCGCTGATGTTTGTGGTGCAGCCATTTTTCATCAAGGTTGTTTACAATTGTGGTTTTATATTTTTTAGTGACCTAACAGAAACTGTTTTATTATATTTGATGAATGATTGGTAATTTGTTGCAGGAACGTTGTCTCATCCAGTTGTTCTTGACTTTAAAACCGGAACGGTGCGTTGTGAACAGAATTTACAGCATACCCATGAAAAAGGCATTAATACTTCTGCTAAAACGGTGGGATATACAGATGTTCGTACTGCAAGTATTTTTGATCAAGGTTCTTCTCAATTGTGGTTTTGTGTTTTTTAGTAACCTGATGGAGAGTCTTTTGTTATATTTGGTTAATCATTGGTGATTTGTTGCAGGAACGTCGTCCCATTCAGTGGTCCTTGACTTTGAAACAGGAAAGGTGCGTTCATCTATCGATGTTGACGCTTCTATTTACATGCCAATACCCGTTGTTAACAATGGTGTCGTTTGTTTGTCTGAGATGCATTACTTAACATCTTCTCACCAACATGTTGCCGATGGCATGTATCCAGCGGGTAAGTGGACGTGCATTTTTCTTTGTTTCGAAGAGATAAAGTAAGTTTGGGTCTGACACACTTACTAAACTTTTGAAAAAATGTTGTCGGGACAGTTTGTACTCGCATGATGCTACACTTTGTATTTTCGAACAGTTCTGCTTCTTATGGATGTACTTCGTGTACTATGTGGTCGTTCTTGTGCGCGTTTACACCACGTTTATTGTTATGACTCAACATGTTCTTTTACGTATAGGTAATTTGTGCAATCCTGGTGGAGTAGAGTCGGTTAGTCGTAACAATGCGCCACCTTTCACAGGTAAGAAACTGTAGTGTTTTTTGTTACCAAAATTTTTATGTGCCTTCTTTTTGGTTTTATACAACAGATATTTAGGATGTATCTTTGACGTTTGTGTAGGCCCTACTTTGTATCCCTCCTTGCAACACATTGAAACCATGCCTGAGGCAACCGTTCATCAAACACGATGGTCTGCAGGTATGGTAGGTTTACCTGTTTTATCTTCGAGATTTGTGCTGTTTGCTTTATGGTCTTCAAATATTTTTTGCTACTATCTAGTGGGACATAAAGTGTTTGTTGTGTGCGATTACAGCACGTTGCTTTTTATAAGTGAACGTGTTGCTCTTTATGCAGCTCATTCCTCTAACAGTAGAAGATCGGATTTTGTAACTTCTGAAAACACGCCGTCTGCAACAGGTTATGAACCTTTTTTTTTTAGTGAAATTTAACATAGTTCATTTTTTTCATTATGTGGTGCATACTAAAGTTGCATTTTTATGGTTTGTCTAGCTGGTTGTTTCTCTGGGTGTGCACAAGACGCTTATGTGGCGCCACAGCCAAACCTTCAAAGAACGCAACGTCCCACAGGTACAGTGAATTTACCTGTTTCGTTTTTTATACCGTCAGTCTTTATGTTATGGTTTCTGAATATTCATTGGTAATATTTTGTACTGCATGGGATGTTATAGGTTTGTTGTCTCGCACCGTATGCTAAAACTCCGTCCTAATCATTTATATAGGAGGTGTTTCTTACGCATCTTCAGAACCTGGAATGGGTCCACCTGAACCGTCGTTGCATCAACCGTCGTCTTCTACCAGTAGAAAAGGTCTCACTAGTACAATCGACACCTCCGGCGACGACTATTTTTCAACCGTGCCGACGTCATGACGTCGGCACCATACCTTATCGACGTCACGTCGTCGGCACGAATAGTCGACAGAGCCACGTCGGCAACGTCCGTACCGACGAATAACGCCGACGACAGAGGGGGACCCACATGATTTTCGGTCAAATATTTGTTTTTGCTCGACTATTTGTTGCCGACGCCAAGTCGTCGGTAAGATAATAAATATTTAATGCTTTAATTAGATTAACTAATTAAAGTCAATGAAAGTCAAATATTAACGTAAACCACACCGACGACGATTCGTCGGTACCGGTTATAATAGTCAAAAAAAGAAAAGAAATTATAAAATGATGCCGACTACCTTTCGTCGGAAAAGTTTATAATAGTCAAAAAAAAAGTCAAGAAATTGAAAAAAGATGCCGACGCCCTTTCGTCGGAGAGGTTTGCAATAGTCAAAAATTGAAAATTGTTGCCGACGTCATATGGTCGGTACGGTTTAAAATATAAACATTTTCGTTATTCTGTCGACGACATTTTGTCGGTACTATATGAATCTATATATTCTAGCGACGACATGACGTCGGTATGGAAGTTATATTGCAGCTGCACAGCAGCCTGCGCAGCTGCACTACCCAGATTTTTGCCGCAAAAATCTACCAATTCCAGTTTCCAACACACCTGCTGTTATAAACCACATTCCAATACAAACAACGGCTAAAACGGCTATAAAGTTTATAACGGCTAAAACGGCTATATATAACAACTAAACACTTAATAAACTTTACAAAACAGCCATAAACTTTACAAAACGGCCATAAACATTATAACACCCTCAAAATACATCATAAAGTTTGCAAAATGGGTGTTATAATCGCTAAACCTAGCTACTATATGTACAAATGTTGCAATATCCTAAGTGTTCAAAGATAATAAGATTGGGGTCGTCAAAAATATAGTTCCAGAGACAAAACAACACAAAATAATACCTCTACATGTCCAGCCCATCGTCGTCATCCTCGTCATCATCATCACTCCCTCTCCTAGAGCCACTCCCGCTGCTAGAGCTACTCTCGCCTCCTGAGCCACTCGGGAGAGCGCCTGAGCCACTCGGGAGAGCGCCTGAGCAACTCCCTCCCGCGCCGCTCCCACTGCAGCCTCCAGCATCACCTCGAGAACCAACCGTGGTAAGAAACGAGTCCCAGTCTGGGTTCTTCGAGATATAACGTGTCAAAAGCTCGAGCTTCTTCTCATTTTTCTTGGCTTTCTTCTTCTCTTTTTTCCTCTTTTTCTCAGCTTCAGCCAGACTCTTTTTAAATTCATCAATCTGCCCCGTAGCTTCAGCAAGCTTCCCTTTAAGCTCGGACGTACCTATAAACGAAATAATCAAAATTTAAAAACGGTCATTTCAATACATATATAAGATGCGTCATTTAATATTATCCAACTGTACATACCTTCTGGAGCTGGAGGCGGCATGTCTACCCGTGGCCTCTTCAAGTAGGGCACCATCTTGCCGACGCCGGGTATATGACCACGCTGCTTTCCCCCGATCACCCGAGAAAATATCTCCTCCTCCGTGAGGCACGGCTCGTCTGCCGGCATATCAGATCTAGGCTGCCTCAGCCGGACCATCTCTTCCTGTGTAGTTGAAAAAAAATGAGAAAATTAATATATTAGTCGGGTTAATTACTAGATTATGTTTCAATAAATCACTAAGTGCGTGTTTAGAAAAAAATAAATAAATAAATAAATAAAAAACGATACTTACAAACCGAGCTCTAGCCTCATCCTGCAACCATGCACCATTCTTGAAGTGGGTGTTAAGATATGTATCGAACATGGACGGATACTGGTGGTCCTGGCTCCTCTCAAACTGTATAAATATATACACATGCATATAGGATGAAACAAATTAAAATGACAAATCAAACACCATATATATTTTACTTAGTATAAATAATTTTAATCAATATATTATTAAAATTAAATAATCTTATAAAAATAAAATGTGTCTTACATATTCGTGTCGAGATGCCGCAAATGACTTCGAACCGTGGCGGCTGAGAATCGTGTTCTTCTTTCGATTCTCTTTGTTCACAGCCGATCTTTTCTGGGCCGCCTCCGACATGTACAAATCGACATACTTGTTCCACTCAGACATCTCCAAGCTCGGAGGAGGATTTCTTCTTATCTCTTCCACTCTAGCAGCCCCACCCTTTTTTGTAAAATAATGAAGTTTCATATCATATTTATTGTCACGGTATCGACCAGCGAAATACGATGTGAGCGCCGAGCGAATGGTATCCCAGTCTGGTCTGCTCCTGTGGCGCTCCAAATCGAACATAAGCTGCAATCAAATATAGTTAAAATTAATATAAAGTTATAAATAAATAAACAAATTTTAATAAATGTACACATTCAAATAATTAAATATAGAGATATAAATAAATAAACAAATTTAAATAAATATGCACATTTAAATAAATAAACACGATAACATAACAATATATATAAAAGGAAAATGAAATAACTGACCCCGAGCTGTGGAAGGAAGTCAGCCTTCTTCTCCGGCTCTATATCGTACCAGGAGGCATAGGAGAGCGGCAGCCGCCGAATGAGCTCGCCGACATAATTGCTAAACCATGCCGCGTGCTGGCCCACATGAGTGTAAGTCCCCTTATCACCAATCTCAAACTCAATCGACTGTGGGCCACCATCTCTCACGGCGTTCTTGAGCTTGACATTCTTATTTTCTTCGCGTGGGCGCTGCCTACCCTGATCTCCCCTACCCCTGCCTCCCCTGCCTCCCCCCTGGCCCGACCTCCTCGGCGGGGTCGCCCTGATCCTGCAATTGGAGTGAGTGGAAACGTCATAAAGTAACTTATATAGATATATGTATATGTATGTATATACATATATGTATATATATATATATATATATATATATATATATATATATATATATATATATATATATATAGATATTGGTTCTTGGAAAAAATACACTTTGGTGAAAAAGTGAGAAAAATGTACAAATCAACCCTTTCCCTTCCCTCTCCTTTTTTTCATTCCAAGTACAAGGGTCTGTTTGTCATATTTCTTTTTTCAAAGGGGTGTTTTGTAACTTTTCATCTTTTCCTACATTTTGAGCGAAAGGAAGGACTGATAGTTTACGGCTTGTTGTTTTCTCAAAACTTTTGTGCTGTTATTTTGTATACTATATTTTAAACCTCTTATGCTTTTTAATCATAATAGAAATATGCTAAACACTAAACTAAAGCATGAAATATGCTAAACTTGAAATATTAGAAATCAAACAATAAACAAAAACATGAAATTTGCTAAACAAAAATTTTCCAATTCGTAACTCATACAACATTGTCACACCCCTAAAATCGGGTCCAGCGGAAGCATACATGCCACTGGGGTGCAACTCAATTGGTATCACAACACAAGTGTAAAGAACGGTTTTCACATCAATCATTTAGAATATATTTGATAAGTCAAAAGTGTTAAATTTACATTATGAAAAGTGGTGCGGAAGTTGGCCCATAAAATAAGTTAAGCGGTCCCAAATGTTTATCAGAGTCTTCTATGACCATGCCATGCCCTGCCAAAAGCCTCCAGTAGCGTGCTATAGCTTAGTTCCCGAAAATACATGCTAAAGTGTCAACACGAGGTTGGTGAGTTCATAGAGTTTGTTATAAATAAGTTGAAAAGCGTTTAGAGAAAGTTTCCACATCATAGGCATTGTAAATCCACTCAGTTCCAAGCCCCGTCCATAAGAGACTTGCAACCTGTGTGTTTACAACCCAATGCTAACATAGTATGAATAGGATAGATGACTTGCATACCAATGCACAATGTAACAGATGACTTGCATACCAATGCAAAACGTAACAGATGACTTGCATACCAATGCACAATGTAATAGTTGACTTGCATACCAATGCAAAACGTAATAGATGACTTGCATACCAATGCACAATGTAATAGTTGACTTGCATACCAATGCAAAACGTAACAGAAGACTTGCATACCAATGCACAATGTAATAGTTGACTTGCATACCAATGCAAAACGTATTTGATAAACGAGAAAAGTAATTTAAGCATGTATCTCCCCCGAAAGTAATTCAAAACGTATAAAAGTAGGGGCTATGAAATCTCACCTGATGCGATCGCAACAATACTAGTAGTGAATATGCTGGAATGAGGCTCGGTCTCTAACCGCGACCTAATGTGAATGATATGATCTAAGGTAAGCAAATGAAATGATTCTACTCATGCAATTACGTATGTTAACAATACCACTCGTTAGTTTTGAAAATAACGTTTATCGTCGAAAACTACATTTTTGACGTCTCGGCAAGTTATGAACTACTTTTCGTGTAAATATGTTGAAACGGCACTCCACGATCCTTGTTTGGTGTTTTATTGTCAAATAAAATAGTTTCGTCGCAAAATATTACTTTTACAACTGGTGAAAATATGACCGAACGGCCTCGCAAAGCTAGTCGTAAAATATTGTACGTTAAGTGTTAGAAATAGAACTTGACGTTTTTGAAATCCTTGCAACAACATCTCAATGTCGTCTCTTTTGAGTTTTGATCATACACGTCTCGATCATGAAGAAAATCGGCTTTGAATATGGTGTCTTGCAAAACAATTTCCCATACTTAGAAACATTTTCTTGTAATAGTTGTTTTTGGCGATACTAGGAAATTCATAACTTACCGTTATAAGTTCAATCAACAAGCGGTCGATTGATTTGGAAAATAGGCCGGGAATACTTCATTTCACCTCAAGGAGTTTATGGCTCAAACCGTCTCGCTCAACGGGAAAATAGCTCGTAAGATAGTGCCTCGCAAAACTGTTTACACTTGGAAAATATTGGAATTATAGTGAGGCTGTCAAAATAAGTTTTGTTAGTCGGTTTTTCAGA
Source organism: Artemisia tridentata subsp. tridentata (assembly GCA_021014915.2). Taxonomy (NCBI): domain Eukaryota; kingdom Viridiplantae; phylum Streptophyta; class Magnoliopsida; order Asterales; family Asteraceae; genus Artemisia; species Artemisia tridentata. The sequence goes on from CP139507.1 coordinate 75,181,878, forward strand.
AATTCATATCTTGGTCGTTATAAGTCAGTTTTCAACGTTCTTTATATCCACGCGATCGTCATAACATGAACTAACATATTCTCAGTGGCTCGGCTCAGCTAGACTACGGCTAACGCCTCGTTCTGTCCCCTGAAGTTCGGCCAGCAGCCCGCATTTTCTGAAAATAATAGTTTTGCGTTGCTAACTTTAAAACATCGTATCTCCTTCGTTATAACTCGGTTTTTAGTGATTCAAGCGACCACGTTTTCGTGTTTGAGAGTACTTTCTAAATATGAAAGCTAAAATAAAGCCATGGTTACTGATTTTTCCAAAGTTTACATTTCTGGACAGCGGGTATATATATATATGTTAAAAACTCGTTTTCTTGGTTCGCGGCTTGATCAAACGACTACAACACAACTCCACAAGTACACACATCCTACCATACACCTTCTTAGGGTGTCATGGGTCCTAAACATCACTAAAAATAGTGGGCTTCGCGGGGATGTTAATGAAAGTTACAGATCTAGAGTTTGAGATAGTTTTAATGAAAAAATGAACCAAGTGGTATATATAACATAAGTTTTGCATGGATAGCTCTCAAAATAAACAGGAAATACATCAATATAAGATCAAAGGGGGTATGAAAAGATCAAAAATAGTGTTCTTGAGCTTACTTGATGATTGGTGAGCTAGGATGAAAATTAACCACAACCTTGGAGTTTTTATTGCAAAACTCTAACAAGGAAGGTATAAGGGACATGTATAACACTTGAACTTGAAAAATTTACGGATCCTCTTGTGATCTTGGTTTTTGCCGTGAGATGGAGAGGGGAGGGAGAGAGTGTTTGTGTTCTTGGCTAGTTAAAATAAATGTGTTATGAAATGCTTAGGAAATAAACTAGGTTTTTATACTAAGGAAGTATTAATGGGATTTTAACTCATTAGGCCAAGTAGAAGGGAATAAGGGGGCGGCACATTGTTTTCTAGGAGAGGTAATATGGTATTTTTGACTTGTTAGATATTTAAGAGTAGGATTTAGTTAGTTTAGTGCAATATTTCGGCGTTATCGGGTACCGGGTTAACTGAAAATAAAACGTGACGAATAAAAATAAAATTCGACAAAGTTGTAAAAACTCATAAATTCATGTTACTGATAAGAATCAGGTGTTAAAATAGTGTTCGCGATAAAATATCGCAAACCGATGGGGTTATAAGCCCTAACCGGGAAAATTTTGCAAAAGGTTTCAAAACACCGGGTAAATTAATAATATAAATTTTATATCATTAAAATTAGCATGAAAATATATTAGGATCATAATCGGGAGTATTTGAGTATAATATTAGTAGTAATGACTGAGTGGTAACGTTTAATGAACATACGTAAATTGAAATGATGCAATCCCGTGCATAGTAAAGACTTGAAAATGCGAATTGTGACAGTCTCCACCCGTTAAGGAATTCAGTCCCTGAATTCAGCTCGCTCGTTCTACCTACGTACTTTCTCGTTGTCGGATTTGATGGGGGTAAACTTTCCCATGATCGAGCGTAGTCCCCAAAAGACCTCTAGGTAACCGATTTTTACTTAATCCCACAACTCATCAAACAAGAACTGTCATGGGATTAGGCTAAATCAGTTTGAGGTTGTCGATTCAAATTTAATCTCACAACTCATCAAACAAGAACTGTCATGAGATTAAACTGAATCGGCTCGGGTAACAACTTGATTTCCAGTTTGATCCTCGCAACTCATCAAACAAGAACTGTCACTTAGATCAAACTGGGAACAAGTGGTTTGAAGGAGGTCTTTTGAAAATTTGGCTCGATTATGGAATTGCTTACACCGATCAAATCAATCCGGACATAATTCCATTATAACTACTCTCAGTATTGCAAAATTCATCTCTGAGTCGAACATAGGTGGTCAGGCTATGTCCCACTGTCCCGGGTCGAATATAGATGACCAGTCTATATTCCACCGAGGTTCAATGAATTTTGGAATACTCAGCTTAGTTATAATAATACTATGTCCTTCACATGTAAAGGGGGGTTTCAAAAGACTAAGGCAGGTGATCAGGCTTGAGGTCGAAAGATGAAACTACGTAAGAAAAAGGTGTAACGCTGCGACCTGCATGATATGTAAGCATACTTATATGGAATACAACTATAGTAATCAACGAGAGTAAGTGAGTATAATCTATCTGGCAATAAGATATAAATCTCATTAAATATGTCAGCAACAAACCACAAATGAGGTATCAGCTTGGCAGGCAGGCACGTGGCGGTCATAGGGTTAAGTTTTCGTAAAAGTAGCTATAGTTTAGGTTTCAAAATTACCCAATTCTCTATAGCCTAGGCTTTGATACCAATCTGTCACACCCCCAAAATCGGGTCCAGCGGAAGCATACATGCCACTGGGGTGCAACTCAATTGGTATCACAACACAAGTGTAAAGAACGGTTTTCACATCAATCATTTAGAATATATTTGATAAGTCAAAAGTGTTAAATTTACATTATGAAAAGTGGTGCGGAAGTTGGCCCATAAAATAAGTTAAGCGGTCCCAAATGTTTATCAGAGTCTTCTATGACCATGCCATGCCCTGCCAAAAGCCTCCAGTAGCGTGCTATAGCTTAGTTCCTGAAAATACATGCTAAAGTGTCAACACGAGGTTGGTGAGTTCATAGAGTTTGTTATAAATAAGTTGAAAAGCGTTTAGAGAAAGTTTCCACAGCATAGGCATTGTAAATCCACTCAGTTCCAAGCCCCGTCCATAAGAGACTTGCAACCTGTGTGTTTACAACCCAATGCCAACATAGAATGATTAGGATAGATGACTTGCATACCAATGCATAATGTAACAGATGACTTGCATACCAATGCAAAACGTAACAGATGACTTGCATACCAATGCAGAATGTAATAGTTGACTTGCATACCAATGCAAAACGTAACAGATGACTTGCATACCAATGCACAATGTAATAGTTGACTTGCATACCAATGCAAAACGTAACAGAAGACTTGCATACCAATGCACAATGTAATAGTTGACTTGCATACCAATGCAAAACGTATTTGATAAACGAGAAAAGTAATTTAAGCATGTATCTCCCCCGAAAGTAATTCAAAACGTATAAAAGTAGGGGCTATGAAATCTCACCTGATGCGATAGCAACAATACTAGTAGTGAATATGCTGGAATGAGGCTCGGTCTCTAACCGCGACCTAATGTGAATGATATGATCTAAGGTAAGCAAATGAAATGATTCTACTCATGCAATTACGTATGTTAACGATACCACTCGTTAGTTTTGAAAATAACGTTTATCGTCGAAAACTACATTTTTGACGTCTCGGCAAGTTATGAACTACTTTTCGTGTAAATATGTTGAAACGGCACTCCACGATCCTTGTTTGGTGTTTTATTGTCAAATAAAATAGTTTCGTCGCAAAATATTACTTTTACAACTGGTGAAAATATGACCGAACGGCCTCGCAAAGCTAGTCGTAAAATATTGTACGTTAAGTGTTAGGAATAGAACTTGACGTTTTTGAAATCCTTGCAACAACATCTCAATGTCGTCTCTTTTGAGTTTTGATCATACACGTCTCGATCATGACGAAAATCGGCTTTGAATATGGTGTCTTGCAAAACAATTTCCCATACTTAGAAACATTTTCTTGTAATAGTTGTTTTTGGCGATACTAGGAAATTCATAATTTACCCGTTATAAGTTCAATCAACAAGCGGTCGATTGATTTGGAAAATAGGCCGGGAATACTTCATTTCACCTCAAGGAGTTTATGGCTCAAACCGTCTCGCTCAACGGGAAAATAGCTCGTAAGATAGTGCCTCGCAAAACTGTTTACACTTAGAAAATATTGGAATTATAGTGAGGCTGTCAAAATAAGTTTTGTTAGTCGGTTTTTCAGAAATTCATATCTTGGTCGTTATAAGTCGGTTTTCAACGTTCTTTATATCCACGCGATCGTCATAACATGAACTAACATATTCTCAGTGGCTCGGCTCAGCTAGACTACGGCTAACGCCTCGTTCTGTCCCCTGAAGTTCGGCCAGCAGCCCGCATTTTCTGAAAATAATAGTTTTGCGTTGCTAACTTTAAAACATCGTATCTCCTTCGTTATAAGTCGGTTTTTAGTGATTCAAGCGACCACGTTTTCGTGTTTGAGAGTACTTTCTAAATATGAAAGCTAAAATAAAGCCATGGTTACTGATTTTTCCAAAGTTTACATTTCTGGACAGCGGGTATATATATATGTTAAAAACTCGTTTTCTTGGTTCGCGGCTTGATCAAACGACTACAACACAACTCCACAAGTACACACATCCTACCATACACCTTCTTAGGGTGTCATGGGTCCTAAACATCACTAAAAATAGTGGGCTTCGCGGGGATGTTAATGAAAGTTACAGATCTAGAGTTTGCGATAGTTTTAATAAAAAAAATGAACCAAGTGGTATATATAACATAAGTTTTGCATGGATAGCTCTCAAAATAAACAGGAAATACATCAATATAAGATCAAAGGGAGTATGAAAAGATCAAAAATAGTGTTCTTGAGCTTACTTGATGATTGGTGAGCTAGGATGAAAATTAACCACAACCTTGGAGTTTTTATTGCAAAACTCTAACAAGGAAGGTATAAGGGACATGTATAACACTTGAACTTGAAAAATTTACGGATCCTCTTGTGATCTTGGTTTTTGCCGTGAGATGGAGAGGGGAGGGAGAGAGTGTTTGTGTTCTTGGCTAGTTAAAATAAATGTGTTATGAAATGCTTAGGAAATAAACTAGGTTTTTATACTAAGGAAGTATTAATGGGATTTTAACTCATTAGGCCAAGTAGAAGGGAATAAGGGGGCGGCACATTGTTTTCTAGGAGAGGTAATATGGTATTTTTGACTTGTTAGATATTTAAGAGTAGGATTTAGTTAGTTTAGTGCAATATTTCGGCGTTATCGGGTACCGGGTTAACTGAAAATAAAACGTGACGAATAAAAATAAAATTCGACAAAGTTGTAAAAACTCATAAAATCATGTTACTGATAAGAATCGGGTGTTAAAATAGTGTTCGCGATAAAATATCGCAAACCGATGGGGTTATAAGCCCTAACCGGGAAAATTTTGCAAAAGGTTTCAAAACACCGGGTAAATTAATAATATAAATTTTATATCATTAAAATTAGCATGAAAATATATTAGGATCATAATCGGGAGTATTTGAGTATAAGATTAGTAGTAATGACTGAGTGGTAACGTTTAATGAACATACGTAAATTGAAATGATGCAACCCCGTGCATAGTAAAGACTTGAAAATGCGAATTGTGACAAACATTGTATACTCAAAGTGCCTACAATACACCTCAATTTGAGCCAAGATAATCAAAATTAGCACAGGAACACTGGACCTTTGCACCAGTATACGCATTTGAATACTATTGTTGGAAATCCAAAAAATGATAACTGAATTCCAAAAGCTAATTCCAGATATGACTTATTCAAATGAAGACTTTGTTATTTGAGGATTTCCACATATAGACATATAGTAAAAGGTACACCAGACTATTGCTTGTCAATACAACCTTAAATAAGAAGACCCGCCATTTATAAGACTTCACCTGTAGAAGACTCGTTAAAGCTTCCCAATTCCACCAAAGATAGATATCGGACCAAACTGATGCAGCCACTCTACAACGAACCAAGATACGATCACTAGTTTCGACAGCCTCTTCATAACATGTTGAACCTCACCGAACATGTAAGTTCCTGATTTAGTTCAAGATGTTAACCGTTATTAATTAAGAAAAATTTGTGTGGGTCAACATGTCCCTGCCCATTTGACCTGAAAGGCCGAAACCTGTCACAATCTGTTAACCTACCCATCCAGCCCACCCATTAACCCGAATATCCCTTGGCATGAAACCATATGTTTGTCCAACCATATCTTTTACAAGATCTGTAGATGTCTACAACGAACAATTATCATTTCCTACACTTTCATCAAACCTTGAATAGACTTATTATTAACTAAAACAAAATACATGCAACTAAGGGGATGTTTGGATTTTTATTATAACCTGAGTGGTAATATAACAGGCACCTAAGGGTGATAAAACGAGCTGTAAATGACTTTTTGGATGTGATTATGTTTGTCAAGTTCTAATAATCATGAGACATCATAAAATTGTTTGGAAAACTCGTACACTATGGATGCACTAATGTGTAATACAGATGCATTAATGTGTAATACAGATGCATTAATGTGTAATACATATGCAGTAATTGTTTGGAAAAATCATACACTATGGTTGCACTAATGTTTAATACAGATGCATTAATGTAGTCATTTAGAAGAGTGTTATTAAGGCTCGAAAGACATGTTATGCAAGATCTTAAATGAACCAACCTTTCTGGTTATGATTGCAACACCATCTGGCCCTGATCTTGCCAAACTTTTGAACTCATCCTCGATCTCGGAAGCAAGTGCAGTGGATGGCACATTTTTCACATAAACTGACAGCACCTCAGCTAGTAAGATCAATATACAAGTAATTAATACCCTTATGTGGTGATAAAGAAGGGGTCGGATAATTTGGAATTTTACAGAACAACAAATACACAAGAAAGCAATCAAGAAACAAGGTAACTGTAACAATTACAAATCACAGTTACCAAAGCTCACTACTAAGAACATATCATCCAATACTAAAGCATGAAAACTGGGATTCTTCGGGTATTGTTTAGTTACATATATCAGAAGGTTACCTTCATCTTCGACGACGGATGTGTCATTCGCAGCCTCAGCTCCAGAGAGTAGAATATGAATGGAGTCTTTGCAACAGAGAGTAGAACAAGATCCGATGACGGCTGAATCTGCTCCAAAGAAACAAATTGACCATCAATATTCAATTCCAAAGCATCAAAACAGACTACTGTGCAGTTACATATAACAGAAAGTTACCTTCATATTCGACGACGGATGTGTCATTCGCAGCCTCAGCTCCAGATCTTGACTGTCGTGAAGTGGGCTTCGACACATGGTTTGAACATGAAGGGACTGCAATCTCACTATCAGCATAAGCATATTCAAACATTGTTTTTACAATCTATTTTTATTACTACTTATTATCAATATCACACAACCACTTAAAAAACGTACATCCAAACACCCGTAAACCAAAGTCTTAATATAAACAACATACCAGACCCATCTGTATCAAATAGCCCAAAAGCTTCTTTGATCTCCTGCCTCTGTTGCTGATCAACCCATGATGACGCCCTCTCGGCTTGTCTCTCCTGGACGGTTCTCCGTAAAACCCCTGAGAAAGAAATCAAATGTAAGAACCACATTGTATCTTCTCTTTGATGCACTAATTATACAAACAGATGCATTAGTTGCTCACTGCAACAAGATCAGAAATTATCCATTTAGATCAACTTTAAACGGGTTATGTAGTATTGAATTCACCCTATAACTGAGCATTATTTTCAATTTTGACACTATACTACTTATTTTGGAACGTCGACAGAACGCCTCACTGAAGTTCAAAATTTAGTGGTGAAACCAACTCGGTAACCAATTATTGGAGGTGAATCCCACTCCTAAAAAATAAAAAACCTTTGAATCAAGGTATGAATCAACAATTCTTGATTTAATTACATAGCAATATAGCATGACTAGATGGTACACTCTACTGAATCAAGCGCGTGCAAATGGATGCACTAATATGTCCAAACAGATGCATTAAACTTGCAAATGGATGCACTAAACATGCAGAGACCTTTTTTACCATTAAAAATAGTACAAGTAGATGATGTGGTGAATATGATTATAAAAAATTGAAAACAATACAATTTCAAAGAAAGATTTAGAAAGTTGTACGCATTGAATATACATATCGGCTTGAGGGAGTACCTTATTACGAACGCTACAGAATCCACTAAATTGCAGCGTTACTCCCAAAATTGAATCAATTAGACTCCCTGCAAGTCCTGTTGCAGCAGAAAGAGGTATCACTAGTAGCTGCTTCAAAAACGCATCGTTGGTGCAAATTCTTTGTAAAGAGACAAGGTAAAAAGAATGCTAGTCTAATGATGGTTCCTGCAGCTGCAGCTGCTTGAAGACCGGCTACTGTTACACCACCATTCGTACCTCTTCGAATAGGCTGTCAATCAAGAATGAAAGAAATTAGTATGCACCAATTTAACACCTACTGTTTCGTACAATCAAGTCAATATGAAATGTCTTTTGATTCTGGTAGACCAATATAAGGTAAAATAAAAAGGTTAGCTACAAAGGAGACATGTCAACGGTGTCAAAAGCCGCATGAACCTCTTATATTGTTTTAGGGGGGTGTTTGGGATTGCTTGTTTTTCTGCTTATAAATAAGCATATGTAAGCTGCTTAAAAATAAGTGCTTCTATAAAATCATGTTTGTATTTGCCAATTTTTGTTTTAAATAAGCAGTTAAGCACAAGCAGTAATGCAGTATGGATTTCACAAAACTACTTCTGCTTAGTGAAAAGCACATAAGCAGAAAGACAAAAAAATAACCGGTCCCAAACACCCCCTTAGTTCAAAGAGTACAATATTATTATTAAGGTTATAGATCTTTTGTAATCCTACTTGACACTAATTATCAAAAATCGTAAAATGGTATTTAATCTTAAACGTATGAAGTGAAGGTACACTTAAGAAGAACTAGAGACACGATCATGAAAGCACAAAGATAACAGTTTTGACCCACACTCGCAAATTACCCATTTTGACCAATAATTCTAATGCATGAGAATCTAAAAAAAAGCGCACCTAGATTGGATCATAGGAATGAGAGCTTCAAGAAGCTTAAAGACATCCGATGGCTTTAAAAGAACAATCGACTTTGTGATAACCTGCAAACAAGAAAAACACAATCTAGTCAGCACATTTTGTTCGGTTACTAATACGTTATTTGACAGTTTACTATCAAATATCACCTTTTCATTTTGTCTAAACAAGCAATCCAGCAAAAGCGAACGATCATCAGCATGCAACGCTTGTTTAACCAGTACATGAACAGAGTCAGCACTAGGAGGCTTTGCAGAAGACGTTTATGGTTTTTCAAGACTTCCATCTTCATTGTTGACTATATTTAAACTAGCCAATTTCTCACCCATGGTTGGTTCATCACTATCGTCGATTTAAACAGCATACATTGGATCTCCATGGTCTATATCTTAGACTCAGTAAAGTTAATTATAACTTTTATGAACAGCAAAGGTGAATAAATTTAAGTTCAATACAGGAATGATCAAAAAAACGATCTTGTTGCTTACCGTTTTCAGACTCCAGATCAGATGCAGCTCGTTTCTTGCACCGTGCGTCTTTTTGGTCTGATAGGAAGAGGCCATTGTTAGGGCATTAGACAAATTTACAATAACTATTAACAAATTCACTTGTCGTTTGTAGTAAAGGACCCGTATTCTCTCTAATGGCTTAACGGGTAAAAAAAGACCTGTACTATGACCAACGATGCACTAAACATACAAACAGATGCACTAAACACACAAGCAGATACACTAAACACACACGTGGATGCACTAAACATACACGTGCTGATGCACTAAAATATTCAAGTGTATCATCACTATCACTATAATAGTAGCGAGTAAATCACCAATTCAACTGAAAAGCATCAGAAACTAATGTATATAGTGACATTAACCTGCCTTCTTAAGCGAAATCAAAACTCCTCAAGAGTGTGAGACTTGCCCACATTTGCAACAACCAAATCAAATCTTACTAAAAAGTTTATATCACGTGATTTTGTAATAAAGAATAAATAAAGTCTTTCAACTACCCTAATGTGTTCATTGATGCACTAAACATACACATTGATGCCCTAATATGTCTATAGATGCACTAAACATACAAACAGATGCCGTACTATGACCAACGATGCACTAAACATACAAACAGATACACTAAACACACAAGTAGATACACTAAACACACACTGATGCCTTAATATGTCTATGAATGCACTAATCATAATCAATGATACCCTGGTCATACTCACTGATGCTCTAATAAGTTAAATGATGCACTAAACATATCTTGATGCACTAATCACACAAACAGATGCTATAACCACTGGTACAGATTCTGCCTATCGTCACACTGGAAATGCGTGACTATATGCATATAGTCACACACTTTTTTTGGGTGTGTGTGACAAAAAGTCGCGCCA
>CP139507.1:75192135-75214488 GCA_021014915.2 Artemisia tridentata subsp. tridentata
CTTAAGATTGCTCAAATCCCTAATCTCAATAAATCAAAGGTTTGGATAAAGAATGATGTAGGGTATGGATAATATTTGGGATACAAATTGGTGTAAAATGAAAAATAAACAAAACAGATAAATTAAAATCCTAAGTGTGGTAAATTACTTTCCCAACCATCCTATGAATAAGACTCATATCATTGAATAACTCACGCTTTAACACTTGAAACACACGCTTTAGGTAGACACGAATTATACTCAACAAGATGTCAATCAAAGAATAACCTTAGTTGGCGTTCCCATAACGGCCAACTCCCATTCAATCCATAAATATAATATACAACAAATAGTGGTGATATCGCCCACTTAATACAAAACTTTACATAAATTGGTTAAAACAAACTTCCAACTTTTCCTTTTTCTTTTTCTTTTCTTTTTTTTTTTTTTTTGATTTTTTTTTTTTTTTTTTTTTTTTTTTGACATCTATGTGTAAAATTTCACAACTTTACTATCACTATTTTTCCGGATAATTTTTCATACTCCTCATACTTTTAGAAATAACTGTAATAGTGAAAGTAGCAAACACACGAAAAATAAACTAAAAGATATACAATATTTACTTTCATACCAATTGCATTGTGCAATTTCCCGACCTAACCAAAGATAATGAATTACGCACGCGAACACATGTAATATAAGGAAACACACTTTGCCTAAAGCAATTAACCAACCACGGATTTTAATCTACAGGGTAGGCTAAGGTGTAAGGGTGTATCGAAACATTATAACAAAGGTGTAAGAAACGAAAGGAATGGCTCTGAGTGTTTTTATAGGGGTATCTTACTCTAAACGTGAGAGTAACAAAGGGTTTATATGGGGGTTAACTAACCAATGTAGTTAGTTAATATCACATAACATATAAAGGCTATTTGGGTGTAATCCTAGAAATTTACCAATTTAGACAAGTCATTCCAATTATATAGATAATACTTATTATGGTGGTCTCGAATAGTATATAAGCCAAATTCTAAAGTTTACAAGTCACCGGCACACTCATAGATTTGTGAATTTTGATAAGTTCACAATTTTTGGAAATAATGTTATGTGTGCAGCTATGTAATTTAGACTTTAAACAAAAACATGCTATAAAAATGTTAAAATTTAAGCATATTAAGTATATTTTAAGCATATTTTGAAAAAGTTTAGGACAAGTAAGTGTTCTAATTCTCTAATCCCCCCCCCACTTAAGTTAAATAATGTCCTCGTTGTTTGTGTCAAAGGTTAAAAACTAGAAAATAAAAGAATTAGAACAGAAAAACTCCCCTGAGATTTGCTCGGTATGATCCTCCATTATTCGTATAAGAGCAAAAATCAAATTTCTTGTGGATGAGAACGTTTAAGCTTCATAGATGATGTATCCACAGAAATGCAGGAATCTATAATACCATTCAGACTTTAACACACCTGAGTTAAGAAGGTTCAAACTTGCATAATACATTAGTAGTTAGTAAAAATAAAACTAAAAAATTAAAATGAAAATCATCAGGTCAATCGATACGCCGTATCTTATGGAAGAAGATACGCCGTATCGAGCCTGGAATAAGTACGAATCAGAATAAAAGATGTGTCGCATCCTTAACCAGGGATGCGCCGCATTAAAATACTGACAGAAAGTTTTAAAGTCAAAAGTAAAAATGCAGAAAATAAAATAAGATATGACCAGTGCAGGTGATGCGCCGCATCTTATGATGGAGATGCGCCGTATCATCTGCAGGTCTAACAGACTCGACACAAAACAGAAAAGTAAAAATTTTCTTCCGGGTTGTCTCCCGGTCAGCACTTGTCTTTATTCCAGAGTCTTCAAGTTAGACTCACGTTCAGCTCCTTAATGTCGATCACTGAAAGAGTAGGAAGCATCGCGCTCCCTCATCGCCAGTCCAGTAATATTGAACACTCCTTGCTCGTCCTTAATTTCCACGCCATTCTTCTTTAAAATCTGTATAAACAAAGTTCTGTCCCTTTCGGGTAGGGATGACAAAATGATAGACGGGAAATTCTTATTATTATATAGGCATAAATATGCAAGGTGGGGTGGTAGTTCAATAAACACATCATTATTCAAATTTGTATTCTCAACTATTCTCCTACGTTTGTTAATTACTTCGCAATCATACCACTCATCATCAGAATCATTAACAATATCGCGCCTAAGTTCGGTAGGTACATTAAGGTCAATAAATTCCTCGAAGTTCTTATGATTAGGATTAGTTGAGTTGTTTTGAATCAATGTTTCTCCCATAAGCCTAGCTTCAAGATCGAGGTCCATACGTTCTCTTAATCCTAGCACATAGACGCCTCTAATTATGCTTTTAGCAGGATCTTGGCACTTATAGACTAGTTTATTATTCCCTACCTTTAATGAGATTTTCCTTTTAAACACATCAATCTTAGCATGGGCGGTAGACAAGAAAGGTCTTCCAAGGATTAAAGGAATCTTAACATCCTCGGGCATATCTAATATAACAAAGTCTACGGGGAAAACAAACTTCTCAATCTTAACTAGCACATTATCAGCAATCCCTTCAGGTCGTTTTACCGTTTTATCAGCCAATTCAATAAGCAGCTTAGTTGGTGCTAATTTTCCTAGTCCTAGGGTAGTAAATGTCTTAAGGGGCATAACACTAACGCTAGCTCCTAAGTCAGCTAACACATTATTGAAAGATATGTCATTAATTGAACAAGGTAAAGTAAAACTTCCTGGGTCCTTTTCTTTATGAGGAAAGGCACGTAAGTCGGTTGCAGAGCTTTCTTCTTTCATTGTAGCCTTGATCTCCTCTTCAATCTTTGTCTTCTCTTTGAGTAGCCTCCTTAAACTGATTGAAGAATTAAAGAAAAATTCGGGCTTTGCACCATCATTACCATTCATCAATCTTCTAGGTATGTTAGGCGTGACTTCCTCAGTGGTGCTTATGGCCTTGACATGATCTCTTGGGTTGGTTTCAGTTGAGCTAGGTAAACTTCCGTATCCCCTTTCTTGAAGAACTTTGCTCATTTGTCCGATTTGTTGTTCCAATGCTTTGATCGAAGCTCCTTGATTTCTTGTTATAGTATCCGTTGAGGCTCGGATTTCTTTGATCATAGCGGTGTTCTCTTCATGTCTTTTAGCAGCATCGGCCATAATTTGCTTTAGAGTGTCATCCAAAGTCTGCCTCCTTTCTTGATAAGTGGGATTATAGTTGTTCTTTTGATAGTATCCCGGAGTAGCTTCCCTAAATCTTCCTGAAGGTCGGAATGGTTGTCCAAATTGTGTGTAGTATGCTTCTTCAAAAGTCTCACTTTCATTCTTATTAGGGCAATCTTTAGTGTAGTGAGGTCCTTCGCATTTTTCACATCCAACTTGGGCAGCATAAACTTTCTCATCACGCTTCTTCATCTCTCTACTAATTTTATCCAATTGAGCTTGAATTGCAGCAAACCCGTCAAAATTAGTGCTGCTCTTAGATCTAGTAGAGGTTCCGTCGTGCCATTTTTGAGAATGATCAGCAGCTTCTTGGATAGCTTTTGTAAAACCCCAAAATCAATACAATCTGAAATGACAAAAATACCCTCCGAATTTAAACTTTTAAGAACTTATAAATTACGCTATAAATTAAAACTTGAGTTATATAACATGTTATGACTCGGAACTATACGATATGAACATGTAACCTAAAGTATTTTATGAAATAGTACAAGAAACTTATGAATAAAAGTATGACACGTTTAATATGTCTCATATAGGCCAAATATTTTAAAAATTTGTACACAACATAATCATATAAGATTGGCCACATTTCATGCGTCCCATATTAGGTCCAAAAATAATTAAAATTTGTACACCATTTTATAGCATAAGGATATGTCTACATACATGAAGATTTGAGATAAGAATTAGTCACTTTGACTTTCCCCATTGATCGGCCATATTTTCAGCAACCTATTCCTTTATTTATCTCCATAACACAACCGAATTATACAATCTGTCTCCTTAAATCTCGGCTCCATCATGCTCTAATATAGCTGGCACATTGAGAGTAATTAAACACACATAATAGACATTTAACAACTTTCCTGTTCTGCCCACGCTCCTCCCCTATTTTTTTGATATAGTATAATTCATTTTTCCACCTCCCTTCACACGAGTCAACAAAGCAATAACCCACAACTAGAATAATTACACCAACCCACCATCAGAAGAAAAACACAAAGAAACCCACAACTCTCGCTTGCTTTCTCTCTAAGACCAAGTGTTCAAAGGACGGTTGCTGAGAAGTAGTTCGAGGGTAATAAGGCTACTGCTGTGGTTCGTGAGCATGGGTATTGAATTTGTGGGTTCCTTATTCTTGTTCCCTTCTTCTTGCTTCGTCACATCAGTAAGGTATCACCAAGGCTCTTATTTTCTTGTTCCATTCGACACACACATGTTTGTCTAATCTGAATCTATAACGCACTAAAACCCGACTCGTTCATATGCTAATCTGATCTGTTAATATTATTGCTACTCGTGATATATGCTCCATAGAAAGGACCACATAAAATCACACATGTACTAAAGGAATTATGCGCCACATAAAATACTAAAAACTCGGGTAAGCTTGTTGTGTCGACTTCTGTCTCGGCATTCAACTGGTTATGCTCATTAAACACTCGACCTAAATCTGGAAACACTAAATGATAAGAAGAACTTTTGCGTGATAATATGCTACGTATACCTCATTAAGTCTGATGTTAAAATCCTACTGGTCGGTGTGAGTTATGGGTCGACTTATGTTTGGTCTTAGGCAAACGATGTCTAGAAGGGTTGGGTCATGAATATACGTGTGGGCATTGCATGCTTGGGTTCACGAGTTTGGTCACGTTTGCATGAAAACTGGGTGAGTGTCTGTATGAGTGAATGTCGATCTATAGAAGGCTGTTGGGGTTGTGATAGTATGCATGAACTGTTGACTTGAAACTGGAAAAGAAAACCTAAGAAATGTAAAGAGGACACATGAATTTTAGTTCGAGAAGAAGGGTTGACTTATGTGTAATTTTATGTGGTCGTATATGTGGGTGTTGCGTGTGGAGTTAAGAAAGTTTTTCCTCTTTTATTTCAAGGTTGGGTATCGTTATATGGCTGTAAAAAGGGATGGCAGTGATCTATGTGCATGCATGTAAATAAGAAAGAGGAAGCATGTGGAGTGTAAAGTGTGTCAGGTGTGTCAACATATATTTGTAGTAATTACACTTTGGACCTTAAACTTTGTAATTTAGACACTTTTGGCCCTAAACTAATATAATGGTCATAATAAACTCTAACATGTCATGATAATCACTTTAAGCACTTAATACATGAAAATGTTAATTATACTCATAATTGGCTAAACTTACTAAAACGGAAAATTTACTAAAGATAGTAAAGTTACAAAAAATGGAAAGCCGACTAAAGTAAGTAATCTGATTTAAATATGATAGTAATAATAAAACGATCATGAATTCGTGTAGATTCGCTGAAGATGGAGTTTACTTCCGATCTTTTCATTCTAGTTGTGTTTTCACTTGCGGTCTAAGGTACAGATATTCTGACCTTGCTTATAAGGTTTCTCATGATCTCTTTCATTTTCTGATCCGTTAGTTTCTGAACTGATGCCATTGCTATGATTCCCTTTGCTTGAACCTTCTCTGTTGATTCCATTTGATATGACCTCTGTTATGAACCTATGTTATGAAAACCTTTTTAATTATACCATGGAAATGTTTTGAGAAAAACCAATTTTAAAAGATGTTTATAAATGATGCGAAACTACTTTTATATAAAATGTTACTAACTTTTATGAAAACTATATTATGAAGACTATCTTTATAAAAACCGTTTTGAAAGATTATTTTTTATGAAAACCACTTTAAAGGATCGTTTTATGAAAATCATGAATAAAGGATTGTTTAAAATGGACTTTTGATAGAAACTTTTAAAATGAACTTTTGATCTGAACCTTGATTTGATTATTTAATATGAACCTTGATCTGATAAACTCTGATTTGGACTTTTGGTGATATTTGATATAAACCATCTGTTATGAACTATCTGTTATGAGCCATCTATTATGACACTCTGATTTGATATGATATCTGACTCTTAGTTTGATACCCGAGCCAAAATCTGTTTCCTAGCCATGAAGGTAACATGGCCGTGTCATTGATGCACCAATGGCATGACTCTAGGGCGGTAGAGTGATGTTCCGCCATGTCCCCATTTGATTATTATGCGCGCACTACAGTTATTATGGCCAGTATTTGTTTGGGGGGCGCATGGATGCATCCTAGATCTGTTATGTTTAGTGGATTTAACATGATTTGATATGATTTGTCTGGTGACTGGTACTGTGTGCAATACATGCCTTTCACATATATCTGGGAGCTAGCTACTCCATTTGAAGAATGAGGACACCCCTCATATTATCTGATTATCTGAGAGGTCTCCCCTCTATATGATTATGAAGATTTATGGTTACGATATGATATGATCTGTTTCTGGGCTCGTGGTGGATTACTATCCCTTTCCTTTATACTTATTCATTGACTTACCCCTTGAACCATATTATATCTGTTTGACCTTTGTTTCTGTTATTTTGTACTATTCTCTATTACTTTTTGTTATCGTTATATCTGTTCACTGAGCTCTCGTAGCTCAGCCGCATTTCTTTTCCTGCGGCAGGTTTTAGTAGGAAGCTGGGAATGAGTGGAGAGTACCTTTGGACTTAGAAGACTTGATAGCTGTTCTGGATTTAGAAATGACTAGAAGTTATTATTATTTCGAAATTAGTATTTATTGGAAGTTCATTTGTAACCTTGTAGTTTCTGTATTTCATTTGTAACCTTTGAGATTTTTGTATTACTATAGATGTATGCTTTGTTTTGATCTGATATGAAACCATTATTGTGATATCTTTACCCTTATCGGGTTGGGGTGTTACAATTTATGGTATCAGAGCGACAGGCTGCGACTCGTAATACATTTACCCTTGACCTGTGAAGTTTGGACCACTAAGTTTCCACTGTAGGCGCTCATAAGATAACCTGTAAGAATTTGCTTTAGGATTTTCCTATGAACTTAAGTTTTGACCAGTGAGGAATGGGTAGACTTTAAGGCATTTGCTTAAGTATCTTTGCTTCCGCATCACTCTGATTCGTGCCTTACTTTTGGTCAAATCCCGTTGAAATCGCGTTGGAAATTGAAAGCTCATGCCTTGCACCACTAAGGTTTGAAACCTAATTAAATCTTGAAAGCATTGTGAATTGCATAGAAATTGTCTGACACTATTTGATCCTTGCCTTCAGATTCCCAACTCCAACCTCTGAACCTTTTGTAAATCATTCTGATGCCTCTTCGGGCATTCTGAGAATCTCCATGGCGATGACGTACTCGATATATTCTGTTACTTGTCTTTTGCTTTTGATAACCATCTATGAATCTTCTGACACAAATTGATTTCGTCTTAACCATCTCTGTTTCCATGAGAAGCTTGTGGTGTTTAACCACGAGTATAAAAATGTTTTCTTCTCATTTAGAAATAAGATTTGCTATGTTGATCTGTCTTTCATTGGCTAGTTAATTCTGATTTTATTCTGATAAGGGATTGTTTGATTGAGCATTCAAATATTGACAACTATCCTCATATGTCTCACCTTTGGTATTTGAAACAATTTCTGAACTCCCCACCATGGGTACCGATTGTTAAACTTTTGCTACCACTACCTGATTTTGATCTGCACTTCCGATCTGTTTGATAAACAGTTTAATACCTCTTTGACCATCCCAAGGTCATTTAACCCCAATGTATTTGACATACCCTATCTGTCACTTATGCTAATAAGCTAAACAAAACTCCAACACCTTGATTGATTCACTTCGTCATCTCGCACTATATTGAAACATGTACTTGACCTTGAAATGTGAACTATCCGTTTGGTTTGATGACTGTACTCATCCTACAAATCCGTTTAATTTTGAAGTCTTTTGGTTATGGATTAGATGGCTCTTCATAAAGCTACCATAGACTACCGTATCTGAAATGTGACTTTTAACAATTCTGTTTCACTCTACTTTTGATGACTGTCAATCGCTCAAATCTGATAAAATTAATGTTGCTATGGAAGCACTTACTCCTGTCTCATTTGATTGTCAATTTCTCCTGGCACTTATTATCCACCCTTAGAAAGCTTGGGCATTGGAAGTTTTGTTGTACAAATTTTCTGATGTTCTCTGATGAAACTCTTGAGTTTCCTCTCCCGTTTGCAAAGTAGAATTGACTTTGAACCAACCTCAGTTGACTAACCATGATGCTATAGAAGTTGAGAGATTGAAGAAGCTGATGAAATATGATTTTGTTCCCCTCAGTGTCCCCTTTGATTATCCCTACTAGTTTATGAAGAAGAGGGAGAAAATTTTTACGTCAGCGTATCGACTATCGTAAACCTAACCGTAGCACTACCGTGGTCATTTTTCGTTTCAGTGTATCGATGATTGATTTATTCTACCTTTGTAAATTCCGTACCAGACGGCCTCATTTAGTGTTTGAAGGACTGAAGAAGCAATCCCAAGAACTTCCAAGAAAGGAGATGACTAACTGAGAGTAACCTCCGGGAAGCATTTCAGTTTTATGCACGAAGAGGAACATGTAAATCATCTTGTAGAATGACCCTTATTCTGGAAGAAGTATATTTAATTGACGTCCAGAGATTGTAGCAGACAACACTACCAGGTATCCAGTGACGGTAGCAGTTCGAGTTGGCGAATTTCGAACGGCGCTAGAAGACCTGTCAAAGACACGCAGTCTTGCTTCTCTATTTATCTTAGTTGTACTAAGATGAATTGAGAGCAGAAGCAGACTCACGAAGGGAAGATGCACAGTGACCATGTCAGAGATTCACGCCACTACACCACAGTGTCCAGAAGAAGTGCCGAAGGCTTGAGGGACCAGACTCAAGTTTATAATTCCTTTCCACTCTATGATCGTATGGACAGACGTAGACAGATTTCTTGGAATTGGGACCATGTATTTGAATGGATGAAGATTCTGAAGCGAACGGTTGTGCTTGGAAGAGTTGATTTCTGTGAAGGATGAAGCTATGGATGACCTGATGCTTTTAACAACGTACCTATTTCTGATAGACATTCTAGACCTTTTCCGTTACTCTTTCGAGTAGTTCATTTCTCCTCTGAGTTATGGTGTTTGATTGTAATGACCTTTGAGACTGTAGTTGGATTAGGTGGATTAAGATAAGTTATTTTGTTCACGACTTGAGATAAAGTATGACCATCATTAGGGCATATTTATATGATGCCAGTATTATGACGTCTGGCCAACGTGATAATACTCACATCATATAACGTGCACTTGTTGTGGGCATCGGATATTTCGAGGAGTGCCTTAGAGTTTAGAATTCTGATAACTGTTTGAGATTATCTGCGTTAGTGAGACTTTAAGTTCATTCTACCTATACGCGTAATCTGCTTTCACCATTACGCGAATTGATACGTCTGGATTCTCGTCACGCATTTTGCTGACCTATGCACTTTCAATAAGAACCTTAGGTTCTGTTGTAGAACTTTCTGACAATTGATGTCATCGACAATCTATTTTCTGTACGTGCTCATCTGATCTGTCTAATCTATCCTGTGGACGGCATATCCGTCAAAATCCTTTGTATTTCCTGTTGGCATATTATCCTTTTGATCTGGATTCAGTATGATTTGTCTTTTCTGAGAAAACCGAAGCTTTGATCAACAAGATAGAGTCATGAGAAACAAGTCTTTCATATTTCTGTTCACAGTCAGTTGTATTTCCGTTTCGTTTCACCTCAATTTTCGAGGACGAAAATTTTATTTTAGAGGGGAAGAAGTTGTAAAACCCCAAAATCAATACAATCTGAAATGACAAAAATACCCTCCGAATTTAAACTTTTAAGAACTTATAAATTACGCTATAAATTAAAACTTGAGTTATATAACATGTTATGACTCGGAACTATACGATATGAACATGTAACCTAAAGTATTTTATGAAATAGTACAAGAAACTTATGAATAAAAGTATGACACGTTTAATATGTCTCATATAGGCCAAATATTTTAAAAATTTGTACACAACATAATCATATAAGATTGGCCACATTTCATGCGTCCCATATTAGGTCCAAAAATAATTAAAATTTGTACACCATTTTATAGCATAAGGATATGTCTACATACATGAAGATTTGAGATAAGAATTAGTCACTTTGACTTTCCCCATTGATCGGCCATATTTTCAGCAACCTATTCCTTTATTTATCTCCATAACACAACCGAATTATACAATCTGTCTCCTTAAATCTCGGCTCCATCATGCTCTAATATAGCTGGCACATTGAGAGTAATTAAACACACATAATAGACATTTAACAACTTTCCTGTTCTGCCCACGCTCCTCCCCTATTTTTTTTGATATAGTATAATTCATTTTTCCACCTCCCTTCACACGAGTCAACAAAGTAATAACCCACAACTAGAATAATTACACCAATCCACCATCAGAAGAAAAACACAAAGAAACCCACAACTCTCGCTTGCTTTCTCTCTAAGACCAAGTGTTCAAAGGACGGTTGCTGAGAAGTAGTTCGAGGGTAATAAGGCTACTGCTGTGGTTCGTGAGCATGGGTATTGAATTTGTGGGTTCCTTATTCTTGTTCCCTTCTCCTTGCTTCGTCACATCAGTAAGGTATCACCAAGGCTCTTATTTTCTTGTTCCATTCGACACACACATGTTTGTCTAATCTGAATCTATAACGCACTAAAACCCGACTCGTTCATATGCTAATCTGATCTGTTAATATTATTGCTACTCGTGATATATGCTCCATAGAAAGGACCACATAAAATCACACATGTACTAAAGGAATTATGCGCCACATAAAATACTAAAAACTCGGGTAAGCTTGTTGTGTCGACTTCTGTCTCGGCATTCAACTGGTTATGCTCATTAAACACTCGACCTAAATCTGGAAACACTAAATGATAAGAAGAACTTTTGCGTGATAATATGCTACGTATACCTCGTTAAGTCTGATGTTAAAATCCTACTGGTCGGTGTGAGTTATGGGTCGACTTATGTTTGGTCTTAGGCAAACGATGTCTAGAAGAGTTGGGTCATGAATATACGTGTGGGCATTGCATGCTTGGGTTCACGAGTTTGGTCACGTTTGCATGAAAACTGGGTGAGTGTCTGTATGAGTGAATGTCGATCTATAGAAGGCTGTTGGGGTTGTGATAGTATGCATGAACTGTTGACTTGAAACTGGAAAAGAAAACCTAAGAAATGTAAAGAGGACACATGAATTTTAGTTCGAGAAGAAGGGTTGACTTATGTGTAATTTTATGTGGTCGTATATGTGGGTGTTGCGTGTGGAGTTAAGAAAGTTTTTCCTCTTTTATTTCAAGGTTGGGTATCGTTATATGGCTGTAAAAAGGGATGGCAGTGATCTATGTGCATGCATGTAAATAAGAAAGAGGAAGCATGTGGAGTGTAAAGTGTGTCAGGTGTGTCAACATATATTTGTAGTAATTACACTTTGGACCTTAAACTTTGTAATTTAGACACTTTTGGCCCTAAACTAATATAATGGTCATAATAAACTCTAACATGTCATGATAATCACTTTAAGCACTTAATACATGAAAATGTTAATTATACTCATAATTGGCTAAACTTACTAAAACGGAAAATTTACTAAAGATAGTAAAGTTACAAAAAATGGAAAGCCGACTAAAGTAAGTAATCTGATTTAAATATGATAGTAATAATAAAACGATCATGAATTCGTGTAGATTCGCTGAAGATGGAGTTTACTTCCGATCTTTTCATTCTAGTTGTGTTTTCACTTGCGGTCTAAGGTACAGATATTCTGACCTTGCTTATAAGGTTTCTCATGATCTCTTTCATTTTCTGATCCGTTAGTTTCTGAACTGATGCCATTGCTATGATTCCCTTTGCTTGAACCTTCTCTGTTGATTCCATTTGATATGACCTCTGTTATGAACCTATGTTATGAAAACCTTTTTAATTATACCATGGAAATGTTTTGAGAAAAACCAATTTTAAAAGATGTTTATAAATGATGCGAAACTACTTTTATATAAAATGTTACTAACTTTTATGAAAACTATATTATGAAGACTATCTTTATAAAAAACCGTTTTGAAAGATTATTTTTTATGAAAACCACTTTAAAGGATCGTTTTATGAAAATCATGAATAAAGGATTGTTTAAAATGGACTTTTGATAGAAACTTTTAAAATGAACTTTTGATCTGAACCTTGACTTGATTATTTAATATGAACCTTGATCTGATAAACTCTGATTTGGACTTTTGGTACTACTTCTGATGATATTTGATATAAACCATCTGTTATGAACTATCTGTTATGAGCCATCTGTTATGACACTCTGATTTGATATGATATCTGACTCTTAGTTTGATACCCGAGCCAAAATCTGTTTCCTAGCCATGAAGGTAACATGGCCGTGTCATTGATGCACCAATGGCATGACTCTAGGGCGGTTAGAGTGATGTTCCGCCACGTCCCCATTTGATTATTATGCGCGCACTACAGTTATTATGGCCAGTATTTGTTTGGGGGGCGCATGGATGCATCCTAGATCTGTTATGTTTAGTGGATTTAACATGATTTGATATGATTTGTCTGGTGACTGGTACTGTGTGCAATACATGCCTTTCACATATATCTGGGAGCTAGCTACTCCATTTGAAGAATGAGGACACCCCTCATATTATCTGATTATCTGAGAGGTCTCCCCTCTATATGATTATGAAGATTTATGGTTACGATATGATATGATCTGTTTCTGGGCTCGTGGTGGATTACTATCCCTTTCCTTTATACTTATTCATTGTCTTACCCCTTGAACCATATTACATCTGTTTGACCTTTGTTTCTGTTATTCTGTACTATTCTCTATTACTGTTTGTTATCGTTATATCTGTTCACTGAGCTCTCGTAGCTCAGCCGCATTTTTTTTCCTGCGGCAGGTTTTAGTAGGAAGCTGGGTATGAGTGGAGAGTACCTTTGGACTTAGAAGACTTGATAGCTGTTCTGGATTTAGAAATGACTAGAAGTTATTATTATTTCGAAATTAGTATTTATTGGAAGTTCATTTGTAACCCTGTAGTATCTATATTTCATTTGTAACCTTTGAGATTTTTGTATTACTATAGATGTATGCTTTGTTTTGATCTGATATGAAACCATTATTGTGACATCTTTACCCTTGTCGGGTTGGGGTGTTCAGCAGCTTCTTGGACAGCTTTTCTAGCATTGGCTGCACTCATTTGAGGCACAGCTCCCTTAGCATCCAAGATTTGTCTAGTAGGCACGTCCAATCCTTGATAGAACAATATTATCTCCTGCATTGGACTTAGATAATGTTGAGGGCATTTCATCAATAAGTCTTTAAATCGTTCCTAAGCTTGATAAAGAGTTTCATCAGGCTCTTGCTTGAAACTGTTGATAGCCTCCATCTTTTTAGCAGTTTTAGTAGGTGGACAATATCTTTTCAGGAATTTGCTCTTCAAATCTTCCCATGTTGTGATTGAACTAGCAGGTTCATTCCTTAGCCACTTATTAGCAGCTCCTTTAAGCGAAATTGGAAAGATTCTTAGCATAAGTTGATCGTCAGAGACTCCTTCTGTAGTAAACAAATCTGCAATCTCAAGGACTTTTTCAACATGTTCATTAGCATCTTCATGTTCTGTTCCACTGAAAACATTTTCTCTTAGCTCCTTGAGAAACTGACCCTTCAACTCAAACTTTGACTTTTCATCAAACTTTGGTCTAGCAACTCCTGAACTGTAATCAGCACGGGTTTTGTTCATGTATTCCTCCATAGTAGTGTTTTCCGCCATTGTTTCTGTTTCTTCTTCCTCCTTCTCTTCAGAAAAGTAATCAAGCTCGAATGAACTTGAAATTTCAAAGCTTTTTGTGTTGAAAAGCCTTTTAAGCGAATGTAAGGCTCGTTCAGGATCTTCGAAAGGTTTAATCAAGTTCTTAGTTGAACTCCTGGTCATGCACTTCCTGAAACCATCACAAAAGCATCAGTAGGGTATGTTCAAGAAAGTAATATATCAGAAAATTAACAACGAAAACGGAATACAAAAAATAAAAGTTGCTGATATCTGCAGATGATGCGCCATATCCAAAAAGTTGGATACGCCGTATCTTATAATCGTTAAAATTTAATCAGACTTTTATTCAGAAAACAGATACGCCGCTTATAATTTTAGCATGCGCCGTATCCAGTTTAAATTTATCAAAAATCGATTATACTTATTAAAATTAAATGCGTCGTATTAACAAAAGCTAATGCGCCGTATTTTCGTTACGTTTCAAAATACAAGATTTTTGATTTAGAAGATGCGCCGTATCGATAGAGATCGATGCGTCGTATCTGTTTAATAATTCGAAAACTGTTTTTAATTTAAATCGAAAATACGCCGTATCTGTTAAAACAGATGCGTCGTATGGCGTTAGGGTTTAGAAAAATTTCTTATTAAAAACAGAATACGCCGTATCTTGGGGAAAGATGCGTCGTACTCGAATTTATTAAACGCGTTGTATTTTATAAAAATTAAACGCAATACGCTGTATCGTTTGTATTAGCACAGTACAACGATAGCAGAATGCAGAAAAATAGAAAAAGAAAAACAAAAAAATAAAAACAAACAAAAAGAAACAAAAATTAAAGAAAATAAAAACACACAAAAACAGAAAATATGCAAACTATACAATGAATGCAATTTATCTAATATATAACAGGGTTAGTGGTTAGAATCTAAAAATTAAAAAGAAAAACCTAATTAAAATACTAATCAAATTAACAGATAATAACAATTCACTCCCCGGCAACGGCGCCAAAAACTTGATGCGTGCGCGTGTCGTTGCGGTTTAGCAGTATTAATGCCTACTCAAGTTTTAAATTTATATTTAGCCGACTTATCAATAACACACACACTTAACGAGCAGTGTACTCGGTCAGTATGAATATAATGGTAAGTAGAGTGTCGATCACTAAGAGTGGAACGTATTATCTAGTTATTCTAATCAGTATTTTAATATCCTAAGTTAGCTATACAAACTAATCTAACGCAAGGGGGTTCAGCCTGAGAGACTGGCACGGTTTGGTTATGATTAAATAGTAAACTAAACTAATGAGCACGAATCAGCGATTAGCACACACGTACACAGATAGATACTTGAGACAATAAGAAGA
Source organism: Artemisia tridentata subsp. tridentata (assembly GCA_021014915.2). Classification (NCBI taxonomy): domain Eukaryota; kingdom Viridiplantae; phylum Streptophyta; class Magnoliopsida; order Asterales; family Asteraceae; genus Artemisia; species Artemisia tridentata. The sequence goes on from CP139507.1 coordinate 75,207,463, forward strand.
CCTGTCCTGATAATTAAGTAGCTTGTCACTTGTTTTATTGCTAGTTTTATATGAAGTGTATATAATTAACCCTTTCTCGTTGGCTCTAATCTTATCGGCGAGTAAACCCTTAATGATCACTTATGTCTATCCCACTATCCTAGAATATTGAGCATTTGTGATGCCCACGTTTCGTATACGCTAGAATAGATAGGCGAGGAAGGGGCATGGCGACCCAAGCAATGCTCAGCTAGACACAGAGGTTATCAATGCACTAATAAAAGTCACCAAAGACATCAACATATAAACTTTAATTAATGGGAAAGCAATTTTAAGGGGTGCGCATGATTTTCCGTAGTCACATGACATCAGCCATCAATCCTGATGAATTAAAGTGTACTAATACAATAAAACAAAACTACTTAATGAATTGAATACATGCAGGACCTTCTTACAGCTCTTGTATCTTCGTTCAGGGTGTGTCTTGTGCTGCTAATACGTCTGAATTCGTCTCTGGTTTGGTACTCGTACGTATGGTATCTTGCACACACTGTCCAACCACGAAATTCGTCTGACCTTGGGGTATTTATAGTTTTTGTCTGAGGGATAGATGCGGCGCATAGGATAAGTAGATGCGGCGCATTGACTTAACTTCGCGTGGGGTCCAAGATTAATATATTCAGGAATATTCGTACACCGCCTTAAGATGCGGTGTAACTCCATTTCTCTATGCGGCGCATGTCCTTTGCTGTCTTGGATTGTAACTTGTGAAATCTTGATAGTGATACGCCGTATGTAAGAAGTATGTTGCGGCGTATCTGGAGCAGAATGATCTTGATCTTGTACATTTCAGTAGACTCTTAACATCTTGCTTATTTTGCTCCATAATTAGTCCAAAATCGCCAAGTTTCACATAATACTTGTTTTTACCCGAGAATTACAAAAGTAAACATTAACGTATCAATTCTCATATATAATATAATAAAACAAGTCAAATAAATAGGATAAATGATGATAATAAAATGTACTTATTTGAGTTCATCAATCCATTAGAAAAACCGCTTTTAAAGAAGTCTTTCGATTAAAACAATTAAACAATATCGCATATTACATAATGTTTTTTAAACAAAAACTAATTTGTAATATGATTTTGTCAACCTTCTTTAAGAATATCTTAATAGATCTGTAACATATGGTTTAATTCTACAATGAAACTCGACAAGGTTTCAAAATAGATTTACTCTTCCAAAGAAACTCAATAATGTTTCTATAGATCTACTTTCAAATGCATAAAGTTTCAAGAACTATATTTAGTTTATAATTAAACTCAACCTGGTTTAAATAAGCTAAACAAGTCAAAGAAACTTTTCCACCAAAATATGATAACAGCTTGTATATTATCAAATTTTGTTTCAAACAAAATCATCTTGGTTTCAATAAACACGTTCTAGTAATCTGTAATCTAATAAAATAACAACTTGTATTTTATGAGATTTGTTTCAAAGAAACTCCACTTGGTTTCAATGAATCTGATTTCATCATGATTTGCAACCATGTTAGTAATCGGCGCACCAATTACATTCGCAAGATTCACTATGGTCACAAATTATGTTACCATCAGTTAACTTGTGAATATTTAAACACAAAAACAGTTAAAAAAAAAACTGTTAAAACAATATGGTATCTAATAAACTCGACATGGTTTATGTAAACTTGTACCAAATATGATTCAAAGAAACACAAAATTGGTTTCAATAATTCCAGATTAAACAATAACATATGTAATAAACAAACTAAAAGAAATCAGTTTGAAAAGAAACTCATCATGGTTTCAGCATAAACTGATTCAATAAACTGTTTTAAAATCGTTTATAAATCTCTTATACCAAATCTGTTAATTAAAATTATGTTTAGTTATAAAACTGATTTTCAAAGAAACACCATCTTGGTTTCAGCAGAAAAGCAGTTTGTATAAAATCTGTTAATTAAATTAATCCGATTTTAATAAAAGTGTTTTAATTCTGTTACACAGAATCTGATTTAAGATTGTAGGGAAACGGTTACACTTTTATAATAAAATCCAAATTACGATAAATAAAATTAACAGAAAATAAATAACAGAAAATAATTACAAACAGAATGTAGATACTAATAAACGATAATTAAATAAAACAATAAAATAGTCAAAAGACTTACTTGATCACCAAATATAGATCAACAACGAAGCACTAAAAAGCCGAGGCACGTGTTTGACACGCTTCCCTTAAAACAGATTCGCCGTCTGTTTCCCAGGGTACAACAGCCAAAACAGTAAGTTGTACTGTCGGACTTAACTAAACTGCCAGGAATTTCATCTTAAGAGATGCGTATTTCTTATGTTGGAAATCAATAATACTTATTGATTTGATGTGTATTAAACTTGTGGAATTAGGGCCTCTATTTATACATAATAGACCCCCTCTAAGTTTATTTATCCCACCGATGTGGGATTGAAAATAAACTACTTTTCCTCTTTAGGCATGGCACCGAATGCCTAACTTTGAGACCTGATATCTCATTCACATCAACTCTATTTTGGACATATAAAGGCTCATTGCGAAACTCTCTTCGAGGAGAACGCGAACCTACAAACTATTACTTATATATATAACACATACATATAGATAATTGTGTCCAAAGTTGGTCAAAAGTCACTTTTGCTAACCAATTTTCTAACATAATGTGTTATTTCTGTTATGATGTTTGATTGATTAGAATTAATTGTTAATGGTGAACGAACAGGGAGGATTTCGATTACAGCACGATAAAACCATTAACCAAAGATGAGTGTGGTCATGATAGTCCTGAATTTCGAAAGTTTGTTAAAGAAAAACATGCCTTAGCTAAATCCTGGGAGCACCATTTAGCTATTGTAAGAGATTTTATATATATTTTTTTTTTCGAATTTATTTATTAGAAAAAGAATATAGTTTATGTTGTTTTTGTTAGAATGTTTATTCATTCAGTTATAAACAGGTTTGCTAATAATGTTTAGACCCTCAAAAATAAATATATACTTATCGTTATATTTGTTATATTCAATGCCACTAGAAGAAGCACACGTCTTATTGTATGCTTTTCATTTCTTCAGGTCGACTTATCTCACCTTGGAAGCAAGGTAGGGGTTACATATAAAAGATTCAAAGAAATTACATAAGCTCACTAGGCAAGCAATTGCTCTCAAGAAGCTTGTGGAAACACACATAAAGAACCACAACACCAACAAGCATTCTGAAAAATTATTGGTTTCTCTTGAAAACGTCATCCGTTGGGTTAATATCTACCACAAGGCCAGTAGGGATCTGCCTTTTGACTGGATAAAGTGCGTGTTTCGTGCCTTTAAATTTTACAAACAAATTAATATATGTTTTCATTCGCCTTGTGATTTTATCAACAGGAGGGATTTTCTTCCAGATAGCAAGCGGGGTTTCAAGCTTTCTTATCCGGATGTAAGGATTGATAGTATGATAGCTATTCTTTAATACTTTTGTTTGCTCTAATAATATGTTGCTCGCTATCTCAAGTGGTGAATCATAGACTTTTTATGTATTCGGTCAAGGTGGTTGGTTGTTTAACGATTTATTTCAGAAACAAACTCCGAATTTTTTAATTTAATGTAATTTTTATTTTATAGAAATGCACCAAGAAAATAGAAAAAACGTATTACATTTTTCATAAAAACGAAAAGAAGAGAGAGCCATCATTGTTAGTTTTAGACACTAAACATGTTTGTGTTACCTCTCTAATACTTCATTTTTGTGACATAATGATTAATATATTCCAGGTGGAATCAGATGATCTACTCATGGCTACAAAACCAGAAGTTAAATATGTTCCGGTACATACATACACTCATCAGAAGCCTTGGTATTTTTAGTGTTATGTTTCGTTTTGAATTTGTTATATAGTTAAAGTTTCTGATAATCCACATTCTTGCAACTATATTTCATATATAAATCGCAAAGGATAATCTTGTAAATCAAATTTCTTGAATTAAGTTTAATAAGTTATTCTTTGCATTTAATCTGAAAATTGTAGTTCTGTTGTATCAACTTCGCCCCTGTTTCAAGTCCAAATGTAGTTAGTTTTGGCCAGCAATTAAATTGATTATAATAATAAGACGAGTATCTGATTTCCCAAACATTGTAAAGTGATCAGAGTTTGAACTTTTGAGTATGAAAAGGATTATAACATTAAGAGAGGACACATATGTTACTAACTGCTTGAAACAAATAAACCTAATGTTATTGTTTGTTTCAATGCATCCGTTTTCATTAGACATTGCAAGCACAAGGACATTCTATGCTTTTCAGATTATGTGAATAATGTTTTTATCAGATTGCAAATGACTTGATATGATTGGTTCACGTTTATGTCTTTAACATTGAAATAGAGTTATGTCTGCACTCCTTCCTCCTAATGACAATGTATCCCCATTTTAACAAAACTATTTTGTTGATTTGGTTGATCATAACTTATTCAGTCATATGACGACGAATGCAATGTAAGCGAGACTGTGGAGAGACCCTTCTAGGATCTGGATATTTCTAGACTTGGTAGACTCAATCTGGGCATCCCCAGCCCCTTGGTATATCCGTGTCTGCAGAGGAGACATGGTATTCATTTCTATCATTCTGTTTGGCAATTTTATTTTTTATGGATGTTAATTGTGCTAAAAAAGCAATTCAGTAAGCTCATTAACTTGTCTTGGTTATTGGTTTGGTATGCTCATGGAGTTTAAAAAGTTTGATGAGGGGACTGTATGTATATGATATTTTTCAATTTCTCTTTTTGTTTTAATGTTTATACACATCTGAGTATGTTTCAATTGTTTAATTGGCAGCGTGAAGCTGAAGTTATAAATCCCGAGTTTGTTAATGAAGAGATGAGGTCACTTGAAGCTGATCACCCGATTGTTAGAGTTGTTGGTAACTTCGCCGTTGCTGCTTTTAACGATGCCCGCAGGAAGGTATGGTGCCTTCAGCAATGTTTTCAACTTCTGTTTTTTTTTTTTTTTTTTTTTTTTTTTTTTTTTTTTTTTTTTTTTTTTTTTAATTTTTTAATTTTTTTATCTGTAACTAATTATAAACAAATTTATTGATGTTTGCATGTTAAGGAGGGTGAACAGAAGAACCTCTATGATTTTGAATTTATGGAGTGCAAATACCTAAAATATCCCCAGTTTTATTACTTCTACATGATCATAGAGGTCATCCAAAAAGGAAATAGCGGCACCTACATGGCTGAAGTTGCTTGCGATAGATTTGATGGTCCGAGCATACTATGCAAGTTTGTACTTACTGATTATAAACCATGCGGTATGTGATTATTTCTTGTTTTTGTTATGACTGATTGAACCCATAACAGGAGCCGCCAATATGGAACCGAACTTTTAAATTTGGGTCGTTCCTGTTCTTTATTTAATTTTAATGGGTTAACTTGGGCCACGTATAATTTTCTCGTGGACATTTGGCTCGACTTAATTTTATACAAACGGGCTGAATAGGCGGGAGTAGACAAACTTTTTTTCACCGAAAAATAAAAACAAAGGACCCGCTGACAAGTGTATGCATTCAGCTGGCAAAAGGCCCACGTGTTGTATTAATTGCAATTCTTTATAGTTCTGTTTGTTGCAAGAGAATCCATCACATATAAAGTAGTTCATTTAATTTTGCAGGCCAACACAAACATCATGCTTTAAATTATTTACCCAAATACCACCTCTAATAATATCTACAGCTATTAGCAGTTTAGTTTGCTTGTGGTCATATATCCTTTTACTTTTTCCTGAAAATTAACATACATAGATTACAACTTAATTTATTCTTTTATTTTCGCTGTCTTACGTCTTAATTCCTTATTGTTCATCTAGGTACAAAAGCAATGGCAGTATCATACCGTTGGCCCAATTCTCACGGATCCTTAATCAATGATATACCAAAACAATGAAATAATCTCTATTTCTATAAATCTGTCATCATTATATTCGTTACATGTTCTAATCTATATATACAAACTGAAAAGGTACAATGAAAGGGTATGTTGGTTCGTGAGAATCAACAATTGTGTCCCTTTGATGTTGTAACTGTTTTTTGTAACTGCTATGGCAGTTATTTCTTGCGTTTGACTTTTCCTTGGGTTGATTTTGACTTTCGGGTTGACCTTTAGTTATGGGTAGATTGGGATTAACCCAATATTCTCCCCCTTAATCACAATCGCTTTGTCGTAGATCTTTAAGTCTTTTGTAGTCGTCTCACATAACTCCATTTTGCATCCTTTAACATTTACTGTAACATTGATCCCAATCTACCCATAACTAAAGGTCAACCCAAAAGTCAAAATCAACCCAAGGAAAAGTCAAACGCAAGAAATAACTGCCATAGCAGTTACAAAAAACAGTTACAACATCAAAGGGACACAACTGTTGATTCTCACGAACCAACATACCCTTTCACTGTACCTTTTCAGTTTGTATATATAGATTAGAACATGTAACGAATATAATGATGACAGATTTATAGAAATAGAGATTATTTCATTGTTTTGGTATATCATTGATTAAAGATCCGTGAGAATTGGGCCAACATTTGGCATCAGAGACTACGGTTAAAGATCCTGGAAGAAACCTGTGGAAGAATGAAGAAACCTGTGAAAGAAAGAAAGAAATAAAGAAAGAAACCATCCCTGGAAATTGCAAGAGATTTGCATTCAACTTTGTTTTGATTATGTAAATTTATGAATTTCCACATGAATATGGTGATCATTTTTAGAAAGTGTTACAATGAATACCTTGATGTATTTAAGTGCTATTATAGCACAGCAAGGGTGCAAAGAGAGGAACTAGATTCAGTTCCAAATATAGCCACATCAACTGTGGTTAAAGGCAATGGGAATATTTGTCTTAGAAGTCATGGAGATCAAGTGACAGCACCATATGAGAAGATTGTACACTTTGGAATTAAAAGGAAAAGGAGATAGCAACAACTATCAAGCAAACATATGGAAACT
>CP139507.1:75214511-75439149 GCA_021014915.2 Artemisia tridentata subsp. tridentata
GTAAACTGGAGTGAAACGAGTTGGCAGTAGAGACCATAGGAAGGAGCTACACCTGCGATCTTTCATCAAACGAGCATGCGTTCTAATGAGGGATTCAAGATAGGAGAGAGAGGGGGAAGATATGAAGGAAAAGTACTAAGAACTAAGTTTTGGTCGTGACTTGTAAGGGCAGGAGCGGTAAAGAAGTAAGGAGGTCGACTAGCTTTTAGCTTGATTGAACGTGGTCTTTAAGTTATTAGTGGGGCGCGTTAACCAGAAGAATAAGCGCGGCAAATAAGCTGTTTTTCCAGTTTTTATTGCTTATTAGTTCTTAAATAAGTCAAACCAACTTAGTTAATCATCAAACCTAGCTTGAAATGGCCTGAGCTAGATCAAAAACCAAATCATTCCCTGGAAAGGAGTGTTTGGCACAAGCAGTTTCTAGGGCCAAACAAGCCCTTTACTGTTCATTTGCTTCTTGCTTAGTTTAGATTAAGTCTATTGGTGAGTAATTAAGTTGTTAGTATCAAGTGTTTAGCTAATTTTAGTGTTTTTAAGATTTTGAATCAATAGGTAAGCCTTTGAAGCTCAACTGAGCTGATAAGCTCAGTATAAGCTCATGCTTATTTGGCCATTATTCTTAGCTTCTTTGAGTCCCTATTGGTCCATATAGTGTAGTCCTAATAGCCCAAAACACTTGTGCACACTTGTGCACATTTCTGTGCAAGTCTGTGCACTCAGCAGACTACTCAGCATATACTGAGCAGCTGAGGGTGCTGATCTTGTGTCCAATTGGGCCTCAATTGGGAAGATTTTAATAGGGCTTTTTGTGTTTTAGTATACCCAGCAATATAGCCTAGGTTTTGCCCCACTTAAGTTTCACTTTCCTGCTTATTTATAAACTCTAAATCAGTCTGCAAGTTGGGGCATTCAGCTGAGTTTTCTGCATAAGTTCCACAGCTGTCCACTTGCTTATCTAGCTTATTCCCTATAGCTTATTTGTGTTTTATAGTCATTTTATGCTTATAGTAGTGTATTAAGCTTGTCCTGATCATTTGGTCAATTTTCCTAGCATATTAGCTTATTTTGGGCTTATAAGCAAACTGCTTATTAGCCCAAAACTGCTTATCAGGCTTAGCTAACCTCTTATTTTATTTTTCTTATCTTTCTAATATTATTTTAGATTTACTCAGAATTTTTCATAATTTTCCTAAGTCATTTAATATTTTTAATCATTTTAATTAGTTTCTACTAGTAATTAAATTATAATAAATAGAAAAATAATCATAAAAATATAAATCTAATTTTCATAATTTTCTTTTGTCATTTTTAATCTAGGAAAAATATAAATACATTTTTAGACCTTAAGAAAAACCAAAAATAGAAATATAGTGATAGCTTCTATTTAATAGAATTTATCTTTTTAAATTTTAATTAAGTAAGTTTCATTTTTATAATTTTCTTAGCTTCTATTTACTTAATAATATTTTTAGAAAAAGTTTTAGATTTTTCTTTGTTCATTTAGTATTTTTTTATAAATTTAAATAGTTTAATAAGTAATTAAATAAATAAATAATTAATAATAATTAAATAAAAAGTATAAAAAATATAATTTAAGTTTTTAAATAAGTTTTAAGTCATTTTACATTTTTAGGTTTTTAATTTCATAAATTTTAGTTTTTGTCCCATTTTAGCTTTCCCGTTACGCGTTTTTAGGTTAATTAATTCGCGTTTAATATTATTGTGCATATCTGTTTTTTTTATTATTATTATTTAGAATTATTAGAAAAGCAAAATCAAAAATATCTGATTCATCAGTCACTCTAATCCTAGCTTTTCACAGTTGCCCATTCACACCTCGTTGGGAAACGACCCAGGTGATCACTTGCCTGGTTTCACACTACACACGAGTATTCGTTCTGAGACTGTTTATATTTATATATACGTTTTCAGACGGGTCAAATTTTGGCGCCGTTGCCGGGGAGGTTGTGCTGCGACTATTGTGAAGAATTTTAGCGATTAGTGATTTGAGACCCTTCTTCCAGAAGTTCCTATTTCCCAAAAACCATATAAAATACCAAAAATATTTTTCTTATCTTTTCTATATATTATTATTATTATTATTATTATTATTATTATTATTATTATTATTATTATTATTATTATTATTATTATCATATAAAAAATTAAAAACCCAAAAACATTTTCCGTTTTCTTTAATAAATAAACAAACAATAAAAAATTACCATCGAAAATCAAGACAGAGTACTACCTAACTGGGGGTACGACCATAATAAGTTCCCAAACCAAAGATAAAAACTTGCCTTTGTGTCGCTTGCGAATTCGGCTCACCTTTGATTGATAAACAAACTATAACGGAGGTTTAAGGATAGTTTGACATTAAATTGTCGAACTGAAAGAAGCGGGTTTTTAAGGAGCATTAATTGCCCACCTTTGCTTCTCCGCCACTCTGTGCGTTTTTCAGTCAGAGAGCTACCGTACGCTGGTTGATTTAAGGTTTAAGTTCCTTGTGTTTTGCTTTGATCTTGTGTTGATTGGAAAAACCAAAAATATTCATCTTTACCCTCTTACCTTTTTTTTGATTCTTTATCCCTTTACCCTCTATCCATTTGATTCTAAACTTCTTATACCTTTCTTCTATGGCACATCTGGGCTATCACTGTTGTGATTGTAAAAACCCGGTAAATAGCAGCTTTCGCTGTTTAAAGTGTCAGTGTGAGCGGTGTGGAAATCATGCACCAAAAGGATCATGTACTCGGTGTGAAGTAGCCCTAAAAAAGGAGCTTAATTCCATCGATAATACTCTTCACGATTATCAAGAACAAGAACCAGAGACCATAACGGAAGTGGTGGAAATTCCTAGCTCTCAGAGCACACCACTTGTCCCACCTCCGGATTCTTTTTCCGAACACTCTCCACAACCCCAACCATCTTCACCCACTGAGATTAATTGTTGTATATGTGAAGGTCCGTTGGGGGATGATTTACAGTGTAAACGATGTTTTTGCACTTATCAGCCATTCACACTTGATTATCCAGATTTTCACAACGATTTCAGTACCCCTTCTCAGGATTCATTTTGGCATGAGCCATCTAATCAAAACTTCAATGATACATCATTTCAAAATATGCCAAATGATCCTTGTGAGCATTGTGGAGGTCCACACCCAAGTTTTGATTGTCAAACAAATAACATGCTTGTCTATGAGTAGGTTTCTTGTAACAGTCAACATTTCGGATATGACCAAATTCCATATGATTCACCGAATCAGTCACAGCAAATGTATTGTTGTGAGTACTGTGGTGGTCCACATTATGAATCTGATTGTCAAACGAGGACCCCGCTTGTCTATGAGCATGGCCCTTGTGACAATTATGACTATTCTTGTCATGATCAACCTCCACAAAATCAAATGATTCAACCTCAGCCATCTCCGCGTGAAAAATCTATTGATAATGTTATCCAAAAACTTCAAAATATGATGGATACACTTAATGATTTGGCTGTTAAAAATACCCAAAATGATCGTCATGGTGAATCTATGGAAGAGGTACTTGCCATAGAACGAGCTGCACACAATCGTTTATTATTTAAGCAGGCATGCATGCTCGATGACGAAGATGAAGACGACGAGGAGAGTACTATTCCTGTTAGTGATATCATTTCTCAACTCCCTCAGTCTATTGCAATCACATCATTCTTTCCGACTGTGAACTCCGAGGACTCTCTTATTATGGGGGATGAGCCTATTAGCACTATTCCTGAAAAGGAATTGGACGAATTCATAAAGTCTAGTGCTGAAAACCTTATCCCAATCCCAAGTGAGTCTGAGGATATATCGGACAGTGAAATTGATGGTTCTTCTCGTAGTGATCATTCTCTTGACACTACTGATGATTTTTCCGGGACGTTTTCTAACGCTCTTTTCAATGATTCTTTCGGGATTTTCTCTAATCCCCTTTTCAATTCAAATGATGATTTTTCCTCTAGTGATGATGAATCACTTTCTGATGAGGAAGTTCAAAATGAAAGTCTCAAAGTCCATTCAAATTCTCTTTTTGAATTTGACGATGAGTGCTTTTCTATCAAAATAAATCCTCTCTTTGATGAAGAGTTAGAAATCGATGAGGTCAAGGACTCTATTATTCATAAACTTGATGATGTGACCTCAACTGATAATCCCGATCTTTCTCCGACATATGTGACAATTCCTTCTGAGGATGGCCATTATATTGACTTCACATATGTCGTTCGAGTCTTTCTACCTTTCTGTCCTTATAAGGTAGCTTGTCCTTTCCCTCACTCGTTTGGGAATGAGAACAAAGTTTTTGACCCCGGCATTTTCATTTATCATTTGTGAGCCGGGTCTGTATATATCTCATCGGAGTGGAACTTTCAAGTACTTCAGTGTTTATCCAAACATCTTGGATGAAAGTCCGATGGAGATTTTTTGTTCCACATACTTCCCCAAGAACCAATGAATGCGGGGTCGAGTCAAACTAGCGACTCGGTTATCAAAAACAGTAGTATAACATGGGTTTTCACCCATGTTTCTGTCTTCTTTCCCCTTTCTACCACCTAAGTGTGGGGGAAATGCCCCACATGTTGTATATATGTACAGTCAAAAAAAAAAAAAAAAAAATGGTGTATGTATATAAAATAAATGACTATTAGTATTTCCTTTTCACGTTCTAAGTGTCGGTTTAACAACCGGTACTTTGAATATTGAGGGCAATATTCAGTTCTAAGTGTGGGGGGGGGGGGGAATTCTAGTGAATTTGATCAAATGTACCATCTAGTACCCCTATTTTGGCCAAAATTTTAAAATTTTTTCTCACTTAGAACGCAATAAATGGTTATCAGTCCGCCATGTCTAACCCACATAAGGATTGGCTAATCCAGGAGCAAACAGCTCTTGGTAAAGATATATCAAATCCGTTTATGGCTTACAATTTGCCAAAAATTGTATGGTATTCGACTCACCATATCTTTATAAGTGAAGAGTTGGCTAGCCCGCAAGGTTATGGCTTGTGGTAAAGGCAAGTGGAAAAACCATAATTGGTAATCAGCTCACCAAAGATAATAGTTGTAATTTATCTAAGAGTTGGCTAGTCCAGAAGCAAACGGCTTCTAGTAAAGACAAATCAAAACCGTTGACAGCTGATGGTTTGCTCAAAATCATTTGGTTATCATTGTACCAAAGTATCACATACTAAAACATTGGCTACTCCAGAATTAATGGCTTTTGGTAAAGAGATAAAATCCATTAAAACTTCATAAAAGATTGCTAGGGACTAGCAATAGTTTAGTGTGGGGGATTTGATATGTGTCTAAATACACATATGTTTTACCCTGTTTAAACCCACATAAACGTCCAAAAACACACAAATAGCCATAAATGTTATAAATATCATCAAAATGTGTTTTTATATGTTACAGATGCAAAATGATTAAAATCAAGTGAAAACGAACAAAGTTTGCATAAATGGCAAGTCTAGTCCCTCGAATTTCAAAAGTTGTCAAAATTAGTCCCCGGGTGTTTTAAAAAATGGAAAATTATGTTTTATACCCTTGTACTATTCAACTTTGACAAAATTGGCCCTTTTGATAAACTTTTGGAAATTTACATATTTAACCCCTCAAAATCCAAAAATGACATAAATGGTCCCTGGAGATTTAAAAAGTGGAAAATTACATTTATAGTCCTTGGGTTATTCACATATGGCAATTATGGTACTTGTGATAATTTTGGAAACTTGCCACATCAGGCCCCTCAGCTATGCTGGAATTACAACATTGGTCCTTGTGTTTTAATTTTAACCAAATCCGGATCACTAATACCCTAAACCTTAACCCAAAAATAAAACCCAATCACTAAATAACCTAACCCAGCCTAAGCCCCATTTACCCAAGCCCAAAAGAAATAAGCCCAACCCTTTTTACTGAGTTAACCACTCAGTCAAACGGGGTCAAACCCGTCTCCTTTACCACCTAAACGCGCCAAAACCAGACAGTCATCCCCCCACCTCACCAATACCACTCACCACCTCATCCCCCCTCCTTATCTCTTAGCTACTCCCACTTGCCCACATGACTCAGTAAAAAGCCAAATTCCACATGTCCTGTTTTCCCGCCAAAAATGCCATGGATGGCTGAGATCACTTCAAAGCAATTAAATGGGTGGGATTAGCTCGGAATTCATCAGAGAGTCTTTTGGGAGTACTATATAAAGAGGAGAAGACACAATGAAGAAGTTGTCAGTAGTTTAAGACCAAAATAGTGTAGAAAATTAGTTTAATGTTATTTCAGTTTCTTTTAATGTTTTTAGTTGTAATTTAGGTTAGTTTCAAGTAATGTTTTACTTCTGTATTGTAATCATATTAAGTAGTAATAAAATTTCAAGTTTCCAATTTATTTGTTGATTCGTATTAAGTCCCATAGTAGCTAGAATCAATCAAAAACTCCACACACCCTTTCTATGAGCTTATACAAGCTTATTATAGCTTGTGGTAAGTTTATATAGCTTTTATCTGTTCTATTTCAAGAAAATAAGAAAAAGTCAAAAAAAGTCAACATGTGGTTCATTAAGCAGTTCTGGGGTATTATAAGCTAATCTGGATGGCTTTCTGGTTTCTAGCTTGTTGACAACAAGCTAGGAGTGGTTTCTAATTCTTGGTCCTTGTTCTTTGTCCCATTATCAATATCAGTTGTAAGCTAAATTTTCTATATTTTTCCTTGTTTTTGCATTATACTGTAGCACTGCTTATTTACAGCTTATTGTTATTATTTTATGCTTATTAATAGTTTCTGAGTCAATTTCTTCAATAATATCAGTTTTAATTAGTACTTGTTTTAATTTACTTATAAACACTTAAAAAAGCCAAAAATAGCAACAGCTTATTAATAAGCTGTTTTTCCAGTTTTTATTGCTTATTAGTTCTTAAATAAGTCAAACCAACTTAGTTAATCATCAAACCTAGCTTGAAATGGCCTGAGCTAGATCAAAAACCAAATCATTCCCTGGAAAGGAGTGTTTGGCACAAGCAGTTTCTAGGGCCAAACAAGCCCTTTACTGTTCATTTGCTTCTTGCTTAGTTTAGATTAAGTCTATTGGTGAGTAATTAAGTTGTTAGTATCAAGTGTTTAGCTAATTTTAGTGTTTTTAAGATTTTGAATCAATAGGTAAGCCTTTGAAGCTCAACTGAGCTGATAAGCTCAATATAAGCTCATGCTTATTTGGCCATTATTCTTAGCTTCTTTGAGTCCCTATTGGTCCATATAGTGTAGTCCTAATAGCCCAAAACACTTGTGCACACTTGTGCACATTTCTGTGCAAGTCTGTGCACTCAGCAGACTACTCAGTATATACTGAGCAGCTGAGGGTGCTGATCTTGTGTCCAATTGGGCCTCAATTGGGAAGATTTTGATAGGGCTTTTTGTGTTTTAGTATACCCAGCAATATAGCCTAGGTTTTGCCCCACTTAAGTTTCACTTTCCTGCTTATTTATAAACTCTAAATCAGTCTGCAAGTTGGGGCATTCAGCTGAGTTTTCTGCATAAGTTCCACAGCTGTCCACTTGCTTATCTAGCTTATTCCCTATAGCTTATTTGTGTTTTATAGTCATTTTATGCTTATAGTAGTGTATTAAGCTTGTCCTGATCATTTGGTCAATTTTCCTAGCATATTAGCTTATTTTGGGCTTATAAGCAAACTGCTTATTAGCCCAAAACTGCTTATCAGGCTTAGCTAACCTCTTATTTTATTTTTCTTATCTTTCTAATATTATTTTAGATTTACTCAGAATTTTTCATAATTTTCCTAAGTCATTTAATATTTTTAATCATTTTAATTAGTTTCTAATAGTAATTAAATCATAATAAATAGAAAAATAATCAGAAAAATATAATTTTAATTTTCATAATTTTCTTTTGTCATTTATAATCTAGGAAAAATATAATTTTATTTTTAGACCTTAAGAAAAACCAAAAATAGAAATATAGTGATAGCTTCTATTTAATAGAATTTATCTTTTTAAATTTTAATTAAGTAATTTTCATTTTTATAATTTTCTTAGCTTCTATTTACTTAATAATATTTTTAGAAAAAGTTTCATATTTTTCTTTGTTCATTTAGTATTTTTTATAAATTTAAATAGTTTAATAAGTAATTAAATAAATAAATAATTAATAATAATTAAATAAAAAGTATAAAAAATATAATTTAAGTTTTTAAATAAGTTTTAAGTCATTTTACATTTTTAGGTTTTTAATTTCATAAATTTTAGTTTTTGTCCCATTTTAGCTTTCCCGTTACGCGTTTTTAGGTTAATTAATTCACGTTTAATATTATTGTGAATGGGCAACTGTGAAAACGACCCAGGTGATCACTTGCCTGGTTTCACACTACACACGAGTATTCATTCTAAGACTGTTTATATTTATATATACGTTTTCAGACGGGTCATAAGTTTAAGAGATAATATTGTATGTGTGTTTTTGGTTTGTGTCACATTTAGAGTAAACTACATATTATATAAGGTTAAAATCCCACTAATATCAAAAGTTTTGTCTAGACATGGGGGAGGTGGGTTAGTGGCCGGTTAAGGACAAAACCAAAGAGGGGGGAAAATATTTTTACTCCTCTTTGGTGTATCGTGTGTCGGTTTAAGCATAAATGTTACCGTAAAGTCCCGGTTTGACGTTTTTGGACACGTATACGTAAAATAAAGTTTTTATTTACGTTTTTGTCAGAAAAATAATAAAACATCATTATTTGCTCAAAAATATATTTATTTGACTTCTGCCATGTCTACTGTAGTGTCGGTGCGCATGTGGGGTCATTTTTCAGAAAAAGTGAGAAAGCTTCTCGGTTTAGTACACAGCTTGTCAGTAATTATTAAAAATGGGATAATTTGTGTTTACTGACAAAAATAGACACTTTCAGTGGTGACTGTGAGCTACAGTCTGCGGGATAGCCTCCCAAAATGCTCAAAAGTGTTCATAAATGCATAGAAATGCTTAGTTTAATGATAATAAATAAATTATTATTATTAAAATAAATTGTGAAAATTACCATTTGTCACATTATAGAAGCTGCTCCTCTCCAAGTGATAATGCCTCCTGAGCCTCTCCTAGCTAGTAATCCTGTCCTAGCTCTGCCTGTATCAGTTCAGCAGCTTATCCCAGCTTACAAGCAAAAATTTGACCAGGATATAGTCCTTGGGCTGCCAGCAAAGAAAACATGGACAGATATTAGTGAATGCAGCCACGACAAAGGCAAAGGTAAGGCAAAGGCAAAAGGCAAAGGCAAATGCAAAAGGCAAAGGCAAAAGGAAGATGTTGTAGGATGTCCAACTTCAGCTTTTGTACAAACTTTTTAACTTTTGATGATGGTTGTTAAAATTTATAACTTTTTATGGATGTACTTAATGATGCTACTAGTAACAGACAACCATGTTTGGAATGATGTCCAACTGAACCTTTTGTAAAACTTATTCACTTTTGATGATGGTAGTTTACATATTTTCCAACTGAACCTTATGATTTACATGTTAGTAGTTTACATATTTTCTTCAAATTATTGTAGATTCATACTCTGCAAATCATGACTTCCTTAAATCAAACATTCACAAGCAACCATTAACAATTAATTGAACATCAAATTTTTCATTGATAGTGTTAAAAAGTTACAATCATTCGATACATCTGATTATAAAACATACTAAAAACATACAAACACCATAATCATAAACTAATTCTTTCCATTTCACACCAACTGGTTCGAACCAGAGCTCTCTTCCCTGCTTTCATTCATTTCCCTCCTTTCCTTCCTTTCTTTGAGTTGTTGAAAGATAATTTCAAGATCACTAATCCTTCTTCCCAAAGCATAAACATCTGGCAACCGGATACCATCACCCACTTCCTGTTCTTCCACATTTTGCTGCTGATCCACCACGTTTTGCTGCTGCTCCACCACATTTTGCTGTTGCACCACCTCACTTTGATCACTCCCTCCTCCTCCTCCTCCTCTTCATCTTCTTCCTCCTCCTCCTCCACCTCTTTCAATCCCAAAACCTCATCCCAATAAAAGTATTTTGTCCGCATCCAGTTCAGTATCTGTGTCCTCATCCACGTGTTCACCTGCCTATACGACCCATATTCTGCGATGGGTTCATCCCCGAATGCATCAAACATTGCGTCAAACAACAAAGAGTTGTTTAAGACGAACTCGTACTCTTCAGCATCATTTTGCGTCAAACAATCGAGGGTATAAATAGGCTGGAGAGTTTGATGAATGGTTCCCAAGACGTTAGGCGGGAAAAGGGACCAAACGCGCCAAGACCAAAATGTGAAAAGACCAAAAAACCAATTGACTAGTCAACTAACTTTGAAAGATAACGGCCATTAGCGAAAACGGGGTGCCAGGGACCAAACGGGACCCCGCTCGCCAAAAAAAAATGTTGGGACCAAACGTGCGAATCTAGTCAACTTCAGGGACCATCTGTGAAATTTACTCAAACTAAAATAAAAATTCTAAATACCAAAAATACCTTTTTAACACCAAATGCCACCCATATGCAAACTTTTTATTTCAAATCTATTCATTTTTCAATCGTATTTTTTTATTTGTGTTCGCAATGCATCGTAACATGTATATTTTGTACAATAACATAGATAAAAATAATAAAACATCTGACAAATTTGTTATTCTTCGTTATATATCCATATTTTTCATCCATTTTATATCTTCTTAACAAATCTAGCAATCACATGAACCACCAACATAACCGTCACATGGAGAAATTGATTACGATGACTCAAATTAAAATATAGTAATATTAATTAATAAGTGCAAGCAAATACACTTGGATATTAATGTTGTAATTATTGGTAAAATAAATGAAAATATAAATGTGAAAAATAAAAAGTATGGTGAAAGTAATTGGGTTTCAAGAAAAATGAAAGAGTGAATAAAAGGTTCAATAATGGAGAAAGGAGGAGTATAGAGGGAAGATGAGAGTGATTAGGGGTTCGTAATGAGGGAAGTTCGCGAATGGTTCGCATGGGTTCGTGAGAGGAAAAAGATGTTATTTTAAGGAAATAGAGGGTTCTTTGAAAAAAAAAAAAAAAAAAAAAAAAAAAAAAAAAACAGGTTCATTGGAGGAGAGGGTTTTTTTCCATATATACTTAATATAAAAGTTTATTGTGAATTTACGAATTATTACGAATGTTTATAGTTTTTAACGAAAAATCTCACAAAAAACATTCAAAAATAATATCAAATATATATCTAATTAAAGAGCATCAAATAATACATTATTTGGCATAATTTGTTTACTTTACTCTGTTGTTTATATATATAAGATTAAAAAAGATGAATGTTTTTTTAAGTATGTCAAAGAGTGAACGTGTAAACAAATACAACCATCTTAACAAAACTTACACTATTCTAAGGAAAAAAAAAGGTACCACGAACAACTTAGAGCGTAGGGAGTAATAAGGTAATAACGCAAAATCGTCCTAGCTGGCTTCTTCTCAACGCCGTTATGGAGTTATGTCCACTCCGAGATCGAGCACGTTGGTGAGGCGTTGTAACTTACGTTGCCAAACCAACGTGCGTTGTAACGCACCCTAACAGTCGAGAAAGCATAGGACTTGTGTCGCATATAACCTTATAAGGTGTATGGAATTTTACCACTGCATGTATGACGGAGACTACAATACCCATCTTTTGCATGGCAGTCCTTCCTATCAACAAATTGTAGGGAGAGTCGGACCTTACGATAGCGAATGTGAGGGTTTCTGTCCTTGTGAGCTTGCCTTCTCCAATTGTTATGTCCAATGGTAACTCTCCCATGGGCCACGAATGCTCACCAGAGAATCCTACCAAAGGTATCTTCAAATCAACCCGCTGCGACCTGATCGAAGGCTTGAGCTTAAGGAAACAATGCTCGTATATGATCTCGCAGGAGCTTCCACAGTCCATGTAGGCTCTATTTACTTCTCGGTTGGAGATTAAGACTTTGATGACCACTGGTCATTCGAAGGGACTTGGCCTACGATAGGGGGAAATGTTACCTCCCCTACTTCGTTTATCTCCTGCTCCGTCACCTTTCTTTTTAAACTGGCTTCGCCCTAACGAACCATGAGTATTGGGGCTTTGGGAGGAGTAGTATCTTTAGCCAATTGGGTGTCGAACATTTTTTCCTTGCCCTTCTTTATACCCTTCACCAAATGTGCCAATTTCCCGGAGTTTACGGCTTCTTCTATCTGTTTCTTTAGCTCCCTGCAATTGTTCGTATCATGGCCATAATCTTCATGGAAGTGACAATACTTGCTCGTATCCCTGTTTGTACCCTTGCTTGTCATGCGAGGGGGTTCTTCGAAAGCCTTAGAAGCCCTCTCCATTGCAAGTATTTCCTTTGGAGACTTAGTTAAGCTGCTTAGCATACCGTGGTTGGGACCCTCGTTGTACGGAGAGAATCTGTCTCTGTTTTTGTTCTTGTTCTTTGATCCTTCCTACGTAGAATGCTTCAAAAATCTTTCTCTGTCGATTGGAGCACCATTGGTAGATACTTCCTTTGCTTCAATCCAGGTATATGTCTTTTCCATTAACCCCTTGTAAGTTTTCGGAAGGTCAGTGGATAAGAATTCCACCAAACTTTGATTTCGCAGGCCATGTACGAAGCCAGAGATACGCTGATCTTCATGTAGACCCGAAATCTACAGATTTTCATCGGTGTACCTAGTAACGAAAGCCCTTGTGTCCCTTGTGCTTTAGTTCTCCTTTTGTTTGATGTTGTGCACCGTAAGATGGGTCCTTGTAAACTTCTTTTGCTGACTGAAGTGTGATCGGAACTTAGCCTTGAGATCATCAAGATTGACAATGCTGCCATGCTTTTGCCCATTCCACCAAATACGAGCAGAATCCCGTAGGGTGTATGTAAACATGTGACAAGCCACAGGCATGACCCACTTTTGCATCTTAATAGCCCCTTCGAACAAATGTAGGAAATTGTCCGGATCCCCCTTCCCATCATAAGTCCCAATATGCGAAGGCATTTTCAACCCATCAGGTAATGGGTAATCTTTTATCCATCTAACGAAGGGTGTAGCCGAACCCATAGGGTCCGAGTATAGGCAATTATAGGGTGGTGCATACATAGGGACAGTATTGTATGGAGTATGGTTTGGGGCAACTCCCATAGGAGGTTCACTAGGGTAGGACTGATAAGGTGCATTCATGGTGAACGGATAACCGTTTCCCATTGCATACAAAGGGTATACCGTAGGATGCCCGAAAGGTATGCTCCCATAAGGTTGAGGGAGGCTAACATTGCTAGGCTGCCCATTCACTGGAGGATATAAACCTTGACGATAAGATTGAGTTTGGAACAAGGGGTACATACCATTGGGAGGAAGATTTCCTCCCGTATTAATTGTAGGCGGATTGTCTTCTACGCCTGATGCATGAGAAGGCTGCAACAGAACCCCTGCTTCGGTCCTTCCAAGATGAGCTGCTAACAATGGAGGTAGATTCACCCCCGTCTCTTCCCTTCACTGGCTCTCCCGTTTGAGCCTTCAGTAACTGCTCCTTCTCTTCTCGTCGGAGCCCTCTCTGGGACTCCTTCGAACCCAACGGACCTTCTACTTGGCCTTCAACCAGCTAGTGACCCTATCCTTAGGGCTGAGAGTGTTGCTCCTTGAGTCGGAGGCCTAGGCTCCATTTCCATTTCTTCCTCATAGTCATCACTTGAGTATTCCAACTCTCTTCGCATCTCAGCATTCCGAACTTGCCTTTTGCGAGCCCTTAAGAGGGATTCCAACGCTTCGTGGTTGGCTTCGACAAAGGCTGGGCTAATAACAGGCTCCGGATTGGCTGATGTCGAAGCATGATGGTTAGGTGTTACTTCTGGGTAATAACGTGTTATGAACGTGGAAGCGGTTATTGGGGGGAAGTTGTTAGAGTCGTTAATTGGTATTGGCGCCAAGGTCGAGAAACCCGGTCTCCCTTGATCCATGCCGGATATATAGTGAAATTTGTTGGTTGGTTATAAGCTTGGAAATAACGAGACCAATTGTAGCGGTCCCATGGATGGCGCCACTGATTGTACAATAAATTGCACGACCAGGCCTTCGATGATGATCAAAGGATTTATGGGGTTTGGAGGTGATGCGCGTGATGTGTCATTGCGGTTTAGCAGTATTAATGCCTACTCAAGTTTTAAATTTATATTTAGCCGACTTATCAATAACACACACACTTAACGAGCAGTGTACCCGGCCAGTATGAATATAATGGTAAGTATAGTGTCAATCACTAAGAGTGGAACGTATTATCTAGTTATTCTAATCAGTATTTTAATATCCTAAGTTAGCTATACAATCTAATCTAACGCAAGGGGGTTCAGTCTGAGAGACTAGCACGGTTTGGTTATAATTAAATGTAAACTAAACTAATGAGCACGAATCAGTGACTAGCACACACGTACAAAGATAGATATTTGAGACAATAAGAAGACCTGTCCTGATAGTTAAGTAGCTTGTCACTTGTTTTATTGCTAGTTTTATATGAAGTGTATGTAATTAACCCTTTCTCGTTGGCTCTAATCTTATCGGCGAGTAAACTCTTAATGATTACTTATGTCTATCCCACTTACCTATCTTCCTACTTTTCTACAGATGATAGAATGCATAGGCGATAAAATAAACAGGCGAGGAAAGAGGCATGGCACCCGATCAATGCTCAGCTAGACACAGAGGTTATCAATGCACTAATAAAAGTTACCAAAGACATCAACATATAAACTTTAATCGATGGGAAAGCAATATTAAGGGGGGTGCATTATTTTCCGTAGTCAAATGTCACAAGCCCATCAATCCTGATGGATTAAAGAGTACTATTACAATAAAACAAAACTACTTAATGAATTGAATACATGCAGGACCTTCTTACAGCTCTAATATCTTTGTTTGTGGTGTGTCTTGTGCTGCTTGGTCGTCTGAATTCGGCTGTCTTCTTTTAGGGTTAGCTCTTGGTTCGGTCTTGGCAAAAGGCTCTTCAAATTCGTCTGACTTTGGGGTATTTATAGTTTCTTTCTGAGAGGTCGATGCGGCGTATAGAGTTTCCAGATGCGGCGCATCGACTTAACTTCGCGTGGGGTCCAAGATTAATATATTCAGGAATATTCGTACACCGCCTTCAGATGCGGCGTATCTTGTTCTTTGTATGCGGCGCATGAATCTTGGATCGTAACTGGTGAAATCTTGACAGACTTATGATAATGCGTCGTATCTGTTGAGAGAGATACGGCGCATCTTCTGAGTTCCAGCAGACTTTTGACATCTTGCTTGTTTTGCTCCGTTATTAGTCCAAAATCGCCAAGTTTCATCAAATGCTTGTTTTAACCTGAGAATCACTAAAGTAAACATAAATGCATCGATTCTCATAAATAAAATAATAAAACAAGTCAAATAAATAGGATAAATGATGATAATAAAATGTACTTATTTGAGTTCATCAAATATCCCCCACTTGAACTTTACTTGTCCCCAAGTAAACCATAGAATTAATCAAATGAAAATGTATCCTAAAAGATATTAGGATTTATTTTTATAGTTAAGCACGTATTCGTTTTTTTGTCATAATCACACAACCAAACACTTAACGAAGTAGAAACCAAAATAATTTTCAATGTAAAACAATTCTAAATCGTTTAGTTGCTCAGTCGTGATGAATATTCTATCATAGGCTTGGCAAGTATACACATCTCCTCCACTAAAGCTAAGGAATAACAAGTCTAAAGTGGTAAAAAGGGTTTGTTGGTTAAGGGTTGATCATTCTTTTCAATCTCTATCGATCTCAAATTCCAGAAAAGGCGACAAAATTACAAATACATGACCGAATCCACGACCACGATACCTGCAATTGCTCAAATCCTTAACTCGAATAGGCTAAAGATAGGACCAAGTAATCTTCACCAATAATATTATATCAAAAAGGGCGACAAAATCATAAATACATAGTCGAATCCACGACTACGATACTTAAGATTGCTCAAATCCCTAATCTCAATAAATCAAAGGTTTAGATGGAGAATGATATAGGGTATGGATAACATTTGGGATATAAATTGGTGTAAAATAAAAAATAAACAAAACAGATAAATTAAAATCCTAAATGTGGTTAATCACTATCCCAACCATCCCATGAATAAGACTCATATCATTGAATAACTCACGCTTTAACACTTGAAACACACGCTTTAGGTAGACACGAATTATACTCAACAAAATCTCAATCAAAGAATATCCTTAGTTGGCGTTCCCATAACGGCCAACTCCCATTCAATCCATAGATATGATATACAACAACAAATAGTGGTGATATCCCCCACTTAATACAAAACTTTACATAAGTTGGTTAAAACAAACTCCAACTTTTTCTTTTTCTTTTTCTTTTCTTCTTTTTTCAATTTTTTTTTTTTTTTTTAATCTACTAACATAAACATGGATGTGTAAAATTTCACAACTTTTCTATCACTATTTTTTCGGATAATTTTTCCATACTTTTCATACTTTCAGAAATAACTGTAATAGTGAAAGTAGTAAACACACGAAAAACAAGACTTAAAATATACAATATCTACTTTCACTCCAATTGCATTGTGCAATTTCCCGACCTAACCATAGATAATGAATTACGCACGCGAACACAGGTAATGTAAGGAAACACACTTTGCCTAAAGCAATCAACCACGGATTTTAATCTACAGGGTAGGCTAAGGTGTAAAGGTGTAACGAAAAATTATAACAAAGGTGTAAGAAACGAAAAGAATGGCTCTGAGTGTTATTCTAGGGGCATCTTACTCTAAAAGTTAGAGTAACAAAGGGTTTATACGGGGTTAACTAACCAATGTAGCTAGTTAATATCACAAAACATATAAAGGCTATTTGGGTGTAATCCTAGAAATTTACCAATTTAGACAAGTCATTCCAATTATATAGATAATACTTATTATGGTGGTCTCGAATAGTATACAAGCCAAGTTCTAAAGTTTACAAGTCACCGGCACACTAAAGTTTTAATATTTTTAAAAGAATAGAGTTATGTGTGCGGATATGTAATTTAGACTTTAAACAAAAACATGCTAAAAAAAATTTAAATTTTGATATATTAAGCGCAATTTAGCATATTTTGAAAAAGTTTAGGACAAGTAAGTGTTCTAATTCTCCTATCCCCCCACTTAAGTTGAACAACGTCCTCGTTGTTCTTGTCTAAGGTTAAAAACTGGAAAATAAAAAGAATTAGAACAGAAAAACTCCCCTGAGATTTGCTCGGTATGATCCTCCATTATTCGAGTAAGAGCAAAAATCATCTTTCTTGTGGATGAAAACTTTTAAGCTTCAAGAATGATGTATCCACAATAATCGCAGGAATCTATAATACCATTAAGACTAAAACACACCTGAGTTAAGAAGGTTCAAACTTGCATAATACATTAGTAGTTAGTAAAAATAAAATGTAAAAAAAATAAAACTGAAAATCATCAGGTCAGTCGATACGCCGTATCCTATGGAAAAGGATACGCCGTATCGAGCCTGGAATAAATACGGATCAGAATAAAAGATGTGTCGCATCCTTAACCAGGGATGCGCCGCATTAAATAAACTGACAGAAAGTTTTAAAGTCAAAAATAAAAATGCAGAAAAATAAAATAAGATATGACCAGTGCAGGTGATGCGTCGCATCTCAGGATTGAGATGCGCCGTATCTTATGCAGGTCTGACAGACTCGACAGAAAACATAAAATAAAAGATAAATCTTCCGGGTTTTCTCCCGGTCAGCACTTGTCTTTATTCCAGAGTCTTCAAGTTAGACTCACGTTCAGCTCTTTAATACCGATCACTGAAAGAGTCGAAAGCGTCGCGCTCCCTCATCGCCAGTCCAGTAATATCGTACACTCCTTGCTTATCCTTAAATTCCACGCCATTCTTCTTTAGTATCTGTATGAACAAAGTCCTGTCCCTTTCGGGCAGAGATGACAAGATGATAGACGGGAAATTATTATTTTGGCATAAATATGCAAGGTGGGGCGGTAGTTCAATAAACATAACATTATTCAAATTTGCATTCTCGACTATTCTCCTCCGTTTGTTAATTACTATGCAATCATTCCACTCATCATCAGAATCACTAACAATACCGCGCCTAAATTCAATAGGTACATTAAGGTCAATGAATTCCTCGAGGTTCTCATGATTAGGATTAGTTGAGTTGTTTTGAATTAATGTTTCTCCCATAAGCCTAGCTTCTAGATCGAGGTCCATGCGTTCTCTTAATCCTAGCACATAGACACCTCTAATTATGCTCTTAGCAGGATTTTGGCATTTATAGATTAGTTTATTGTTCCCTACTTTTAATGAGATTTTTCTTTTAAACACATTAATCTTAGCATGGGCGGTAGACAAGAAAGGTCTTCCAAGGATTAAAGGAATCATAACATCCTCGGGCATATCTAATATAACAAAGTCTACGGGGAAAACAAACTTCTCGATCTTAACTAGCACATTTTCAGCAATCCCTTCAGGTCGTTTTACCGTTTTATCAGCTAATTCAATAAGCAGCTTAGTTGGTGCTAATTTTCCTAGTCCTAGGGTAGTGAATGTCTTAAGGGGCATAACACTAACGCTAGCTCCT
Source organism: Artemisia tridentata subsp. tridentata (assembly GCA_021014915.2). NCBI lineage: Eukaryota > Viridiplantae > Streptophyta > Magnoliopsida > Asterales > Asteraceae > Artemisia > Artemisia tridentata. The sequence goes on from CP139507.1 coordinate 75,233,213, forward strand.
AAGTCAGCTAATGCATTATTGAAAGACATGTCATTAATTGAACAAGGTAAAGTAAAACTTCCTGGGTCATTTTCTTTATGAGGCAAGGCGTGCAAGTCGGTTGCAGAGCTCTCTTCTTTCATTGTAGCCTTGATCTCTTCTTCAATTTTTGCCTTCTCTTTGAGTAACCTTCTTAAACTGATTGAAGAGTTAAAGAAAAATTTGGGCTTTGCAGCATCATCACCATTCATCAATCTCCTAGGAAAAGGTGTATTAGGCGTCGCTTCTTCAGTAGTGCTTATGGCCTTGACATGATCTCTCGGGTTTGTTTCAGTTGAAGCTAGGTAAACCTCCGTGTCCCCTTTCTTGAAGAACCTTGCTCATCTGTCCGATTTGTTGTTCCAATGCCTTGATCGAAGCTCCTTGATTTCTTGTTATAGTGTCCGTTGAGGCTCGGATTTCTTTGATCATAGCGGTGTTCTCTTCATGTCTTTTAGCAGCATCGGCCATAATTTGCTTTAGAGTGTCATCCAAAGTCTGCCTTCTTTCTTGATAAGTGGGATTATAGTTGTTCTTTTGATAGTATCCCGGAGCAGCTTCCCTAAATCTCCCAGAAGGTTGGAATGGTTGTCCAAATTGTGTGTAGTATGCTTCTTCAAAAGTCTCACTTTCGTTCGTTTTAGGGCAATCTTTAGTGTAGTGAGGTCCTTCGCATTTTTCACATCCAACTTGGGCAGCATAAACTTTTTCATCACGCTTCTTCATCTCTCTACTAATTTTATCCAATTGAGCTTGAATTGCAGCAAACCCGTCAAAATTAGTGCTGCTCTTAGATCTAGTAGAGGTCCCGTCGTGCCATTTTTGAGAGTGATCAGCAGCTTCTTGGATAGCTTTTCTAGCATTGGCTGCACTCATTTGAGGCACAGCTCCCTTAGCATCCAAGATTTGTCTAGTAGGCACGTCCAATCCTTGATAGAACAATATTATCTCCTGCATTGGGCTTAGATAATGTTGAGGGCATTTCATCAATAAGTCCTTAAATCTTCCCAGGCTTGATAAAGAGTTTCATCAGGCTCTTGCTTGAAACTGTTGATAGCCTCCATCTTTTTAGCAGTTTTAGCAGGTGGACAATATCTCTTCAGGAATTTGCTCTTCAAATCTTCCCATGTTGTGATTGAACTAGCAGGTTCATTCCTTAGCCACTTATTAGCAGCTCCTGTAAGCGAAATTGGAAAGATTCTTAGCATAAGTTGATCGTCAGAGACTCCTTCTGTAGTAAACAAATCTGCAATCTCGAGGACTTTTTCAACATGTTCATTAGCATCTTCATGTTCCGTTCCACTGAAAGCATTCTCTCTTAGCTCCTTGAGAAACTGACCCTTCAACTCAAACCTTGATTTGTCATCAAACTTTGGTCTAGCAACTCCTGAACTGTAACCAGCACGGGTTTTGTTCATGTATTCCTCCATAGTAGTTTCTTCAGCCATTGTTTCTGTTTCTTCTTGATCGTTCTCTTCAGAAAAGTAATCAAGCTCGAATGAACTTGAAATCTCAAAGCTTTTTGTGTTGAAAAGCCTTTTAAGCGAATGAAAGGCCCGTTCAGGATCTTCGAAAGGTTTATTCAAGTTCTTTGTTGAACTCCTGGTCATGCACTTCCTGAAACCATCATAAAAGCATCAGTAGGGTATGTTCAAGAAATTATAAAATCAGAAAATTAAAAACGAAGATGGAATACGGAAAATAAAAGTTACTGATATCTGCAGACGATGCGCTGTATCCAGAAAGATGGATACGCCGTATCTTGTTACGTTAAAATTTAATCAGACCTTTATTCAGAAAACAGATACGCCGCTTAATAATTAGAATGCGCCGTATCAGTTTTAAATTATCAAAAATCTTTTATATTTAATAAAATTAAATGCGTCGTATCAGTAGAAACTAATGCGCCGTATCTTCGTTATGTTTCAGAATATAAGATTTTTGATTCAGTAGATGCGCCGTATCGGTAAAGACCGATGCGTCGTATCTGTTTAATAATTCGAAAAACTGTTTTTAATTTAAATAGACATACGCCGTATCTGTTAAATCAGATGCGTCGTATGGCGTTAAGGTTTAAAAAAATTTCTTATTAAAAACAGAATACGCCGTATCTTGGGGAAAGATGCGTCGTATTCGAATTTATTAAACGCGTTGTATTTTATAAAAATTAAACGCAATACGCCGTATCTGTGAAAACAGATGCGCCGTATCGTTTGTGTCTGCACAATACAACGACAGCAGAATACAAAAATAAAAACAAATAAAAATAAAAATAAAAACACAAAAACAGAAAATATGCAAATAATACAATGAATGCAATCTATCTAATACACAACAAGGTTAGTGGTTAAAATTAATTAAACTAAAAACCTAATTAGAAAAACCTAATTAAAATACTAATCAAATTAACAGATAATAACAATTCACTCCCCGGCAGCGGCGCCAAAAACTTGATGCGCGTGATGTGTCGTTGCGGTTTAGCAGTATTAATGCCTACTCAAGTTTTAAATTTATATTTAGCCGACTTATCAATAACACACACACTTAACGAGCAGTGTACCCGGTCAGTATGAATATAATGGTAAGTAGAGTGTCGATCACTAAGAGTGGAACGTATTATCTAGTTATTCTAATCAGTATTTTAATATCCTAAGTTAGCTATACAACCTAATCTAACGCAAGGGGGTTCAGTCTGAGAGACTGGCACGGTTTGGTTATAATTAAATGTAAACTAAACTAATGAGCACGAATCAGTCGACTAGCACACACGTACACAGATAGATATTTGAGACAATAAGAAGACCTGTCCTGATAGTTAAGTAGCTTGTCACTTGTTTTATTGCTAGTTTTATATGAAGTGTATGTAATTAACCCTTTCTCGTTGGCTCTAATCTTATCGGCGAGTAAACTCTTAATGATTACTTATGTCTATCCCACTTACCTATCTTCCTACTTTTCTACAGACGATAGAATGCATAGGCGATAAATAAACAGGCGAGGAAAGAGGCATGGCGACCCGATCAATGCTCAGCTAGACACAGAGGTTATCAATGCACTAATAAAAGTTACCAAAGACATCAACATATAAACTTTAATCGATGGGAAAGCAATATTAAGGGGGTGCATTATTTTCCGTAGTCAAATGTCACAAGCCCATCAATCCTGATGGATTAAAGAGTACTATTACAATAAAACAAAACTACTTAATGAATTGAATACATGCAGGACCTTCTTACAGCTCTAATATCTTTGTTTGTGGTGTGTCTTGTGCTGCTTGGTCGTCTGAATTCGGCTGTCTTCTTTTAGGGTTAGCTCTTGGTTCGGTCTTGGCAAAAGGCTCTTCAAATTCATCTGACTTTGGGGTATTTATAGTTTCTTTCTGAGAGGTCGATGCGGCGTATAGAGTTTCCAGATGCGGCGCATCGACTTAACTTCGCGTGGGGTCCAAGATTAATATATTCAGGAATATTCGTACACCGCCTTCAGATGCGGCGTATCTTGTTCTTTGTATGCGGCGCATGAATCTTGGATCGTAACTGGTGAAATCTTGACAGACTTATGATAATGCGTCGTATCTGTTGAGAGAGATACGGCGCATCTTCTGAGTTCCAGCAGACTTTTGACATCTTGCTTGTTTTGCTCCGTTATTAGTCCAAAATCGCCAAGTTTCATCAAATGCTTGTTTTAACCTGAGAATCACTAAAGTAAACGTAAATGCATCGATTCTCACAAATAATATAATAAAACAAGTCAAATAAATAGGATAAATAATGATAATAAAATATACTTATTTGAGTTCATCATAAGGTTGCGCCAAGCTTGTCTTTAACCTGAAATAAGAAATACTAAGACACTACGTTAAGTAATTGCGCAGGGGTTGGACCCTGCGAATCACCTCTGGCGTGCGAATAAGTATGTGTTATGATAAGTTGGTAGTAAATTGAGAGAGTCCATTTAGCATACCATTGTTCTTGCCCGTCTAAGCTATTTATAGGGGAGAAATAGGCCTTAGAGAGCACTTGCACATAATTCAGAGATCATGGGGCTGTCCCATGATTTGTGGTAACCACTAGGGCTTTGTGACCCACGTTCTCCTTCTTAATGGGAAAGCCTAAGGGAAGAGGGGGTGTGGGTATGACCAGGTCAGTATGGTTCTCCGTCCTAGTTCTTTCGAAGGAGATACCCCGAAGGGCTTAGGGCTTCGATTGGCATATATAACAAGATGTGTATGACGTCATCAAATGCATGATTGCCCAGTAAGCAGCCTGATTGATGAATATGCAGGTTAGATTGCCCAGTAAGCAGCCCTTAATTCCACCTAAGCAAAGTTCGACCAAATGAAATTCGGATGTTGACCTCTAAATCCTAAATTAAAAAAAATGACACTAATGGATTCGAACTTGGGTCTGTTAGTCCACAGTCAAACATGATTACCACTAGACCAACACATTTTTTGGATTATATCTTGGAAAACCAAATCTATAAACCTACAACTAATATATATTCCTATGCAATTAATATATATTCCTTCATTATAGCTTTTAAATTTATACTGGATTTTTTTTCATTGATCACTAAACCCTAATATTATTCATATCCGACCTTTTTCACAAAACCCTAATATCAATGATGATTTTTTATTTTATTGTATGGTGTTTAGAAGAAGTTAAGCATGCAAGGTATACATCTCCACTCAATAATATTCATCGGGTATCTTTGATAAAACAAAAAATTCAAAAAATTCATTGTGAGTATATATTGCAGTTACATTCTTAATTGTGTTTTATTTGGGTTTTGTTTATGAGTCAATGATAAGGGTTATGTGGTTGCATATATGATTCTATATATATTTTAATGAAGGTTCATCTGAATTTTCTTTTATTCAGGTATGATCTTTTGTTGCATTATTAATATGTTCAAACCTTTAGATATTATTATTGTGTCTGTTCTTTATAACCTTGAAAGCTCTTCTCATGGTATTTTGTTCATGCTGGATTTATGATACATTGGTATTAAATTAATGTTATAACGTGTGTATGGTTTTCTTATTTTCAACAGCCAAAGAACAAGAAAAAATTGAATCACATAAAAATAATATCTTGCAGAGTCGTCCATCAAGTATTATATTGCTAAATCGTTGTACAAATCTTGGTTTATGAATCAATTAGTTAAGATATAAATGTTTATATATTTATTGCAATTAGAGGTGGCAAAAAAAAACCTCCTACGATTGATAAATCTGCTACAATTGATACCTCCATTATAGATAATGACACAACAAGAAATCAACCACAAGGCATGATTGCATGTGAGCCACGAGCAACAGAGCTACACGGTATTAGGTTTTGATTATTGTTGATTTGATTATGTTTGAAATACATATGTATACTGGATTTTTTTTTTATTGATCACTAAACCCTAATATCATTCATATCCGACCTTTTTCACAAAACCCTAACATCAATGATGATTTTTTATTTTATTGTATGGGGTTAGAAGAAGTTAAGGATGCAAGGTATACATCTCCACTCAATAATATTCAGCAGGTATCTTTGATAAAACAAAAAATTCGAAAAATTAATTGTGAGTATATATTGCAGTTACATTCTTAATCGTGTTTTATTTGGGTTTTGTTTATGAGTCAATGATAAGGGTATTGATTATGTGGTTTCATATATGATTCTATATATATTTTAATGAAGGTTCATCTGAATTTTCTTTTATTCATGTATGATCTTTCGTTGCATTACTAATATGTTCAAACCTTTAGATATTATTATTGTGTCTGTTCTTTATAACCTTGAAAACTCTTCTCATGGTATTTTGTTCATGCTGGATTTATGATACATTGGTATTAAATTAATGTTATAACATGTGTATATTTTTCTTATTTTCAATAGCCAAAGAACAGGAAAAAATTGAATCACATAAAAATAATATCTTGCAGAGTCGTCGATCAGGTATTATATTGCTAAATCGTTGTACAAATCTTGGTTTATGAATCAATTAGTTAAGATATATATGTTTATATATTTATTGCAGTTAGAGGTGGCAAAAAAAAAAACCTCCTACGACTGATAAATCTGCTACAATTGATACCTCCATTATAGATAATGATGTTGAAGTAATTTCTTGCAATCACTTCGGAAAAATGAAGGAGGCCTTTCGGTTGAACTAGTAGTAGGTTCTTCCGAGGGGCTTGTGTGTCGATCCCTCCGGATTCTAGTATCCTTTGGATATCTGCACACAACGGCACGCGTTAGGCTCGCCCCGGGTGTTATCCCAGGACCCACCTCCGGCGTGAGAGTAAGTATTTGGTATTCCGAAAGGCCTGTCAATGATAATATGAAGTAAATGCTGATGAATTAGTTAGTTGAGAGTAGTAAATGAGGTGGGTATTTATAGTGCCCAGCCTCGATACCTGAACTGGTGGCGCCAGGTTTTCAGGGAACATGTCGCCAACATAATCCCGTATAACCCGGGGCGGCGGCGGCGGCGGCGGTGTCTGCAGCTGCCATCTGTCTAAAAGGTAGTGCCATTTGTCCTATGACGTATAGTTGCACTGGCCGAACGATCTGATGCCTTCCGGCTCATACCGGATGATTTTCATGTTGTCCGGACGGCCGGACAAATCAGGCCGTCCAGGCACATACACCAACATGTCCCCCCCAGTATCACAGTATCGGTTTGACCGATGTTGTGATACTTTGAAAATTTTGAAGTCTTATTCCCCTAATTCCGAAGGGCCTGGTTCATTCGAGATCCGAGGAGTTGATTACCTGTATAAACTGCCAAAAACCATTATTACCTCTTTTTAAGGATAGCCGTCATTTTTACTGGGGTTCTGAGATTTCGACATGTGCACACGTGTACATCGCACGAGTGAGGCGGTGCCACCTCACATGCTGACAAGGCACGTCGTTCCATATTCTCCCTTTTCGCCTATAAATAGCGTCATTTCTACGGTTCTTTTTTTCTTTTTATTACCGTAATTTCCTACTAACAAACTTTCCGTAGCATTTTTCCGCTAGGCTCATTTCTTCTTGACCCGAGCGATTTTATTTGGCCTTTCGGTTAACCATGTCGAATTCTCCTTTTTCCATTCATGAAGAAGACATCCAAGAGGTTGGTGGGTTTCTTCCTAAGTTTGACATTAAAAAGTACACCTCCCTTATGAGCGAGGGAGATTTATATATGGTGGTCACGGATGTAGGGATCCCGGAGGATCTGCATCCAAGATTACCGCCGCCACAGATGACGATGGACCAATTTCCGGATGATGCCATTGGTTTGTATGTGGAGTATTTTTTCGAGGGTGGTCTCAGCGTGCCTTTCTCTACCTTTTTGCTGGATATCATCAAATATTACAAGGTGCATATCTCATAGCTGGTGCCGTTAGGATTGCACCGTGTCACGCTTTTCGAAGTGTATAGCCGAAGTTGTTCCTACCACTCCCTTGTTCCGGGCCTTCTACAAGCTGAGTAAGCAAGGTCATTGGTTCTCTTTCAAGAAGCGAAGTGGTAAGGAGAAGAAGGTTTGTTTCCGTGAGATTCTGACCGGGCTGAAGGGTTGGAAAAATGATTTCTTCCTAATAGATAGACGGGCGATCCCCATTGCCATGCCCTGGAGGCATCATGATTCTGATATTTCGGATCCATATCCGAGTGGCGAATTCAGCATCGCGGATGCCGATAAGTTGGCCGCCAATATAATTGATATTATTCCCATTCCCAAAGGGTTTCTCTATGTCGTGGGGCTGACCCCACAATGGGAGCATCTCGGCCACCGGACCATGCTAGCGGACGCCGAGGGCACTGGTATAGCTTTGCACACCTTGTCTTTGCTTCCCTATTCGATTTGTGTTAGTATGTTTGTTCCTAATTGTCCGGTAATCTTTTCCCTTTTGCAGTTGTACCGATGTCCGAGTACTTGATCAACCTCGAGGCTCGTGAGGGTGTTTCGATGGTCAAGGGTGATGAGTATCGTGAGGGTGAAATTCACGAGTTGCACGTGACTTTTCCTGCTCCCTCGAATGCCGATATACCGGAGAAGACGGCCGAGGAGTTGAGGGTTGAGAGAGCTGACGCACGGGTCTTGGAGGCCAAGCGTAGAAAACAACAGCAGACCGCCGTTCGGGATGCTCTGAAAGCCCAGAGGGGAGCAGGGGTTAAAAAGGGGGGAGCGCGTGCTCAGCATGGCGAAGGCAGTAGCGGTGCGCCCCGTCCGATCAAGAGACGAAGACCGACGGAGACTCCCGTGGTGGATTTGGAACTCGACTCATCGGAGGTCGAGATTATCCCAAACCCCACCCCCATCCGATCACTTCATCCGGAAGACATCGGGAGTCGACCGGAAAGGCCAAGCATTGACTCCGGAAATGCTGATGTTGGTAAGTCATCTTAATTTTCCTTTCACTCCCCTTCAAATTTTTGATAATGCTTATGTTTTTCTATTCAGGGGGCTCTTTCGTAGCGGCTTCCGGTCGTGGCAAGGTTAGAATCGTAGCCGAGGGTGATCCGGCAGCGATATTTGTCCCGGAATGGTCAGTTAGAAGAGGAGATCGTTTGAACAGGGGGGGCTATTTGTAAAGATTTAATGATGAACCTGCCCACTCCCAGAGAGGAGTTTTATTTGCGGAGCTTAGGTGACTCGGAGGCCCTCCAGAGAGGCTGGGTATTATTGGGTCGGGGAGCGGCCGCTCATTCGGACATTCTCAGCCGGTATGAGGCCCTTCTAGGAGAGTATGAACAATTATACCGCACCCATGAGGGGTGCAAGAATGCAGCTCAAGAGGCAGAAGAGCTTCGGAAGTTGGAAAATGAGCATGCAGGCTGTGCGGTGAGGGAATCGGGTTTGAAGGGTCATCTCTCTCAGTTGGAAAAAGCAAGAGATGAAGGAAGGAGGGTTTCTTTAGACCGAGTCAAGACCTTGGAATCCGAGCTGAAGGATGTCAAAGGCAAACTGGATGTCGAGCAAGGGAAAAATTCTGAACTGTACAAGGAAAGGACCGACCTGGCCGTTAAACTAGGCCATACAGAGATCGAACGTCACAAGCTGGTGAAGGAGTTCATTCCGAAGATGGTTCGCCGACTCCTGAGTAGCCATGAGTATAAACAAAGCTTGGCCGAGCCTTTCAGCTTGTCCTCCCAGTCCGGATTCTTAGAGGTTGTCTCCGTGGGTCGTACACCAGAGGATGTGGCCAAAATTGTGGCAGAGACAGAAAATCTGGATATGGAAGCTGACAAAAAGTTCGACCCTTTGTATGACGGACTCTTTTCTACAGAATATCCGTACATTTGGAAGGTGAGCGATGCAGCAGATAGGCCTCTTTCAAAAATAATGGCCATGCTTCCTGACCCCGCACCGAGTGACTCTTCCACTGAAGGCCCCTCTGCTTGAAGAATAATCTTCCGGAGATCTTTTGCCCTATTTTGAACAACTGGTGTAGGGAGTTTAGCTTACGAACAGTTAGTACAATTAGAACAAATGTAACGATCGATGGATTGTGTAATATTATTTATTTTGTTATTTCTTAAAACACCTTCCTTTTTGTTTTTTGTTTTTTCATATGTTCGTACTGCTTCACCCGTGTCCTTCAGCAATTTACCTTTTGTCCGGGTTGTATGATCGTTCCCTAACCGAACATTGACCATCAATCTCCGGAGGGCACGAACCTCTCGGAGGGATCATTTTCGACTTACGTTCGAAAGGTAGTGGCTATCCCTTTTTTGGTATTTACCGCCCTTGGATATTGACCACAAACTCCCGAAGGGCGTGAACCTCTCGGGGGGGGGGGGCATTTTCTAATTATGTCCAGAAATCAATGAACATTGATCACTAATCTCCGGAGGGCACGAACCTCTCGGAGGGACCACTTTCTAATTATGTTCCAGCCTTTCCGCCAGGACTTCGAACATTGACCACAAACTCCCGCCGGGCGTGAACCTTGCGGGGGGCCATTTTCTAATTATGTTCGAAAAACAATGAACATTGATCACTAATCTCCGGAGGGCACGAACCTCTCGGAGGGACCACTTTCTAATTATGTTCCAGCCTTTCCGCCAGGACTTCGAACATTGACCACAAACTCCCGCCGGGCGTGAACCTTGCGGGGGGCCATTTTCTAATTATGTCCGGAAAACAATGAACATTGATCACTAATCTCCGGAGGGCACGAACCTCTCGGAGGGACCACTTTCTAATTATGTTCCAGCCTTTCCGCCAGGACTTCGAACATTGACCACAAACTCCCGCCGGGCGTGAACCTTGCGGGGGGCCATTTTCTAATTATGTCCGGAAAACAATGAACATTGATCACTAATCTCCGGAGGGCACGAACCTCTCGGAGGGACCACTTTCTAATTATGTTCCAGCCTTTTCGCCAGGACTTCGAACATTGACCACAAACTCCCGCCGGGCGTGAACCTTGCGGGGGGCCATTTTCTAATTATGTTCGGAAAACAATGGTACTAAAGTTCGATACGTAACATAAATCGCTTCCCTCCAACTGCGGGATAATTACACTTTGTCAATTAAAACGGTCAAACAAATCCTTTCAGATGTTTACATCAGGCATATTAAACCATTTACAAAAAACATTTTCTAAAGTTGATAGCATGCCAAGTTCGAGGCACTTCCTTTTCTTCCATCGTCTCTAATTTGTAAGATCCGGTCTGATATGCTTCCATGACTCGGTAGGGTCCCTCCCAGTTAGGTCCTAGCTTTCCTTGATTCTCAACCCTACTTGCTTCATTCCTTCGGTACATAAAATCACCTACCTTGAATGATTCGGCACGAACCCTTCGGTTGTAATATTGTTCTACCTTCTTTTTGTACTTCGCCTATCGTATGGCAGCCATCTCCCTTCGTTCCTGTAGGAGGTCGAGGTTCAAACAGATCCCTTCGTCGTTTTCTTTTTCATTGGCCATCATGGTCCGAAAGGTTGGCATCCCTATTTCTGCCGGTATGACTGCTTCGCTACCATATGTAAGGCTGAAAGGTGTTTCTCCGTTGCTCGTTTTCAGAGATGTGCGGTGTGCCCACAAGACGTTCGGTAATTCATCCACCCATCCGGCTCTTTCCCTACCAAGCCTTGACTTGAACCCCTTCATTAAACTCTTGTTTGCTCTTTCTACTAATCCGTTGGCCTGAGCATGGGCTACAGCGGTGTTTATCTGGGTATTATTTAGGCGCTCGCACCAGCTTTTGAAAGGGTCATGAATGAAATTGCTTCCATTGTCCGTGGTAATCACCCTTGGCAGACCGAACCTGCATACTATGTTCTCCCAGACAAACTTCTTTACTTCTTTCCCGGTCGTTCGAGCCAATGGCTTGGCCTCTATCCACTTGGTGAAGTAGCCGATGGCCACGATAACAAACTTGACTTTTCCCGGGGCCTCTGGAAGGGGGCCCAGCACGTCCATGCCCCACTGATAAAAGGGCCACGGGGCCATTATTGAAGTTAGTATGGTTTTTGGGAATCTCAGAACGGGCGCATGTATCTGACAGGAATCACACCTCTGAATCACTTCCCTGGTGTCCCAGTGCATGGTCGGCCAGTAGTATCCCTGCCGCATTAGCTTTGCCACAACGGACCGCAGCCCAGAGTGCATCCCACATGCTCCCTCATGTACTTATCGAATGATATAATTGGCTTGGAGCGGTCCGACACATCTCAACATCGGTCCCAAATATGATTTCTTGAAAAGTACATCGTCGACCATTGTAAACAGGTTTATTTTCATTCGGAGAGCCCGAGCCTCATTTTGATCTTCCGGCCAAATGCCTTCTTGCTTACACCGAATGATTGAGGTCATCCAGTTTTCTTCCTCTTCCTCTACAATGGCGTTGATCACCTCTTCCTCTGTTGATGGCTTTTCTAAGACTTCGACTATGGTTTCCTTTGTCAGGTGGTCGAAAGCTATGGATGCCAATTTACTGAGTATATCAGCTTTTTGGTTTTGTGTCCTTGGGATGTTCCGGATTTTAAATTGATCGAAGTACGTGATATACACTTTGGCTTTAGCTAGGTATTTTATCATGCTATCCTTGGATGCCACGAATTCCCCATTGATTTGGCTTGCTACCAAATTGGAGTCCACTCTGACTTCCAATATCCGGATTTCGATCTTTTGAGCCACTCTCAACCCTGCGAGCAAGGCCTCGTATTCCGCTTCGTTGTTGGTGCTTTTGAAGTTCAGTCGGATGGCGTAGGTATACTCCATTTGATCCGGACTAATCAATACCAAGACTGCTCCGACACCCATTGTTCCTGATTGGAGATGTTACATATTTCCTTGCCTTGTCCGGATGCCCCCAAGGGCATTTCCATTATGAAGTCCGCGAGAACTTGTCCTTTGACCGCGTTCTGGGGTATATAAGCGATGTTATAAACTCCCAATTCCACACTATATTTGGCCATTCTCCCGGATGCCTCCACCTTATTCAGTATTTGCTTGATGGGCTGATCGGTGATGACTTTTATGGGATGGGCTTCAAAATATCTCCGGAGTCTTCTGGACATGTGCAGCAGGGCCAAAGCTAACTTCTCAATCGGAGCATAATTTTGTTCGGCTTCATGCAACGTCCGGCTGACATAATGTATCGGGATTTGCTTCCCTTCCCTTTCTACTAAAAGCACTCCACTCATCGCCCCTTTTGATGCTGAGAGATACGCGAATAGGTCTTCTTTCGGCCTCGACGTTGCCAAGTAGGGGAGTTCGAGAATCATCTTCCTCATCTCCTGAAAAGCTTTCTCGGCCTGGTCCGTCCATCGGTATTCGTCCTTATTTTCCTTGGTAATATTTTTTAACGTCTCAAAGAACGGAAGTGCCCTTTCTGCCGCCTTGGATAGGAAACGGTTCAAAGCTGCCAATTTACCACTTAAACTTTGCATCTCTTTGAGCGATTTCGGGGACTGCATGTCCACAATAGCCCTTGTTTTCTTCGGATTTGCCCTAATTACTTCGGATGTCACCATGTATCCAAGAAACGTTCCTTCCTCTACCCCGAACGAGCATTTCTTGGGGTTTAACTTCATATTAATCCTCCGAAGGTTATCGAAGGTCTCTACCATGTCGGCCAGCAACTCCTTTTCAGTCTTGCTTTTTATTACCATATCGTCCACGTAAGCTTCGAGGTTTCTCCGTATCTGTGACCGGAAGGCCGAATCCACTAACCGTTGGTAGGTGGCTCCTGCGTTCTTTAGACCGAACGGCATTTTGGTGTAACAATATGTCCCATGCTCGATGCAGAAGGCTGTTTTTTCCTCATCCTCTTTGGCCATCTGCACTTGGTGATATCCTTTGTAAGCATCTAAGAAACACTTGTACCGGAATCCCATGACCGATTCTATCTTCCAATCAATATCGGGTAGCGGTTAGTAATCCTTTTGACAAGACGAGTTGAGGTTCTTAAAATCGATGCACATTCTCCAACTACCGTCAGATTTCTTTACTAAAACCGGGTTTGAGATCCATGTGGGGTATTGTACTGGCCGAACTATTCCAGCCCTCACCCATTCTTCCACCTCCTTGGCTATGGCTTGGTTCTTTTCGGCTGAGTAAGTTCTTTTCTTCTGCGCTACCGGACGGTCTTGGATGTTCACGTTTAGCGTGTGCTCGGTAATCCGCCGGGGTACCCCAGTCATGTCCGCAGGTTCCCAGGCGAACACGTCCTGATTGTTTTTGAGCAGCGTGATCAGCTGCCTTCTGCATTCCGAGGAGAAATTTCCTCCAATGGTTACCAACTGATCTGGGTAAGCCGGATGTACCATTATTTCCTCTATTTTCCGGAGGGCTTCCTCTATCAGTTCGGCGCCCCGGGATTCACTCCCTGCTTTTTCTATAATCTGTTTCTCCTCTGTCTTGCGGCATTCCGAGGCAGTTACCGACCGGGTAACTAAGGTCGCGATACCCTTCGGGGTGGGGAATTTCATCATCGAGTGGATGGTTGAGGGGACGACTCGCAACTTCTTCAAACCCGAGCGGCCCAGAATGATGTTGTACGGAGAGGGAGACCTTATCACGGCGAATTTCATCATAGTCCTATGAAACAAACCTTGGCTCCCGAAACAGACTTCCAACTCGATCTTCCCTAACGGCTTTATGGACTCCCCCGCGAATCCTACCAACGGAGTGTTGGTTTCTTTCAGCCTGACTTTGATGGAAGGGCACAAATGATGAAGTGAAAAGTGTACCGCTTTTAGGGGGTCATTTAAGCCCTAATACGCGATTATATGATCAAATATTGCCCTAAATCGTTTCTTTTCTCATTTTAGGTACTTGGGACGTGATTTCTGGAATATGAAGCATTTTGGAGCTTTTTGGACGTTTTTATGCTCAAGAATGAAGAAAACAAAAAGACCAAGGAAAGTCAGGATTTTACACCTGACGGCGTCAGGCTTTGGATGCTGACGCCGTCACTTGAAGATGAAAGTGGTGGAATTATACACGTGACGCGCCAGAAAGTTTTACATAGGAAGTCTGACGGCGTCACGTGTTAATGGATGTAGGCCGTCAAGTGTTAAGTTAAAGAGAGACGGGCCAGAGGATTTTTGAAGGTGACGGCGTCAGGATCATAGACCTGACGACGTCAGATGATATAGAGTGACGGCGTCAAAGTATTCTTACACGAGAAGGAACCTTAGTGAAACCGCCACAAGTTAATCAAGACAATCTACAATTTGGTGAAAAAGGGGAGCTGACGCCGTCACTTGTAAAGGCTGACGCCGTCAGATCGATGCGGACAGAAAATCAGCTATAAATACAACATCACAACTTCACTTTTTGTAAGCCCTAAACCCTAAGTCCGATTCTAGGGTTTAGGTAGGTGTTTTTCCAGCAACTTAGAGGGTCTTAATCATGCCATAAACATCTTGTAATGGTTTGTTTATTGATTCAATCCTATACTATATCTTCAATTATCATTATTGTCAATTGCTCTTCATTGATTATGTGTTGCTAATTCACCTTGTGTCTACTTATGATTGTGTGAAACTTGTATATAATTAATTAGATCTTATTGATTCCTTGTTGATGTATGTGTCTATCGTCATCAATAAAGGTGTGACACTTCAATAGATCTAATTGGTTTAACTTATAATTCTTGTTTCCTATTGTCTCTTGTTTGATTGGGTGATATCGATGTTAGGCTTAAGAAAACTGGCTAACCTCCTATACGGTAACTTGCTTGAACGTCTTAAGAAACATGAACCAATGCGTACTAGGTTTATTTGGTTGTATTTAATGCATGAGTGAATTCTAGTGATCCCATGTTAAGAGCTTCTTAGCCGGCTCGACATAGGAGTGAAGTAGGAGCTTATAGAGTTGGGGAAGTACGTACGCCACCCCACGAATGGTATTAAGGAATACAACCCGTCAATTAAAACAAGGTGTGACAATTCAATAGGTAGAATTGGATAGCTAGCAAGGAGTAATACATCATAGGTAGACATGCTTCACTTCCCTTGTAGAACCCTAGTTTACTTTCCTTCACATTAGTTTAAGTAGTAGTTTTTGGGTTAGTTGATTAGCAACTAATTCCGCCTCTCCTTCCAAAACCCGAGATTTTTACTTGCTTTCCATAAAATATAAAAATACAAAAAGAATCATCCCTCACCTCTAGACCTAGTAGATAAATTTCAATCCTAACGAACACTATTCTTTGAGTTGAACGATCAATCCCCCGGTACTTGCCACTTCACTATACTACATCGGTCAGGTACACTGCCTGGTGGGGATTGCAAGCTTCTCGAGATCCCTCGAGAGGTAAAACCTGTTGTAAGGTCGCAAAACCACGCATCAAGTTTTTGGCGCCGCAGCCCGGGGAGTAGTTATTGTTTAGGTTGAAATTTATTTTTATTAGGTCTACTCATTAGATTCCTATCTAGTGAGATTTTTATTTTCTTTTTATTAGCTTTCTAGTAGTCTATCTTTTCTTTGTGTCTTTGTTCGTAAAAACCTTTCCATTGACTCTTCCGTTCACCAATATGGAGTACGCGAACCCACCATACTACCGACCACGAAATCCATTTGCCCCTAATGACATCTTGATGTTCAACCAATATCGTGATGAACCCATATATGATGCATGGACTCGTTTTAAAAACTTACTCCGAATAGTCCCTCATCATAGCTTCGATTTAGCATCCCTAACCCAAATCTTTTACGATCGTGTCAACCGATATGACCAAATGTGCATTAACGATTTTGCCAATAGGGACCTTAGGGAATTAAATGTTGAAGAAGCATGGGATGCCATTGAAGATTGTGCCCAGTATTATTATAGAGTAGACAACCCAACAAACGTTAGTACAAGTCAATTGACCACAAATTCCAAGGATCATGAAACAAGTTTATCTGGGGATGACTATTTTGGGATACCTAAGTGGATGTCATGTAACATCATAGTACAAAACAAACACATAGGTAATCTAGATAAAATGGAGGATGAGGTGGATAATCCAAGCCCACAAAGTACCCCACAAGTCCTACCATCACTTGAGGCACACACACCGCCCGTGACTTACCCGGAAGAAGTAGAAGAAACTTTAGGAATCCCAATGGAGGTAGAACCCTTGGACCAAGCACCACTAGAGGATATAGGTTTGAATACTTATAGTGATAACCTTACTCTTAGTTCTAGGGAATTTCCTAGTGTTGATGAACCGGAACCTCAACCTTTACACAACTTTCCATCCTTAGATATATTTCTAGGAGACAAAAGAGGAACCGACCCACCCATCAACCCTTATTATCCGGGTAGTTTTAGGATGAAGGAAGCCATTCACTCACCCCCTTCACCTCACGTGGCATATTTCCACCCTAAGGGTGTGTATCGCTACTTTCACCCGCACTTAACCCTAAGTGTAGGGAAAACCTCTCCTTTATCCGTTAAATAAGGGCAGAGTCAGGCTCGTGACTCGAACAAAAACAAGCGCTTCTTGGGAGGCAACCCAAGCTTTTAATTGTTTGATGTTTTTAATTTATTTGTTTGTTTGTGTCATATATGCTTAATCATAATTGTTTAATTTTCATGTTTCGAATAATTTGTGAAAATGCTTTATCTTGTTTTTAACCTCGTCTTAATTGCATATAAAGGTATTTTACAAAAAAGATAAGTGTAGGGAAGCTTATATTTTGTTAAAAAGAACAAAATTCGAACATGGAAAATTCACAATTCATGATTAGCATATATTCTATCTTGTTTATGTGTCAATACTTGTGGACATGTTTTATGAGTCCCTATTTGTAAGTCATCCCGCAAGTATCCTATCCTTTTATTGCTTTGTTTTGTTTTTATTTCTAAGTCTGGAAATACATCTAGTTGTGGTTTTTCTTTGTTCGGTTTGATGCTTTGGTTTTTGTGTTTGTTGGTTACAGGTATTATTGGATAAGAAGATGTACGTGCACCACATCAAGAGGATGATTATATTTCTGGAGTGAAGCTTATCATGCTCATTCTCTTGGAGGGAGATTTAACCATATTATCACATCATCCATACCGAGCGAATTAAGGGAGTATTAGTTTCTTCCATTCTCATTTATTTTTACTTTTACATCTTTTGTCTAGAACATTGGGGACAATGTTCGGATTAAGTGTAGGGGGGGTAAATTAGGATGCCTTAGAAACTACAACTTCGCTTGATTTTTGTTTTGTTTAATAGTGAATGTGTAATAAAGCCAAGAAAAATATTGGTTAGGACAATTTTAGCACCAAATTTAAAATTTTTTACAACATATAGGAGTGAAACTTTGATTTTAATAAGCGTCTCATGGATAGGGAATTGTATGACTAGCACAAAAACCATACCACTCAAAAATTTCCACCCCAAATATGTGAGGTTCGCCTTTAGATCTTTAGGAAAAAGCATTCATTGTTGGTGCTTATGAGTGTACCGGTAGTTTATAGATTCTAGAACTTGCGTTTGTGATGCATACCGAGACCGCTAGTGAGACTACATTCGTGTAGTTAGGATTGACTACATGATAAGAGGCATTAGGATTAACCCATTGTTTTACACCTGTGTTTTTGTTATAATTACTTTGGCTACATTGGTCAAGTAATTCTCCCACACCCTTTGCGTTGTACCCATTTTTGGTACACGATACCCCTAGTACACCCCTCAGAGCCTATCTTTTCGTTTCTAACTTTAAGCATTTTACTTAAAGTAAGAATTTGTTTACACCCCACTTAAATGTACACCCAAATCGCCTTAGCCTACCTTGTGTGCACTCATCTTTAGTGCATTATTGTGACAACATTTGTTTAAACCCTTAGTTAATTATCTAATTGATTACATGGTTGCTAAGTCGAGTCATATCCTTGTACATATTGTTTTGGGACGATTGGGACTTATGGGTAAAGTACTAGTGTAATGGAGTAATGGGGATGAACATCATTTATTACCCCCATATGTACGTTAATATTTTAAAGTACTCCAAATGTTTCGATTATCTTGATTCGAGTCATTAGAATAATTTTATGTAAAGTATGTAAAAGTTCAAGTGTAGGGATGGTACAAAGAATCCCTAGTGATGTATTGTTTTGGATGGTAGGGCAAGAGTGTATGCAAAAAAAAAAAAAAAAAAAAAAAAAAAAAAAAGTGAAGAAAAAGCATACGGACTACCATCCGCCTCTATCTTTTATTTATGTTTGTTTTGTTCTATGTTTATTAGTTCGTGATTAGTTTAAAGTGAGTCAAGTCTTGGCTTAGCAACGCCTCATTCTACATGTAATTGACCAAGATGATTGACTTGCCACCAGTAAAAATATCCTTATCCAACAAACCGTGTTTTCCTTATCCCTACACCTAACGTTATAACCCTTTGTAAAGACCTCTTTGATAGTTTATCCTAGGTGCTTACGCCAAAATTGGTAGAGGCGTGATCCTTTCCCAAGCCTATGGTAATCTATTTTCTATGACAGGTAGTGAGCGATATTCTTCCATTTCCATTTATGATATATAAATTTACAACACCCGAGGGATGAGAGTATCCAAACACTTATTGTGAGGTGCTAGTGTATAATTTCCGTGCTTATTTTGACCAAGGTGGAATGATCATTTGTTGTAATTACTTTTATATTAATGTTAAATGACCCCTAACTTGTATTTCAATTGGTGGAAAAGCTCATTTGCTTGAGGACAAGCAAATCCCAAGTGTAGGGATATTTGATGAAGCGAAAAGTGTACCGCTTTTAGGGGGTCATTTAAGCCCTAATCCGCGATTATATGATCAAATATTGCCCTAAATCATTTCTTTTCTCATTTTAGGTACTTGGGACGTGATTTCTGGAATATGAAGCATTTTGGAGCTTTTTGGACGTTTTTATGCTCAAGAATGAAGAAAACAAAAAGACCAAGGAAAGTCAGGATTTTACACCTGACGGCGTCAGGCTTTGGATGCTGACGCCGTCACTTGAAGATGAAAGTGGTGGAATTATACACGTGACGCGCCAGAAAGTTTTACATAGGAAGTCTGACGGCGTCACGTGTTAATGGATGTAGGCCGTCAAGTGTTAAGTTAAAGAGAGACGGGCCAGAGGATTTTTGAAGGTGACGGCGTCAGGATCATAGACCTGATGACGTCAGATGATATAGAGTGACGGCGTCAAAGTATTCTTACACGAGAAGGAACCTTAGTGAAACCGCCACAAGTTAATCAAGACAATCACAACTCGCGCGCGGAGTAGCTGTTACTGTTTTGGCCATAAAATCCTCATACGAACTCGGATTTAGGTGATTCAAAAGGCCACGGATTCGGGACGAAAAGATCTACAATTTGGTGAAAAAGGGGAGCTGACGCCGTCACTTGTAAAGGCTGACGCCGTCAGATCGATGCGGACAGAAAATCAGCTATAAATACAACATCACAACTTCACTTTTTGTAAGCCCTAAACCCTAAGTCCGATTCTAGGGTTTAGGTAGATGTTTTTCCAGCAACTTAGAGGGTCTTAATCATGCCATAAACATCTTGTAATGGTTTGTTTATTGATTCAATCCTATACTATATCTTCAATTATCATTATTGTCAATTGCTCTTCATTGATTATGTGTTGCTAATTCACCTTGTGTCTACTTATGATTGTGTGAAACTTGTATATAATTAATTAGATCTTATTGATTCCTTGTTGATGTATGTGTCTATCGTCATCAATAAAGGTGTGACACTTCAATAGATCTAATTGGTTTAACTTATAATTCTTGTTTCCTATTGTCTCTTGTTTGATTGGGTGATATCGATGTTAGGCTTAAGAAAACTGGCTAACCTCCTATACGGTAACTTGCTTGAACGTCTTAAGAAACATGAACCAATGCGTACTAGGTTTATTTGGTTGTATTTAATGCATGAGTGAATTCTAGTGATCCCATGTTAGGAGCTTCTTAGCCGGCTCGACATAGGAGTGAAGTAGGAGCTTATAGAGTTGGGGAAGTACGTACGCCACCCCACGAATGGTATTAAGGAATACAACCCGTCAATTAAAACAAGGTGTGACAATTCAATAGGTAGAATTGGATAGCTAGCAAGGAGTAATACATCATAGGTAGACATGCTTCACTTCCCTTGTAGAACCCTAGTTTACTTTCCTTCACATTAGTTTAAATAGTAGTTTTTGGGTTAGTTGATTAGCAACTAATTCCGCCTCTCCTTCCAAAACCCGAGATTTTTACTTGCTTTCCATAAAATATAAAAATACAAAAAGAATCATCCCTCACCTCTAGACCTAGTAGATAAATTTCAATCTTAACGAACACTATTCTTTGAGTTGAACGATCAATCCCCCGGTACTTGCCACTTCACTATACTACATCGGTCAGGTACACTGCCTGGTGGGGATTGCAAGCTTCTCGAGATCCCTCGAGAGGTAAAACCTGTTGTAAGGTCGCAAAACCACGCATCAGAAGGGCACAAGTGCTCGAAACAGTGTTCATACATCACTTCAACCAAAGCACCCTGATCTACATAGACTTTCCGTATAGTGTAGCCTTCCACCTCGGCTTCGACTATTAAAGGTTCGTCCGACACATCTCCTGGGAGGATGGCCGGGAAACTGATCGGAATATTCATCCATTCCTCCACGGCGTCTATCATTTTCCTCTTTTGGTGCGTAGGACCAGCCATTTCGAACTTTGTGTAGATCGAGCAGTGGGTCCCACGGATGGCGCCAATTTGTTGAAGTAATTTCTTGCAATCACTTCGGACAAATGAAGGAGGCCTTTCGGTTGAACTAGTAGTAGGTTCTTCCGAGGGGCTTGTGTGTTGATCCCTCCAACTTCTAGTATCCTTCGGATATCTGCACACAACGGCACGCGTTAGGCTCGCCCCGGGTGTTATCCCAGGACCCACCTCCGGCGTGAGAGTAAGTATTTGGTATTCCGAAAGGCCTGTCAATGATAATATGAAGTAAATGCTGATGAATTAGTTAGTTGAGAGTAGTAAATAAGGTGGGTATTTATAGTGCCCAGCCTCGATACCTGAACTGGCGGCGCCGGGTTTTCAGGGAACATGTCGCCGACATAATCCCGTAAAACCCGGGGCGGCGGCGGCGTCTGCAGCTGCCATCTGTCCAAAAGGTAGTGCCATTTGTCCTATGACGTACAGTTGCGCTGGCCGAACGATCTGATGCCTTCCGGCTCATACCGGATGATTTTCAAGTTGTCCGGACGGCCGGACAAATCAGGCCGTCCGGGAACATACGCCAACAAATGACATCAGGTACAAGGTGTTGAAAAGGTGGTCGAACAATGGGCGGGCATGTTACTTCTCGCCTCAAGGAATAAAATTATTCAATTGACTTGCGTTCAGCATGTAACAATGCCATGTAGGTACTTGCTGAATTTTAAAGAGATAAGCATGCTGGTAAGCAAAAATTCTCTATCTATTTATATTATATAACCATTTTCAAGTCTGAATTTAGTTATAAACATTTTTAACAGTAGTTTATAGACTTTTTAAATACTGTTTTCAATCAGTATTTATGGGATGAAAATGATGCTCATGTTGAATATAACAATCTGATGTGATGAGTGTTTGGTTTGATCACACGCGCCATCAACGAATAAGGGGGTCTGTTTAGGTTGGTTACTGATACAGCTGTGAATAAGGCCATTTCTTTAGCCATGTCTTTGATAACACTAGCTGCAAGTGTCCTATGTCTGCAACTAATATTGACATAAGGTGAAAGTCACATGCCGCACATCAGTGTTTTGCTATTATTAACATTCAAATCAATATTTGTACATATGAGTCTTTTCCTTCCTCTTGCAGGATCTGAAAACAAACAATTCATGGGCAAACTAAGAAACGTGCTAGAGAACAAGAAGCTGAATTGTGCTCCTTCTTATATGTGTCCAGCCGTGAGTAAACTCTTACATTCTTTAAATTGAATCAATAATGGGTAATTATTATTGGGATTTATAAGCATGTGAAAATAAAGCTTAAATTTTATCGAATGTGAAAATAAAGATATAGTGCAATTACAAGTGCATTCTATCGAGGCGAAGTTGGTGCATTGCTTGTCTATGGTGGGCGACTTTTTGCCCATTCTACCCATTTACTTTTTAAATTTTTTATTTCGCGGTTGACCTGTTGGGGATAACACGAATCAACTTATTAATTAGTAAATGGGTTTTAAATTGCCACCTGTTGTTATATTAGAAGTGCCAAACATACTTATCAGACAAATTGATGATACCTACAGGCAGAGCGATGCCAAGAATGATGAGACTGTAAACAATAATAACGTGGAAACCAAGAAAAACGAAACAGTAAAAAAAGGAAAAGGGGGTACCGAAGAAGAGAAGGTAAAACAGAGCAATGTGGGTGCCAAGAAAGATAAGGAAGCATGTCAACGAGAAAGTGAATTATGACTATAGCCCTGACTATGTGCCTACTCGATCTTCAAAACGAAAGAAGGCCTATAGTCGGAATGAAACGGATGTCAATGCTAGCCCTTTTGATGCTGTCAAAAAACGAAAACGGACACCATCTTGGAATTCCAGTATCTAGGACCTTCTTACTAAGGATATTATCCATGCCGTCGTTGACGGGTTTAACGGCATAACTAACTTTCACTTTCTCATTGTTTTTCACCACCTATAGGTTTTCTTTATGAATAACAACTTCCTTAATTAGAACCGTGCTTATGGAACTTTCCCTTGTGTATTAACATGTTCTTAACTTTTTTAGGATTTCGGTGGTAGTATCAAGGACATGGTGGCTTTACTGATAGAATTGATTGTCAGGTAATGTACCGACTGATGATATTTCCATATAAGTAACTGTTGGAATATTAGAATCATAAAACTATAAACTAATAACCATAAACAAATAACATCAAAGCATACGCAGCGGATTAGGATCTACATAACATATAATTAATTAACTAAAAGAAAATGCGTACCTTTTGATTACTTGATAAACAAGTAACCACGTGATCACCAAGAACAAGGTACATACCCTAATTAGGGTTTGGTATGGATCGACTTGTGTATAAGTCGAATAGGGAAATCACCACAAGCTAAAGTAAGCTTGTTACTCGTTCTTGCACACACGTAATGATAGCGTTCCAATGGGAAAAGCTAGGTTCAAGAATCACAAAACAAGACCAACACTTGCAAGCAATATAGATCGACCAAGTTCTAGTGAACTTAAAAAGAGGATCGACTATTTAGAGCTAGGAGTAGAAGAGGAGAAAGAAGTTGGCAAGTTAGGGATTCAAGATTAGGAAAAACTAAACACAAGTGAATTGTATTTATAGTTTTCCTTTTCTTCTCCTCCAAGCAAACCAAAATCGACCCATCTAACCCTAAGGGTTATTTTCGGTCGATCCAACCCAAACAAGGGTTTCTAGATTCTTCTAATCCCACTTTGCATAATTAGTCCTTTAACGATCGTTATCCAAACACCGTTAAGTCCTAACTGTCGTTAAGTGTTTTGTTTGTGAAATAAATAAATATAAATATAAAATATATTTAATTTATTCAAACCATTAGAACTCTCACGCATTGTGTGCAATCCCGAGTCTCGGGTTCGAAACCGGATATACACATATTAATAAATATACACAAACTCTAACAGTAACAACACAATTTTTCCTAATAAATGAAACTCTATAAATAGGGACTTTGACATGTTAATTACAGTATTATGCTTGCAGATGGAAATGGTTGTATTCGCTTACATCTACCATAAGTCGTTTGTCATCCCACATTGTTATCCTGTTAAGGTCCTCTTGGAACAGGTATTCTACTTTATGGTATCCTATTTGTTATAGCTAAAATGGGTCAATTCTGGCTTATTTACACATGAATGGGTTGAGTTTTATCTTCAACGGGTTAACTGGGTCAACTGAATTTGAACTAAAGGGAGAACGGGTCAGATGGGTTTAAAGTCATCCATAGTCCATTTTAATACCCTTACAGTGTCCTAAACAGTTTCATTTAAAAAGAATTAGAATATTAATGTACTAAAATTGTTTTTGCTTTTTTGTGAAATGGGTACAAAATTATAATTTTTTAGTTTCAGATTAACACACTTATGTTATAACCAATTTTTCTTTATTTAACAGATATTAGGAAGCCTTATTTTCGAGGAACAAGAGGTGCTACTTACAAAGCTGAAGGATGTAATAGAAAGGAGGAAACTCCAACACTGATTTCGCCTTATTCATCATCTCCATTCCTTTTACACGAATAGAGGCGCCAATGCAGCAAGTAATCTTGGTAACATAATCCATCTATAGTTTTCAATATTCATTCATTCTTATGCTCATTTGTTATTTTATTAGAGATGTATTAATAATCTACATAAAATTAGGATCAAAACATTGTAAGATTTTAAGCACTAATTCATTTTGAAAGCTTTATTTTTCTAACTTCTTTTTTCCAATTCATCTATGTTCTATACAAAATGCTGATAGTCTTTTTTGTTGCCAATTGTAGAAATACCATCTTCATAACAAAATATTTCCAGCTGGTGCTGCTTCGGAGCTTCATGGGCTCAGTCACATGATCATTATCTTGAAAAATAGTCAACTTCTCAGTCAGTTTCTCCTGATGGGTCGCTCCTTCACTGCACCACAGGTGCTACATCAACCACTGGTGGCGATAGTATGGATGACTGTGAAGATGAGAGATCCGAGAACAATTGCTGGAAAGGTCATCTTTACACCTCAGGCAAAGAAACTTATGTCATTATTTTTTCTTTGTTGCATAAATTAATAGTAAAATGAATGGGAATTTGTTGTTTCTTAGATTGGCATGTAATGTACATGCATCACATTTCTATATCCCCACATCTGTACCCTTGCAAGGTGTCATGTAGGTGGCCCATCTTTTGATATAAAAAATATATGTGATCTTTAACCCTTTGTGATTAGGCGGTATAATGAGATGAGGAAGGAGGTTTTGAGGGAGAAAAGATATAGGAAGGGAGAAGGGGTTAGGGATGGGAGGGTGCCGATGATGGCGGAGTTGAAAGTGGAGAGAGGGGAGTTAAGGAGGTTGAGAGGGTTAGGGATTGGGATTAAGACGAGGTTGAAGATTGGGAAGGCTGGGATTACGGAAGGGATTGTGAGTGGGATACATGAACGGTGGAGACGGAATGAGCTTGTGAAGATTGTTTGTGAGGATATGTGTCGATTGAATATGAAGCGGACTCATGATTTGTTAGAGGTTAGATGAATGATATGTGTTGTTTTGTAGTGTGTGATCATTGTTGATTATGTAATTATCGCGTTAGATTATAAGTACTATACAGTCACTTTAGTTTTTAGATATTATGAAACTGATTATGATAGGTGATCCTTTGAATATTGATTTTTATTTTTATTATTATAGGAGAAAATAACAAGAATAAGAACTCACAGTAAATGTTACGTTGTTTTCTATTGTTGTATTCACGATACCTGCTATGGACAGGTCTGGCATGTAAATGGTCAAGAGAAGACTCTTCTTCCAGTCCCTGATCAACCTAAGCCTCAACCAACCAAGTAACGAATTGTGGACCTACAATCAGACATGTTGGCCTACTACAATCATGTTATTTATCATTTTATGTTGCTATATCAGTGTTATGCTTTTTAGTTTTTGCCATTAGATATTATATCTAACTGCTATCAAGTATGGGTTTTGTTTGTTGCATTTTTGGCTTCTGTAAGGTCTTTGCTATGAAATGCATAAGCACAGTAGCACTCTCTTTTCATGAAGAACATAATCTCAAATAGTAAATCAGTTATACGCATCCATATCATAAATGAGACAAAACATTCAAAAAGCAGTCCCAAACAGGGGACTTTCCGAAATTAATTTCTAATAAATTAATTTCGGACGGGTTTTCTATAGGATGATTAACTTCGGACGGGGACTTTCCGAAATTAATCACTAAAATCCTAAACGTTATGATAAAGTCCAAATCACAGTCCATATGATAAAGTCCAAATGTTACACTAATCGGGTATTAATCCCAAAAATATTAATACAATTTTAATACGTAAGTGTTCTTTGGCCCACTTGAATACCAAACGTACCCTATACGTAAGTGTTCTTTGGCACAATATTAAACACCCCCTTGGCATCTTGCTGTTAAACCTCACCAAAGCACACCCTTTTCGGGGCTGAAATAAGCAAAACAAATACCCCTGTTGCGCAGAAAATTTAGCAGCTAATGCGCCCTATTTTGTGCAGAAAATCAGCAGCAAACATGCCCTATTTGTGCAGAAAATAAGCGAAACATTTCACGCAACATTTCACAAACATTTAGCAGCTAACGCGCCCTACTTCTATCCTACACCAACTGATTTTTAAACGCAACATTTCACGCAACATTTAACACAAACGTATATAACAACATACTGTCTCGGCTGTGGTCTCGGGCTCTTGGCTGTGGTCTCGGGCTGCAGTCTCGGGCTCGGGCTATATTAAAAGAGAGCACATTAATATATAAAAAGTTATAAAAAAAACTGTTGTCGGTGACATGTCGTCGGAATACCAAAAGTTAAAAAAAAATATAAAAAAGGGACCACATTAATACAAAATTAACACTAAGATTAAACAAAATTAACAAAAATCAAAATTACCTGAAATCAAAATTACCTGTTTTGTAGATCGAAGAAGAAGAAGTGGGGAAGAAGAAGAATTAAACAAAGGAGGGGTTGAGGAGTGAATTAAACATGAGAGGAGGAGGAGGAGGAGGTGCACAGTGGTGCTCGTGTAGTTGTGATGGAGCTGTGGTGGAGCTGCGGTGGTGTCGGAGGTGGAGCTGTGGTGTCAGAGGTGGTGGGGTGTAGTGATGGTGGAGTACTGGTAGTGGTGGAGTACTGGTAGTGGTGTCGGAGGTGGTGGTGGAGTATAATCGCCGGCGACGTCAATAATTGAGGAGGAGGATAAAAAGTAAATGCGTTTTTTTTTCCTAAGTGTTTGAGATCTAGTTTTGTTATCTATTTTAATGGTCCCGACGTCATGTCGTCGGGATCGTAAAGAAAATTTGTCGTTTCTCGTTTGGCGGGACATATGAAATTTTGGCGAAAATTTTGGCGGTTATATTACCGACGACACGTCCACGGTAGTATTACTGTTATATATAATTAAAAATTTTTATTATTATAATACTTTTATAAAATTAAAAAAAAATATTTAAAAAATAGTTTTATAAAATTACAAAATAAGTAGTTAAATTTTTTATTTATTATAAATACTTTTAAAATTAAAAAAAATATTAAAAATAGTTATAAATTTAAAAAAAGTAGTTATATATAATTTACTATCTTTTACAACATCAAAGATTAGTACTGAACAAACTTATAAAGTAAACAATGGCGAAGAATATTATGGAGAAAGAAAGCCCATGATATCACAAACACCATACCCACCCGAAACCTATTTTCTAGACCCATTCATTTCAACACATGTTAATAGGAATCGGAAACGGATGATCACCCAACACATAACCGAACGTAACTGCTACTATTTCTTGAAAGTTTTCAAATCACAGTGTTTAAATGATCGGCTTAGTGAACTCGTCAAATACAAAGTTACCAGCTATCTTGTTTAGTTTGAAAGATGTCAATTCCAAATAAATGATCAAAATTGTTTCATTTTGTTCGAGTTGTAAAGATGCATTTAAACTAATGATCGAGATGTATTTTTTAGTTGTACACGAGATGTTAAACGAATGATCCGAGATGATATGGTTGTACACGAGATGTAAAACGAATGATCCGAGATGATATGGTTGTACACGAGATGTAAACGAATGATCCGAGATGATATGGTTGTACACGAGATGTTAAACGAATGATCCGAATGATATGGTTGTCACAATGTAACGAATGATCCGAGATGATATGGTTGTACACAAGATGTTAAACGAATGAGCCGAGATGGTAAGGTTCTACACGAGATGTTAAACGAATGAGCCGAGATGGTAAGGTTCTACACGAAAATTTCCCACAAAAATATCACACCATCTGTCAACAAAACATTTCCCACCAAAAATATCCCACCAAAATTTCCCACCAAAAATTTCCCACCAAGATCTGCTCTTATATACTAACATCTTATCCACACAACTTCACAACTCTTATACTCAAAACCACTTAACCTCACAACCACAAACACACACTGTTATCATGGTGAAGATGGCGGAATTTGAAACTTTTGCTTGTCCTTGTAAACGAGGTGACGTAATTATGCGATAATCGCATAAACCTTACTCCCGTGGTAAACAATACTATGCGTGTCCTTTATCAAAGGTGAACACTTACATACTTTTTTGTGTGTTATATAAATAATTTGGTTAGTTATTAAAAATAATAGTTTTTACTCTTTAACAGGGTGGGACAAAGGAGTTTGGATGCGATTTTTTTTTATGGAAGGAGGAACGACTAGCCAAAATGACCGGTTCTCTTGGAGCTTCAACGCCTCCAACTCATTCCGCAGGACCATCCATAACTCCAACTCGTTACACCGCAGGACCTTCAACATCGAGTCCTGGAAATACAGAGTGCTCAAACTGCATCAAACTGAATCACCAGATAATGGTACTCAATAAAATGCTAGAAGTGTATATGCATCCAAACAAACACACAATTGATCCAGCTGCCTTATTTCACGACCTTTATAATGACATGCTAGGTGATATGGGAAATCTTCGCATGTAGGTTGTTGTTGTTGTTATTGTTGTTGTTGTTGCTGTTATTGTCGTTGTTGTTGTTTGTTGTTGTTGTTGTTGTTGTTTGTTGTTGTTTAATAAAATGTTGTTGTTGTTGTGAAAACTGATGTTGAACGTGCTTTATATTTTTAATTCGTACGCTTTAATGTTGGAGTAATACGTATGTTTTAAATTACATATGCACAAAGAATGGAACTGAAGGAACAATATCACAACTAACAATATCACAAAGAATGGAACTGAGGAGATGTTTAACGAAGGGCCGTTTGGTTTATGTTGTCCAAACAGGGCCGTTTGGTTTATGTTGTTTTGTTAACAACAGCCCACAAGGGCCGTTTGGTTTATGCTGTCCAAACAGGGGTGTTTGGGATTGCTTATTTCCTGCACCAAAAGGGTGTTTGGGTTTATGACCTTATTTGAAGAAACAATATCACAATTAACAAACACGAAGGCAAACATTTTATTTAAAACACGCAAGAGTTCTCAAACGAAAAACTCGACAACCAAACGAAACAACTCAAACTAAACAACTCGACAACCAAACGAAACAACTCAAACTAAACAACTCGACAACCAAACGAAACAGATTAAACGAAACAACCCGTTTATTTTTTTTTTTTTGCGGCTACTTCCCGCTTTGCTGGAACTCGCACCATCTTTTCCCTTCCTTGCTCTCATTTCCTTGATACGTGCAAACGTAGCTTCGAGATTTGTTACTCTATTTTCCAGATTACCAAATTCGGTGTCGAGGTCCAACGTGCTTTCAGATTCATCGTCACCTCCAACAGCAGCAGCTTGAGCTTCAGCAGCACGTTGAGCTTCAGCAGCATCTAGCTCTTCCAAATACTCTCTATAGTACGGCTTTCTCCTCAACTATTCCATAATCTTGTCTCTCTGCCACGGTGCACAGTTCGCATAAGAACCATATTCGTCAAAAATTTCCCAGCCCCAATGAAGTATAATTTCATTATACAGGAGCTCGTGTGATAAAGCCTTCGACCATTCCTGTTCCGGCGTTAAACCATCCATTGTTATGTGTGTTTTTTGTGAAAATTTACGTGTTTTGTGATAATTTCATTATACGATATATATAAGTAAAAAATTGGCGGGAAAATTTGGCGGAACATATTACCGTCGACATGTCGTCGGCATAAGAAAGGCGGGAAAAAACCCCGCCCAATTATTCGCTATAATTCACACGCGGGAAAAGTCAAAATTTTGACTTGAATAATTACCGACGACATGTCGTCGGTATAATAAAACTAACGGCAAAATAATTCTTAATCAACCGCTAATCACAATTATTTTTTTGTTTATATCGTGCCGACGACGTGTCGTCGACATAATATTGGCGGGTCAAATTCCCGCCCAGGTTTTCACCAGGTTTAGAAAAGTCAAACATTGTATCATTATACCGACGACACGTCGTCGGTAGTATACTAACTTAAAAATTCAACGCAACCTTGGCTTGGTCAAGTCATTTTTTTGTCGTTTAGCGTATTTTGCCGACGGCATTGTGTCGTCGGCATGATTCTCCTCGCCCGTTCTATGTTTTCTTGTAGTGACAATAGACAAATATTATAAACAACATACATATTAAAAACGAAGAAGAGGAACAACATGCACATCAAATCAAAAAAGAAAAAATATCGTGTGTGTGATAATGAGATTAATGAGTGATATTAGGGTTTTGGGGAAAAAAAATCCGTATAATGCATGTTACAGAATAAAAAAATGATATAATGAATGAATCATATTAGGGTTTTGAGATTATTGTCAACCAATTATATGTATATAAGGCATACTGTGGGTTCTCGTTTCCATACACAATACTTAAGATGAGTATTGATATTTAATTACAATCAGGTTATTTATCATTTTATGTTGCTAGATTAGTTTTTGAGATTAAAACAAGTTAAGTTTTCACTTTTATGGTATAAGAAAATACAAATCAATGAAACAAAACATATAGCAATCCACATATCATCCAGTTTATAGCAATCCGCATATGGTTTGGTTTTTGGGGTCAATATCATGCGTGGATTCACAAAGCTATTATTAACAAAAAATAATTAACGAAAACCATCAACGAACTACATCCTACATATATGTTTTATAATCTAAACACAAAACATATATGTTTTTTATACTAATCCCAGCAAATCTTTTATTTTTTTTTAAGAGAAACATCAACCTGTGTTGACCTGTTATCAAATGTTTTGACCTACAACCTATCCCACCCAATAATAATGAAGGGAATATCATAAGAACCTGGTGAGCAAAGCGTGAGTTCTGGTAACCAGTTTTCATCAGCTGCCCCCACACCTTGTGGAACTGTCATTTAAAAACGATCATGTCACTTCTAATAGGCTTTATGACTTGAGGATTTTCAACAGTTTTCAACTCACAAAGACATGTCTTGACTCGGATAGTCAAATATCAGGTTAATAATTAGTGGTTAAAAGAAAAGAAACAAAATTGTTTTTAAGCTTGTTACCTTTTCATGAAAAACCTTTTGAGCTACTTGATGTGTTACCCACACACGTTCACATTGTAAACGTGTGACCATAAAATATATTTTTTTGTGAGATTTAACAACACAAAAACAAGATCTGAAACTTCAATCTTTTAGTGATAGGTTTATTGAAGCACAAAAAACCAACCGTAAAGATCCAAATCTCAACCTCACTATATCATTAAAACACAAAGATATTTAGATCTAAAATAAATAGAGGAAAGGCTTAAGGGGCTCTAAAAATGATTAATAGACATACCCGGATAGCTATGGTTATTTTCCGATCCGATGGCAGATCTTCGTGGTCCGTTACCTGATAGCGGCTTCCATATTATTTCTTCATTTAATATGTCGAATAAAGGGCAGATCTTATGGAGGTTTTTATGGTTAAGTGAGGGAGAGAGAGGGTAGATCTGATCGATGTGGATATATGTCAGTTTTGTTTTTTTGATCGGTTTATACCTTTTAGCATTTTTTTTAAGATTGATACATAATACCTAAATTGCCCTTTTTGATTTACAAATGATAGCCTAATCTTTCAATGAATTGCATAAATGACACATTTATTGTTGACCATTGATCAAACAATCTAACGGTTCAAAGGGGGTTCTCGCAGTTCCCGCACTTAACAGGGTTCTGAAAGTAAAGATACACTATATATATATATATATATATATATATATATATATATATATATATATATTGGAAAATATGAATCATAAAACTATAAACATATTAAAAAAACATCAAAGAACACGCAGCGGAAGATCTACATGAACAAGTAATTAATTAAACTAAATAGAAAACGTACCTTATTGATTCCTAGCAAGAACAAGGAATCGGATCTCCAAGAACAAGTTATATAAACCTTAATAGGGATTATATACCAATCGAACACAAGGTAACACACGAACTAAAACAAGCTCGTCACTCGTTCTTGTACACACGTAATGATAGCGTTCCAATAGGAAAAGCTAGGTTCAAGATCACTAACAACCAAACACTTGAATAGCTTTACTAGAATCGACCAATATCAAGTGATATTAAAAGAGGGCCGATCGTTTAAGCTATGAGGGAGAGAGGAGAAGAAGTTTGGCTATAGTTAGGGATACAAGATTAGGTGAAAATCAAATACAAGTTAATTGTATTTATAGTTAAACCCTAGCTTGTTCCCTAAGCTAATACAAACCGACCCTAGGCCCTAAAAGCCCTATTCGGCCGACCCAACCCAAGGGGTATGGGCTTGGTATCCTTCTTTCCTCTTATTGCATAATTAGTCCTTTAACGGCCAACTCCGTTAAGTACTAACTGTCGTTAAGTATTTGTTTTGTGAAATGAATAAATATAAACATAAAGTATATTTAATTTATTCAAACCATTGAAACTCTCACGTATTGTGTGCAATCCCGAGTCTCGGGTTCGAAACCGGACATACAAATATTAAACATTAAACATTAAACATTAACAATAACAAATGTAAACAGAGTTCAACACTAGAACGAAGATATATAATGTAATCCATATTGAAACCGTACACATATAAATCACAACAGTGTACTCATGTACATACAAATCACAACAGTGCATCCGTGTACAGTAAAAAGTGCAACATAATAACAATAAACATCTTTGAATAATTAGTGCATCTGTATACCATCAGCATGTCATTTAGTGCATCATAAGCATATATAATTCATCACTGCAACGTATATAAATAGATACACGTTCATCAATGTAACGTATATAAACCAGTATAATTTATCACTATAACATACGCATATAATGTAACAAATACAAATCATCATCGCTATAACGTGGACATACAATTCACAACAGTGAATATGTAAACAGTTACAAGCGATTAACAGTTAAAATAAACATATCGGGATAATTATTGCAAATGTATCATACCTGTATATTATTTAGTGAATCGGCACAACTTATTTAAAAGAGTGCATCAACACATACTATTTGATGTATTCAGTACATATGTGTGTATATAAAAAAGTTCAGCATAAATTAAAATAATAATGTTTAAATAATTAGTGTATCTGTATCATATAATCATATTTTTTTAGTGCATCAAAATATAATAATCACAAAAAAAACATATATTACACCAAAAATTAATTAGTGCATCTGCACACATACGAAAACATATAAAAAATGTTTTTAACTTCAAATAGTGCATCGCAGTTATAAATATTCAAAACACACTTAAACACGTGCATATTATTTGAAACAAAAAACACAATCAGATATAGATGAACAAAATAAGTTTTATGTAAACAGATGTACATAACACAAACTATTATCGAGATTTATATGAACTATTATCGAAATTTATATGAACAAAACTATTATCGAGACTTAAAAAACTATAATCAATATTTAACACAACTATTATACAGATTTATATAAACAGAAATCTATAAACACATACAGATGCTTATACACATATGTTCATATAAATCTGTATAATAGTTGTGTTAAATATTGATTATAGTTTTTTAAGTCTCGATAATAGTTTTGTTCATATAAATTTCGATAATAGTTCCATATAAATCTCGATAATAGTTTGTGTTATGTACATCTGTTTATATAAAACTTATTTTGTTCATCTATATTTGATTGTGTTTTTTGTTTCAAATAATATGCACGTGTTTAAGTTTGTTTTGAATATTTATAACTGCGATGCACTATTTGAAGTTAAAAACATTTTTTATAATTTTTTGTATGTGTGCAGATGCACTAATTAATTTTTGGTGTAATATATGTTTTTTTGTGATTATTATATGTTGATGCACTAAAAAAATATGATTATATGATACATATGCACTAATTATTCAAACATGTTTATTTTAATTTGTGTTGAACTTTTTTTATATGCACACATATGTACTGAATACATCAAATAGTATGTGTTGATGCACTCTTTTAAATAAGTTGTGCCGACTCACTAAATAATATACGGTTATGATACATTTGCAATAATTATCCCAATATGTATATTTTAACTGTTAATCGCTTATAACTGTTTACATATTCACTGTTGTGAATTGTATGTCCACGTTATAGCGATGATGATTTGTATTTGTTACATTATATGCGTATGTTATAGTGATAAATTATACCGGTTTATATACGTTACATTAATGAATGTGTATCTGTTTATATACGTTCCAGTGATGAATTATATATGCTTATGATGCACTAAATGACATGTTGATAGTATACATATGCACTAATTATTAAAAGATGTTTATTGTTATTATGATGCACTTTAATTGTACACTGATGCACTGTTGTGATTTGCATGTACATGATATTGGACGTTTAAACTAAATATTAGTTTAATACAAAAGTCTAGGGGGTCTTGTGTATATAGTTAAACTTGTATTTAAGGGTATTATGTCATTGTAAATAGATTAGAGGTGTAATGGGTCAAAACACAAAGTGTTTAACCCACTTGTTAAAGGTCACGACGGTTGGCAGAAAAGGAAGTATCCTTTGGTCAGAAACATCACAACGTATGGATATGTATAAATAGGGGTCAAAGTCATTTTAAACATAAGTAATTCATATTGTAATAAAATTCCAGTTTGTTTGTGTATTTATGATCTTGTAAACCCAGAAAGTGCTAACAATTGGCATCAGAGACTAGGGTTGGGATCAATTGAAGAGGGTTGCATTTCTTGAAGACGAATTGATCAAGATTGATCGATTATAACAGAAACAGCGGACTTGCGGTTTCGATCATTAGTACGGGATTGAAAGAGATACCAAAGGAAGAACGAATTGAAGATTTGTGGTTGTTTGAAAAGAACAGAAGCACGACTTTTGTTGTTGCTGTTCGGAAAAGGGAGACGGAAGAAATAAATTGGTTTTTGGTTGGCTACTCAAAAATTTGCAGAATCAAGAATTGCGGAACCGAACCGTGAGATAAGTACCAACTCTCTTTAATATTAGTTTATGGTATCTAGTGTAGGAATTTCAGATTATTACAATTAGGAAAAGGGTTAAGAATAGTGGTTTGGGTTTGTTAGACAACCGGGGAAAAACTAGGGTATTGTTTCTTGGTAAATTGAAGCAATTGGTTTTTTGGATTTGTCTTACAACCAGGGGGAAAAAAACCAGAATACTATTCTTGGATTTGTAAAACAATAGTTTTCGGGTTGAAAATAGGGAATTGTTTTAGTGGGTGTGAAAACAATAGTTTTTTGAAAAACAAGGGATTGTTTCAAGGGTATTGAACAATAGTTTTTTGAAGACAGGATTATTGTTTTGTTGATTAAAGCAATAGTTTTTAAAACAGGGAATTGTTTCGGGGTTGTAAACAATAGTTTTAAAATCAGGATTATTGTTTTGGTGTTGTTAAGACAATAGGTTTTGGAAAACCAGGGAATTGTCTTGGGTGAAAAATAACAGGTAACGATAAGACCAGGGGATTGTTTTTTGGTGATTAGAACAATAGGTTTCGATAAAACCAGGGTAGGTTTTTGGGAAAGAAACCAGGGCGTTGTTTTGGTGGAAAACAATAGGTTTTTGGGAAAGTAACCAGGGTGTTGTTTTGGTAAACAATAGGTTTTGGGAAAGAGACCAGGGTGTTGTTTTTAGCATAAACAATAGGTCTTGAAAAACCAGTGTGTTGTTTGG
The DNA here is from genome assembly GCA_021014915.2 of Artemisia tridentata subsp. tridentata. Classification (NCBI taxonomy): domain Eukaryota; kingdom Viridiplantae; phylum Streptophyta; class Magnoliopsida; order Asterales; family Asteraceae; genus Artemisia; species Artemisia tridentata. Next base: position 75,269,573 of record CP139507.1, read on the forward strand.
AGTAAGTAATAGGTTTTAAAATCAGGAAATTGCGGTTGTTTAAGAATAGTTGGTTAGAAGGGAACCAGGGTAGTATTCTTGGAAGATACAGTAGGTAAACCGTTGGTTAACTAGGGTGTTGTAGGTGTTAGGAACAACTGGTTCAGGAAAACTAGGATATTGTTCAGGACGTTTGTTTTCAGTGTAGAAAAATAAAGTTTTCAATTAGATCAAGATTGGAAAAGGAAAGAAGAAAAGGAAGATGACAGGTAGTGGATCGAATGATAAGAATAAGGAAATCATAACCATAAAGGAGACAACAATGAATTTCCAGTATCCAGTGTTAAACTCTACAAACTATACGATTTGGGCTGTAAAGATTAGGGCAATCTTTAATGTCCATGGAATTTGGGAAGCGGTTGAACCAACGCAAGGAACTGAAGTCGATCAGAAGAAGGATAACTCGGCAATTGCAATGCTATATCAAGCAATTCCAGAAAGTATGGTATTGCAAGTTGCTAACCTTAAATCGGCAAAGGAGATTTGGGATGCGTTGAAGATTCGACATGTTGGAGTTGACAGAGTTAAGGAGGCGCGCGTTCAAACACTAGAGTCGGAGTTTGAACAGTTGAAGATGAAAGACAATGAGTCACTAGATGTGTATGCCGGGAAGATTAGTGAAATTGCATCACAAGCAAGCAATTTGGGACATACGGTGGATGATAAAAGGCTGGTTAGGAAACTCGTAAGTTCTGTACCAGAGAAGTTTATGCAGATTGTTGCAGCAATAGAGCAGTTTGCAGATCTTAATACGATGCCATTTCAAGAAGCCATTGGGAGATTAAAAGCTTTCGAAGAACGGACGAAAAAGGCAGTCAAAGAAGAAGATGAGTCCAGTAGACTACTTTTCAGCAAAGAAGATGAAAAGCAGAAGACTAAGGAACACAAGTGTGAACGTTGCGGTCATGAGAATTCAAGTCAAGGAAGACCAGGACGTGGCAAAGACAAGAATTGGAAACCATGGAACAAAAAAGATGGTGATCAAGACAAGAGTCGGATAAGATGTTACAAGTGCAAAAAACTTGGACACTACAAAAGCGAATGTCGAAAGATGGAGACGGAGGCAAACCTGATCAAGTATGAGGATGAAGACATGATGGTACTGTGATCAGAAATTGAAGGAAGTTGAAGACCTCACTTAAACTATATTTAGTTTAGGGGGGAGTATTGGACGTTTAAACTAAATATTAGTTTAATACAAAAGTCTAGGGGGTCTTTTATATATAGTTAAACTTGTATTTAAGGGTATTATGTCATTGTAAATAGATTAGAGGTGTAATGGGTCAAAACACAAAGTGTTTAACCCACTTGTTAAAGGTCACGACGGTTTGCAGAAAAGGAAGTATCCTTTGGTCAGAAACATCACAACGTATGGATATGTATAAATAGGGGTCAAAGTCATTGTAAACATAAGTAATTCATATTGTAATAAAATTAGTTTGTTTGTGTATTTATGATCTTGTAAACCCAGAAAGTGCTAACACATGAGTACACTGTTGTGATTTATATGTGTACCGTTTCAATATGGATTACATTATATGTGTTCGTTCTAGTGTTGAACTGTGTCTGTTTACATTTGTTATTGTTAATGTATCTACATCTGTTCTTTTATATTTTACAATGTGCGTTATGTGATGCACCGTTTTTTATTTTTGTAGATGCACTAAGCGTTTATTACAATATTTACATATTTGCATATATACGTGATTTATATGTGTACCGTTTCAATATGGATTACATTATATGTGTTCGTTCTAGTGTTGAACTGTGTCTGTTTACATTTGTTATTGTTAATGTATCTACATCTGTTCTTTTATATTTTACAATGTGCGTTATGTGATGCACCGTTTTTTATTTTTGTAGATGCACTAAGCGTTTATTACAATATTTACATATATACGTGGATGTACCAATTTTGGATTGCTTTTATATTTTCCGGTTCGAGTTTCAGTTCAGCTTCACGTTCAGCTACAGATGGTAGTTCTAGTTTCGTAGATGTTAATAGTTGTATTTCGAGCTCTAGTGTTAGTTGTGTTGCTTCCTTTGTTAGTAATGTTTCAGTTGGTGTCGATGGGTCTAAAATATGGATACATGTTGTTCATCCTTTTCTTAGACCCATAAAAGGACATGTGTTTGGTTCAAGCCTATAATTTCTATTTGCATTATTGAAGGTTGGGAGGATTCGATATTAAGCTATGTATCGAGAGTAATCCTGATGGTAGTGAGTTTCCTAACAAAAAGTTCTTTTTCAATGCAATAATAAGAACTTATTTCTTAACTAGGAGACAACTACTAGTCTGTATGCATATCAATCCAAGATTGATTCAAGCTACTTCTTGTTCTCTTTCCTATAAATTTACAGAAGTATATATGAAAAGGTCAGCATAATGAACTTGGATAAATACATAGTGATCTGATATGTGCTTAACTTTCCATTTACACAAGATTTTAAACAAAACTAGACTCATGTGCATAGCACGCTGCCACGCTAGTTGGGTGCAATTTAAAGATTTTCCAGAATTCAAAACACACATGTGAAACTATCTATCTATCTAATATAATAAACAAGAGTTTTGAACAACTCTTTGAAGCATGCCTTTTAATTAATGCAGTGACTTGTTCGTATTCTGATTGGTTGCTGAGTATGGAAGGTACAACATCTATTACGCTCTTCCATCCTAAACCATACACCACTAAACTTCTAGAGTACGATTCATCCAATTCAATCAAGGTTAATCAGTTACAACTATATACAATTAATTTCGTCAAATTCAAATACACATCTAAAAATAACATACACTTTAATATTTATGGAATTGATTCCTACAATCAATCATAAACCCTAATTTATGTCATGTATAATAGTTGGTGTTTTGCTGTCAATATTGTAAGCTGAAAATGTTACGCTAATTCATGTGGAATCCTATTTTTGTGATTTGGTTACAGTTATTTTATATCATAAGTTGTAATTACGTCTGAATATTTACACATTATTAGCGATTTATTGTGTTCGATTTGAATAACTAACAATTGAGAAATCATATCACAAAAACCCTAAAAAAATAATTTGGGGCAAATGTCCAAATGCTATTTGATTTTGGAAGAAAACGTTTTTGAATGATTTAGTTTTATATTTTGTAATTCAAAAAATTATGTTTCTCATAGAATAATTTTAAACATGCCAGTAAATCAGAATATTAAATACCTTCTAATTTATCTTTGAACTAATTTTAGGAACTTTTGTAGAAAAGCCTTATGCGCTAAATGTACAAATCAAAATCCATTCTCACTGTCCAATATTAAAAAAAAAAAAATGCTACCTTCGTATCCGGCTATAAACAAAGTGACTTTTGAAGTTGGTATTATTTAGAAAAGTTATATGTTTGATGATTTTGAAAAAGAAATAAGTTTGCTTGGTTTTTTATTGTTGTTGTCCATAGATCATGGCGGAGGTGGAGGTTTAAGATCTGAAATCGACAAAAGAATCAACTTGAGGTTTGGTTTTCTTTAGTAGTTAAATATCAATGTCACAGTGTTTGCATCTCACTGATTTATCATGATATTTGGATTTTGTATTTTTATCGCATCTCCTATTTGTGAGGAAGCCATAATAGGTTCAGGTTTAAATGTTTTTTTTTTTTTTTTTTTTTTTTTTTTGTTAATGGTGTATGCAGGTCAGGTGAAGTATGAGCAAACAAGAGCCACAAATTAATATCTCAAGGGTTCTCTTAGCTAACAGGTAAATCAATTTTTCTTCAACGAAAAGGTAAATCGCTAGCAATATTTTTGACTTCCACTATACAATTATGAAGAAATATATTTGAAGCCCTTTTTCATCAACAAAGACGTAGTGTTCTTTTATAGCTTATCTTGGAGTATGCAACTCCACACATGCATTTGATGTTGCTATGTTAATGTCTTGAAGACCCGATCCACACACTTTTATTTCTCATGTATTTGATAGTGGGCTTTCAAGAAGTTGTTATAGTTATTGAAGATAATTGCAAAGTAAAGCATATATATAGTTAAAGTATGGGAATGTAGGTTTTTGATGGCTTTGATTTGAATAACCAAACGGTTCACAGTGTTTGTTTATGTTGTAGTATGTATCAATGAAATACTGAAAGTGGATCATATATTCAGTTATCTCCTTATTTTGTTATATAAATGTCTTTTTTCAAGTTTCTAACTTAAACCATTTCATTGAAACCAGCCATGGAGTTAAATCCAAAGGTATTATATATATGCATTTTAGAATCCAACTATTTTTGTTCCTCAATATGACAACTTGCTCAAGTTCACAGGTTTTTAAACGCCTAAGATTGTTTGGTCATGAATACTAGATAGATATAGCTGCTACTTTAACTTTTTTGTTCAATTGTTTTCAAGGTATGGTGTTTAGGTGTATGTTATGACAGATGGTGACAAATGACGTAAAATACTGTCACGTATGTAGTGACTACCCTAATTATGTATAAATTGTTGGAATTATAACATCATGACAATCATATATATAAACCAATAATCAAAGAACACATAATGCGGAAGTGTTAATACTAATAATTATCCTAACCAATACAACAACTACTAGGAATGATCAAAGAAATAAGAGTGGAACTTGTAATATTAGCTTCATATAAATCACACACTTAAAACAATGATACAAACCCTAATGACTACAATACCTTGAGAGAACCTTAAGAACACCAACCTCCCAAATGAGGGTGGGAGGTTCTATTTATAGTATTTGAGGTGGATGGGCTTGGACTTGGGTGGGCTTTTACATGGGCTCATTTTAATACAATACATAACATATAAGCTTAAGTCCAAGCCCATGGATTTAATATACTAATTAAAACGACAGTTTGTAATCAATAAATAACGACAATGACCATCGCTTTTTATAAATCCTAACAATCTCCCCCTAAGGGATGGTCATTCAAATGTTGCTCGGAGTGAGTTGGTCTTTTGTCTTCATTTCCATGTGCTTCGTGTGTCGTTGTACAATATAGTCTTTGTTCTTGTTCCTTCATGCTATGTGATCTTCAAAGAATCGTCGTTGAGGTTGTTCTTGCCTTCGATCAGCATCTTCATGTGATTATGACGTCGTGACCTCCAACATACTCATACATCTTGGATTTTATACTTATGCAAACAATCTCCCCATAATCTTTCATCATTTGAATTTGTTCTTGACATCTTGATTAGCTTCTTGACTTTTGTCTTTAACACTCTGTCTTTAACTTGATCCTTTTGTCTTGAACTTTTACACTTGAGCTTTGTTGGAGATGTTCTTCATAAGTATGAGTATGCTGAGGTGAAGATGATTGATGTATGTGGTGATGGTTAATGGATGTTTATAGGTAGCTGCATAAAACCGTTAGTAATAATCATCCAGCGCTTACAGGTTGGGACTTTGAGATTGTCAACAGCATAGTGTGAAGACTTTCCCTAATCCTTCCCCAGGCCGTTCTGAACCGGATACCCCCGAGAGGGCTTACATGGACACACCGAGGTGCACCCACGATTCAGTGAGTCGCTGGAGATCACCCCACGACTGTAGACCGTTTGAAGTACGTAACCATCATGATGTAAATGGCAAGATCCTTGGATCTCATTAAGACTCTTACAACTTGTGTCCTTTTTGGCGAACACAAGTGTATCAAATGGAAGTGTTCCTAACGAGATATTTTGATGAATCTCATGGCTCTAGACTCAATTGTTTGTTTTGGTTTTTAGTCGTCGGAGGCATGGAGCAGAGTGCCACCTTTTCAATATCAACACATCTCGGAATGAGAGGCCGATAGATTATGCAGTGTTCTCCGTGAGAAATGAAACAAATATCTTTTAAGAGATATCTGAGTGGCTAGGAGGGGTGGTGCAGTGCGTCACTGGGTCCATGATGTCTTGTCTTCAATATCAGTATCACCTTAGTGAGTTCCGATAGCAGATGTATTGACCCGGTTTCTGACCTAAGTTTTCATGGAGGGCTATTTCTTTTCACCCTTACATTAAACTTTTCTTTTTAATTCTTCAACCCCTTCTTTCCCTTTCTCATTTACTCCTTTTTTTCAATCTTACCTAAGGACTTCTAATTCTAATCTATTGGAATTGTCCTTGGGTAGATCCCTCCGGCTCTGGCGGATCATAGGACGGTTTTTCCTAACCTTAGTCACCTTATAACTTCTTGACTATCCTAGATATGCCATAAAACCTTGTGAAAATATCTCAAAGTGTTTATGAATAAACATATTTTAGTTAACACTTCAAGTGTTTTGCATTTTTGAAATACTCCCCCGTCACATGTGCTCATGCATTTTTGATATAAATTTGCACATGTAGGGATAGAGTTTGCACATTTGAATTGATTGATTTTCAATGAACATGACCTTCGCGAGACACGCTTACATCACTAGTTAGACTAGCTTGAAATTATTACCCGTCCCGGTCATATTCAAAGATCATCTCTCGAATTGGTACATTCTACTCAGACAAGTCCTTTGCGAGACACGTTTACATCACTGGAAAACCAGCTTGAAATTATTACCCGTCCCAGACAAGTCTTTTCGATAACGGACATCAAGTTTCGTCAATTCGAGGGTTAGAACTGAGTCTTTCTGGTGAGCATACTTTGAGATTCCACGAACTTTGATCACATTTTAATCACGTTCTCTCCCCCTCAAAAATAGCATTGATATTTTTGATATCAACTGATTAAAATGAAACTTTTTGGAGAGAGACGGATTTTAGCATGAAAATGGAACATTTTTCTTTTTAATTTTATATACTCCCCCTTAAATAAAGCACATTGTTAAACATTTGGGTTTAAGAGGGAGTTTTCTTTTTGTTTTGCCATTAACATTGCGAGTCCTGATCGGAAATTACCAGAAGTCATCAATGTAGCTCGGGTTCCGTACTGTAATATACGAAAGCCGTCGGATTAGAAATTTGAGAAACGACATGTTTTAGAAAACATATAAAAGAACTCTCGCTCAATCATCTGTACATGCCCGTATCATTGTTGAATGACATTTCTAGGTACGTACAGAATATTGATTATACAAGAGACATGTCGTGAGAAGAATATTTTTGGTTTTTATGTTTTATATTTTTTTTTTATGTCTTTTTGAAATTTTCTATTTTTATATTTTGTTTTTGAAAAATATTTACATGCGAAGCTTCATGAGATAATATTCAAGAAGATTCGAGAAGACTGGCTAACTCTTGGGGAGTTAGGCTTCGCATTCCAATTCGACGAACTAAGTTATCAAACCGCTCTTGTGGGAGGGCTTTAGTAAATAGATCGGCGAGTTGGTATTCAGTCCCCACGAAAAATAATTCAACAGTACCCTCTTCGACGTGTTCCTTTATGAAGTGGTAGCGGACTCGAATATGCTTGGTCTTCGAGTGTTGCACGGGATTGCACGAGATGGCTATGGCACTTTTCGAGTCGCAATACATAGGTATGCGGTCGAAGGAGAAACCATAATCTGTGAGTTGTGTCCTCATCCATAGAACTTGGGCACAACACGCAGATAGAGACACATACTCGGCTTCTGCGGTTGATAATGCCGTACAGTCTTGTTTCCTCGATGACCAGCCTACTAGCTTCTCTCCCAGAAATTGTGCACCCCCGGATGTACTTTTTGCGGTGACTTGGCAACCAGCATGGTCGGCATCTGAAAAGGCTGTTAGTTTAAACTCCGAATCCTTCGGATACCAAAGTCCCATGTTAATGGTTCTTCGTAGGTACCGGAAGATTCGTTTAACCTCTTTGAGGTGAAGTTCGGTAGGCCTTGCCTGAAACCGTGCTAATAAACACACAGCAAAATGTATATCGGGTCGACTAGCAGTTAAATACATGAGAGACCCAATCATGCTCCGATATTTCTTTGGATCAATGGGTTTCCCATATAAATCAGCACCTATTTTGGGTGAAGTGACCATTGGAGTACCAACAGAGTCACAATTTTCCATTCCATGTTTCTTTAAAATCTCAATTGTATATTTCGCCTGATTAATGAAAATACCATGATGGGATTGATGGATTTGAAGTCCAAGGAAGAATTTTAATTCGCCCATCATAGACATTTCAAATTTACTTTTCATGAGATTTTCAAAATGTTTTGAATGTTTTGGATTAGTGGACCCAAAGATTATGTCGTCCACATAAATCTGAACAATCAAAATGTCATCTTTAAACTTCTTAGTAAACAAGGTCGGGTCTATTGTTCCTTTGGTGAAATGATTCAAAAGTAGGAAAGATGATAATTCGTCATACCATGCCCGTGGGGCTTGTTTCAAACCATAGATAGCTTTCTTTAGCTTGTAGACGTAGTCTGGATGATCTTTGTCAACGAATCCATCTGGCTGACTCACGTACACCTCTTCCTTCAGAGTTCCATTCAAGAACGCTGTCTTGATATCCATCTGATAGACCATGATGTTCTTGTGAGCCGCGTATGCTAAGAAAATCCTGACCGCCTCAAGTCTGGCTACTGGCGCGAACGACTCCTCAAAATCTATTCCTTCTTCCTGTCTGAATCCCTTGGCCACTAGACGAGATTTGTTGCGAATGACAGTCATCTCTTCATCCTTTTTGTTTTTCCATAACCACTTAAGATCAATGACGAGTTTGTCAATTGGTCTCGGCACTAAATCCCAAGTGTCATGTAATTTGTATTGGAGAAGTTCTTCCTGCATCGCTTCAATCCAAGCATTGTCTGCCATTGCTTCCCGAATGTTCTTTGGCTCTTTTAGACTGACTGAGCAGACAAAGATGCACATGTCGGAATCGGTGGCAAGTTGTTTTCTCGTCTGAACTGGCCTTGAAGGTTCACCAATGACGTGTTCTATTGGATGGTCTTTAGTCCACTTTAACGTTGAAGGGTACCTTGGATTAGACGAATGCGTGTTGGTTGGTTCTTGTAACCTAGAAGAAGATTCAGCAGATTCCGTTGCAAATGGGTTTTCAAACGGTTCTTCTTCTAACACAGCATTGTCTTGTTGTTGTTCTTCTTGAATTGGTGTTGTTAGGTTTTGCTCATCAACTCTTGGTAACACAATCTCAATCACTAGAGTAGCTGGAGTAGATGTTGATGACGTTGAGGGAGTTGGTGCGTCAGCTTCGAATGTGGTAGATGCATCTTGTGATGGTGGTGGTGGTTGATGTTGTTGAGCGGGTGCAGCGGAATGTTGTTGTGATGCATTTGTCGAAGCTCCACCATAGTACTCATCATACATAAACTCAAAGAAATTATCCAGTTCTTGAATTGTTGGTTTGTCGGTGTTAGTTGATTGAGCTCCTTGGGGTATGAGTCCTGAACTGATATGTCCAGAAGTTTCAGCGTTTGTTGCGGGTCCTAATCTGGTATGATTAGAAGCCATTGGGTTAAGCGCGGGTTCTAGAGCGAGTCTCTCAGAAGCCATTTGTGAAATCTCGTCAAACTTCACATTCATCGTCTCCATTACTCTTTTAGTTCTTCTGTTATACACCCTGAATGCCCTCGAGTTTTCTGAGTACCCAATGAAGATACCAATATCACCCTTAGCTTTCAGTTTCCCCAGATCTTCTCTGTCGTTCGTAGGATAGCACAGAGCGCCAAATACATGAAGGTAAGAGATGTCGGGTTTTCTGTTGTTCACTAATTCATATGGGGTTTTATTGAATCTTGGATGGATAAGGGATCGGTTTTGAGTGAAACAAGCAGTGGAAACAGCATCAGCCCATAAGAATAACGGTGCACTAGAATAAATCAGCATTGTGCGAGCAGCTTCCACAAGAGTTCTATTTCTTCTTTCAACTACCCCATTCTGCTGTGGAGTTCTAACAGCTGATGTCTGGTGAGTAATTCCAGTTTCTTCAAAGAATGTTCTTAACTCCTGGTTCGTGAATTCCGTGCCATTGTCAGTTCTTACTATCCTAACTGGAGCTTGAAGTAGAACTTGAATTCGCTTCAGAAAGGTGATGATGATGCCTGGTGCTTCGTCTTTTGATCTCAAAAACTTTACCCATGTATATCTTGAATAATCGTCGACAATCACAAGAATATACTTCTTTCCATTAATACTCTCAACTCTCATTGGGCCACATAAATCCATATGCAACAAATGTAATTTATCGACCGAACTAGGTACGGTTTTAGGTTTATAAGTTGCCCGTTTGCTTTTGCCTTGCTCACAGGATGGACATAGGTGATCTTTGGTGTATTTGAATTTTGGGAGACCGGAGACGATGTTGTGTTTGGCAAGATTGGTTAGTGTGTCGAAGTTAACATGGGATAATCGTCTGTGCCACAACCAGGACTTGGTTTCGTCAGCTCTTGTCATAAGACAAATTGGTGATGAAGAGGCCATTTGGTTAATGTCGATAGCATATAGATTGATTCCATGATTTCCTGTTAAGAGATCATCCCCAACCAAATTCCTAACGAAGCAAGTGTTTCTCCTAAATGCAACCTCTAAATCAGCATCGCAAAACTGCCCGACTGAGAACAGATTATGACCCAATCCTTCGACATAGTAAACCCGAGTGATCAAGAAATTTCCAAACTGTAGATCTCCATAACCCAGAATAGCTGCTTCATGATCATTTCCAAACCGAATTGTTAGACTCGCTTTTTTATAAAAGATATCGTCAATTAGTGAATTGGACTAGATTTCTAATAAGTAGTCAACGCAGGGGCTACTTATGCATATTTGGCAAAGTTGTGATGTAATAGGGCTATAAATACCCCCCACATGCCTCTCCATGTGGGGTGTGTGAAAGTGTGTATTGTTTTCATTGTATTAATCTTATTGATAAAAAGTTCCAGCCACTTCTCCACCCTCTCACTAAATACTTTCTCTCTCTAAAACAAGATGAAGATATTCATCTTCTTCACCCAACCAAGACCCCCCGAATCACATAAATCATATACTTTATCGATCATTACAATTGGTATAATGAGCCAGGTTGTGTTTTTACTGATTTTTGTGGTTCGATCTGTTGGTTTTAGACTGTTTTTTGCATTTTTTTTTGGTCGCCGGAAATTTTTTTTCCGGTCATCGGATTTTTTTTCCGGTTCATTCGCTAAAACAGATCTATTACAACTATTTTGTATCCAATATATTTACAGTCTTATTGTTCCATTAGTCGAACATTTTTAATCGAACGTTTTGATCGAACAATATATCATCGAACAAAGAGTAGTCGAGTTAGACTCTCTTCGGCTACATCGAACGATTGAATCGAACGATTCATCGAACGATTACATCGAACGATTTATCGACGATTGTATCGAACGACTTAGTCGAACGACTTAGTCGAACGACTTAGTCGAACGATTTAATCGAACGATTGAATCGAACGATTTAATGAATGATTAATCGAACGATTTAGTCGATCGACAAAGAATGAAGATGAAGCAGACTTTGACCACAAACCATATATACCAGACTCAGTTAGATACCTTCATCAGTCAACTCTTTCAAAAAAAAAAAAAAAAAAAAAAGAGTTCTAAGACCAGTATTTGCTACAATCATCAAACATTCCAACCCACATCAGACTCAAAACTCAATATACAACATACAACAAGACCTCAGAAATGTTCAACTTTCTATCTAATCTAGTATAGATTTTTTCTTGTTGAACAACATTCATCATCAATCTCTTTCGAAGCAAAACTTCATTTCATATCCGAAAGAAAAAGAAAGATGTATAACAATTATGTTACACCCTTTTCTTCATTCGTTAACAATCAAACAACACTCGGAATCTAAATCAAGATCTCAGTTCGATTCAATTTTTTAATCTTTTAAAGATTTTTTTTGAATCATCATCATCATCGATCCATGTGGAGATATTCTTCTCCTTTAATATCTGAACACTTAAGAAAGAACAAGAACGTACAAGTAATATTCTTTCTCTCGTTCGTTTAAATGGAATACGAAGCATAATATGTCAAACAAACCTACCTGATACTTCTCTCACAAGTTCTTGAAGCCTTTATTGGAGCTAGTTATACTTGTGTTCTGCAGATGTCGAGTCAATGAATAGAAGAAATGGTTTGTTTTGTCTAAGTTTCGTGTGTGATTGATGATAAAGACTGATGTGATTTTCTGAGATTGGGGAGATTGGTAAAAAGGGGGCGGATGATATGAGTCAATTAGGGTTAAAGTGAGAAGATTAGTGCTATTATATATGAGTTGGATTTTAGGGTTATCACTATTATAATGTAGGGGCAATTTCATGATTCGTCTTGGGCTGATGGAGTGTATGATTGCTACGGGCTATGATTTGTTCTTAGACCTTTTATCAAATAATTGGGCCAGTAAGAATTGAATAGGATTGGGCTGATTGAAAGAAAAATGTTATCCGAATTGTCTTACAAATTTTGGATACATTTTTTTTTCAATTTTTTTGGAGTGGTATTTTGGTATTAAAAATTTCACAGGGATACAAAGTTCACGGCTAAAGCTCTTATGGTTACGAAAAATGACTACGGGAGAAGAACGGTATTATTGATTTGATTTTGAACTGACGTTTCAAGGGCATGTGTACTTATTTATCTCAAAGTCTAGAGGTTGGTTGGATGCATGACTTTCAAAGATACTTGTTTGAGCACTCATGGGCATAGTGATTAAGTCTTGGATTATCTAGTTTTCATAGGTCAAGGGGTGGATGGACGAAGACCTATTTAACTATCACTTAAAGGAGATACGTTGTAGTACTCAGTGTCACACAAAGATGTGGATAAGTCAAGAGAGGTTCATATACTATTAAGGAAGGTTGGATGGGTATATGAAATGACCTATGCTTTAAGGAGTTACGTTGTAGTGCTCAGTATAGGTTCTTAGTTACACGTTCGTACAAGATTAAGTCGCATATCTAGGGGGTGTTTACTTCATTCTCAGATTGATTATATCGTGTTGTCTTCATATGTGGTCATTTACATGAAGCCAGTGAATTTAAGGTTGGTTTGAGAGAAGTATTGAGAGTATTTTTCAACATATTCGACGGGCTGTTATGGCTTTAATTTTGCATCAAGTTAAAGGTAAGCAAAGGCACGTACACTAAAGTATGATGTTTCCGATGACTTGCAACCATCAGGAGGGAGAAGTGCACGAAGGAAAAAGTAGTGTTTCGTCTTCAGCAATTCGGTTGTGGGTACATTGAGGCTTATTACCAACTTGGATGCAAATCATTTGTGAGATATGTTGACGCTCCCGAACGACAACCATTGTGCTTCCTTTAGTATCTACAGTCTCCGCTGCGTGTTTGAAGACTAAAGAGAGTTGTCGTTTCAGGAGGGAGCAAAGAAAAGAAAAAATGGCTCACTAGTTAGGAGGGAGTAATAACCTAACTAGTACATTACAGTTGAATTTCAGAGCTACAAGGATGTGTGCCGTCAGCACAAAGATCGATGCTGCGATCATCGGAATAGAGAACTTCAAGTCTGCCTAAGGATCTAGACTACAGAGACTCTGCGCTTCAACAACGACAAAAGTTTATTATTGTAATTTACTTTGTTTATAGGTCTCATTGTAACCATTCACGTGTGACGATATCTTGGAGGGAGATTGTTAGACTCGCTTTTTTATAAAAGATATCGTCACTTAGTGAATTGGACTAGATTTCTAATAAGTAGTCAACGCATGGGCTACTTATGCATATTTGGCAAAGTTGTGATGTAATAGGGCTATAAATACCCCCACATGCCTCTCCATGTGGGGTGTGTGAAAGTGTGTATTGTTTTCATTGTATTAATCTTATTGATAAAAAGTTCCAGCCACTTCTCCACCCTCTCACTAAATACTTTCTCTCTCTAAAACAAGATGAAGATATTCATCTTCTTCACCCAACCAAGACCCCCCGAATCACATAAATCATATACTTTATCGATCATTACAGGAAGCGTATAGGATACATATAACATATAATTAGTTAACCAAAACATAAAGTAAACGTACCGTTATGATTCAAGAACAAGAATCAATCCTTGAGCAATATGAATGAAGAACCCTAATTAGGGTTATTAGGATTATAAGAATTGCCCCTTACCAAGTTTTGCAATTCAATCCAAGATATAATCAATGATATGATTATACCACGTTCTTGTACACACGCACTAAACCGAACTAACAATATGCAAGTTATTAGTCACAAAATTAAAACCAAACTAGTTTTGCTTTAACAAAAAATCGGATCACCCTTGAAGGGGTATGAACCGATCGACTTTAGCAAAGAAAAGAAGGAAAAACAATTTAGGTTTAGCTAGTGCACAAGAGGTAACCAAAAATCTAAACCTTGAGTTTGCTTTTATAGTGTAGTAGCTTAGAGCCCAAGTTAGAGATGGATTAGGACTCCACCTCCTTAGAACCGATCGGCCCATCCAAGGGATATGATTCCGGATCCTTCTTGGCTACTAATTTACACTATAGTCCTTTCCTTATTTTATTTAACGACCGTTAGTCACTTCCGTTAAATACTAACGTCCGTTATTTCTTTTGTGACAATTAATAATCAAATATAACATTTTACATTTAATTATTAATAATTAGTTCTCATACGTAATGTGTGCAATCCCGTGATCTCAAGTTCGATCCTAACACATGACTACTATTTTATGTCTATAAAACTAACAGCTCCCACTTAGACATAAATCATAATAGTTGTGATCACATCGGTTAGCGTCTTGCAACACGCCGATGCCTCTAGTACAACTCGAGTAGGTCTCCTGGAAAAACCTTTAATGATTCATCATTATTATTATCCTTTTGTTACTAATACTACATTGAATAAAGATATGGATATTATCTTAATTCAAAATTCTGTTTCTCGTTGTTTATGATTGAGCAAGATCACCAAATCTTCTGAACATTTCAGGGGAGATTTTGGGCACGGCCATGCAAATATCTCGTCAACCCCACGAGGGGCCCAGCAGTATTAAACTCCAAAAATAAATTTGGAAGAACAAATTCTATATTGACTACGAGCATAACTCATGAACTTTGCAACAATTCCGAAAACAATCCTTATGACTACCAGTTACGTATAGCGTTAAATTGTTCCACAGAATGCACTACATTCACAACAGTTATCTGGTATCTCAAGTCTGAGGATAACTATTCATGATTTACTTAGAAATATCCATAAGTAATATCATGTAGTTGGGATAAGTCCTATATTCAATTCATCGAATATCATGTGAATTTGGTATGACAACGCATCAATATACTTTCAAGTATATTATACCAAAACTCAGATTTGTCTTAACATAATGATATTCCCATATCATTAACCGACAACGGACATTTAGAATAACTAAGTTATTCACGGATTAAAACATGCAAAAAATAGGACAACAATATTAAATAATGAATATAAACATAACCAATACTTTATTTCATTAATAAATAATAAAAGTTTTACAATCCTTTATCCAAACACTAAACACAGTCATGCATGAAACTACTAGCTAATTTCAGTCCAATTCCATTTGACAATTCAGTAAGCTTTTCTTTAGCTAAAGCCTTAGTGAATGGATCAGCTAATTTATCATCTGTGTGAACCTTCAAGAGATTTATTTCACCTTCGCGGACTTTTTCCCGAACATAGTGATACTTCCGTAGAAAATGTCTGGTGCCCTTCATGACTCCAGGCTCATGGGCAAATATGATTGCAGCAGAATTGTCACAATACATATTCATAGGTGATTCAATTGAAGGCATAACACCAAGCCCTTAAATGAATTTCCTAATCCAGACTGTCTCCATTGCAGCTTCCGAAGCGGCTATGTATTCGGCTTCTGTCGCAGACAGCGCAACTGTGCTCTGCTTCTTGGTCTTCCAGTCAACTGCTCCTCCATTGATAACAAATACATAGCCCGTCTGAGACTTCGCTTCATCTTTGTCACATTGCCAGGACGCATCACAAAAACCTGTAACATCAAGTTCTGTAGCTGGATTTCCACCATACACAAGAAACATATCTTTCGTATGCCTAAGATACTTTAGAATATGTTTAACAGCAATCCAATGTTTATCACCTGGATTCTGTTGAAATTGACTGGTGACATTTTGAGGAAACGCCACATCTGGCCTTGTGCACCTCACCGCATACATAATAGATCCTACAGCCGAAGCATAAGGAACCTTACTCATGCGTGCCACCTCTGCAGGTGTTGAAGCACAATCCTCACTACTTAAGCCATGTTTCACTTCCATTGGCAAATATCCTTTCTTGGAATTTTGCATATTGAATCTCTTCAATATCTTGTCAATGTAAGCACTTTGACTTAGTCCGATTAACCGCCTTGATCTATCTCTATAGATCTTGATTCCCAGAATATATGCAGCTTCCCCTAAATCTTTCATAGAAAAGCACTTTCCAAGATATGCCTTAACCTTTTGCAAACTTGGAATGTCTTTTCCCATGATCAATATGTCATCAACATATAAGATAAGGAA
This sequence comes from Artemisia tridentata subsp. tridentata, assembly GCA_021014915.2. Lineage (NCBI taxonomy): Eukaryota > Viridiplantae > Streptophyta > Magnoliopsida > Asterales > Asteraceae > Artemisia > Artemisia tridentata. The sequence goes on from CP139507.1 coordinate 75,286,061, forward strand.
AATTGCATCACTCCCACTAGCTTTGTGACATACACATGGCTCATCATGATTTTGAGTAAATCCATACATTTTGATTTCCTCATCAAATCTTTTATTCCATTGCCGTGATGCTTGCTTCAATCCATAAATGGATCTTTGAAGTTTGCATACACAGTTTGGAAATTTTGGATTCACAAACCCTTCAGGCTGCGCCATATAGATGTCTTCATCTAGGCGACCATTCAGGAAGGCTGTTTTGACATCCATTTGCCAAATCTCATAATCATAGTATGCAGCTATGGCTATGAGAATCCTAATAGCCCTAATGTCAGCTATAGGAGAAAAGGTCTCCTCATAGTCAACACAAAACGTTTGAGTAAAGCCTTTAGCTACCAAACGTGCTTTATAGGTGTGCATATTTCCATCCATGTCAGTCTTCTTCTTGAAGAGCCACTTACTCCCAACTACCTTGGCATTAGGAGGAAGGTCTACTTCAATCCAGACATTGTTATCTTTCATGGATTGCATTTCTCCATTCATAGCAACTACCCATTTGTCCTTTTCAGGACTCTCAATGGCAGCCCTATAATTAACAGGTTCATTAAAATCCCCTAATATAGTTTCCTCAACTTCTACGTTAAGACATAGATGTTCAGGCGCTTTCACTTGTCTTGAAGACTTGCGAATGGGAACAATTTCAACTTCAGATAGAGGACCCAGACTATCCGGTTCCACAGGAAGTGAGCTAGTGTTTTCTGAAGGTAATGTATCTATATGATCATCTTCCAGATCATATACTCTCCCACTGAATTCTTGAGATATAAGTTCCTTTTCTAAAAAGTCTCCATATCTTGCAACAATTACCTTGTTTTCAGGAGGATAGTAAAAGTAGTAACCCATTGTTTCCTTTGGGTATCCTACAAAGATACATTTCACAGATCTCTGTTGGAGTTTATCTGTTGAGTCACGTCTAATATACGCCTCGCAACCCCAGACCTTTATATAAGACAAGTTCGGAACCTTTCCATTCCATATTTCATATGGTGTCTTATCTACCTTCTTAGTGGGAACCATATTCAAAATACGAACCGCAGATTCTAAGGTATAATCCCAAAAGGATAATGGAAGAGTAGTAAGATTAATCATTGATCGTACCATATCTAGCAACGTACGATTCCTTCTCTCAGATACACCATTTTGTTGTGGTGTATATGGAGATGTGAGATTCTGGACAATTCCATTCTCAGCTAGGTAATCTTTAAACTCTTGGCTTAAATATTCACCACCCCTATCGGATCAAAGAGCTTTAATCTTCTTTCCTAGTTGCAACTCTACTTCTGCTTTAAAAACCTTAAATGTTTCAAACACCTCATGTTTATGTTTAAGTAAATAAACATAACCATAACGGTTGAAATCATCCGTGAAGGTTAAGAAGTAGCTAGCACCTTTCCTTGACACATGTCTAAGTGGTCCGCATACATCAGTATGTATTAAACCAAGTAGATCTGAAGCCCTTTCCATATTACTATGAAAAGGTTTCTTCGTCATCTTCCCAGATATACAAGACTCACATTTATCAAATGATTCATCATTGATACTTTTCAAAAGCCCATCGTGTTGTAGCTTTTTCATGCGAGTCTTGCCTATATGAGCAAGTCTACAGTGCCAAAGGTAAGAAGAATTCAAGTCAGACTTAATTCTCTTACTAATGCTATACATTGAATTATTATTGGACATATTATCATTCATATCAATTTCAAACACACCATTAACAGCAATAGCATTAAAATAAAAAAACATCATTTAAAGAAACAGAAATTCCATTGCTACTGATAATGTGATTAAAACCAAGATCCAACAAACATGAAAAGGAAACTACACCCCTAACAATTGAAGGTGCATAATGACAATTGTTTAATAACAGTACTAAGCCCGAAGGCAAAACTAAATTAAACACTCCTATGGCTTCAACAGCTGCAGGTGCTCCATTTCCCACATGCATATATTGCTCCCCATAGGCAAGCTTCCTCTCCACTCTAAACCCCTGTAGCGTATTACAAATGTTAATACCGCATCCAGTATCATATACCCAGGAATTAATTTTATGATTTAGAGTAAATAATTCAATCATGAGTAAGTTACCTGAAGTGCTGGCGCCCGAGTGCCCAGTCTTCTTGTTCTTACTCTCCCGCAACTCTTAGATGTAAAGAGGACAATTCCTCTTCCAGTGACCCACTACATGACAGTAGTGGCAAGCCTGATCCTTTTTAGGATACTCCTTCTGCTTAGTAGGGTTTTTCTTCGGTGGAGGTTGTGGTTGATAAGCCATAACTTGCTTACCCTTATCAGCCTTACCCTTACCCTTGCCCTTCTTGTTCGTACTTGGCTTGTTAATCCTACCCCTTTGAATGGTAAGAACCTGGGGCGTAGGAGAAGTCCTTGGTGGTAAACCCTTTTCGTAATCAATAAGCAATGCGTGTAATTCAGAAACTGTCTTCCCCACGCAATGCATATTGAAGTTACGAACAAAACCACTAAATTCCTTTGTGAGGGATCTATTGATTAAGTTGATGGCTATATCTTGTTCATAGATTTTGCCAAGTGTTTGTAACTGATCCATGTAACCTTTCATTTTCAGTACATAAGCACCCACGGGTTCACCTTCTGCCTGTTTGCACCCATATAGAGATTCCATTAAATCATAGATCTCAACATTAGATGGTTTTTCAAACAACTTCCTGAGTTCTGTTAGCATGTCCATGGGAAAGTAATTCTCAAACTGCTTTGGTAGAGCAAGTGTCATCGCCCCCAACATCAAACAGGCCACATCATTATGCGTCTTATACTCAGTTTTCCATGCTGCTTTTACTTCATCAGAATCATTTGCAGGTGGTTCAGCAGAACAAGGCTTGTCCAAATATTCAAGTTGGTCAAGCACTCGCAGGACAATCCTGAGTGAACGATACCAATCATTGAAATTTTGTGTGCCAGTCAATTTTTCCCGTTCAAAGAAAGTTTTGAACGTGGAACTCATATTGGTGTTATTGTTTTGAGCCATTCTACAGATAAAGAAAGTTCAAATTAGTATTTTCAATAATACAATATTTCAAGAAAATAAAATACCCAAGGAAATATTCATATAACCATAGTACTTTCTTGAAAACTAGGATCCAAATTATCATAGTTTCATTACATCAGTTGATCTGCTAGTAATGAAAGTACATAATAAGGTAATTTGTCGTACAATAATTGGCAAACTATTTTCCAATTCCTAGATCAATGGGATTTATATTGGCAAACAATTTCCAACATAAGCATGTTTTATCCCCATCTTATGCCTTGAGTCCAAGCTCTCACTTAACTCAATTTAAGTCGTCTAATTAAAAAACTGTAAATCACCATAATCTCATCACATCAGTTGATCTGCTAGCAATGAGAGTATGAAATTTACCTTTCCATTGAAATTTAGTCCAAGCTCTCACATGACTAAATAACAACTTCAAGTGTTCTTTAACTAGATGGCATTGACTTAATTTTAAAGGGTAATAAATTTTGATGTGTAAATCAAAATACGTACGCAGAAGCATGCATACATCTTTGTATCATATAGTTTTTCAAAACTTTTTAACCAATTTTTAAGCTAAGATTTCCATCAACAAAGTTTTAATTGAGGTATTGGGTTCACCAATTAAAGAATTACCTCCAATTATCGCCCGCTATATCCTACTACTGCATGAGTCAAAAGACCCAAGTTATTCGGATAATTACCACAAAAGTGGTGCATGGAATTGAGGTCAATTCACCCTGAAGATGATTTCGCACATAAAATAATTATACTTGGTAAGTCCAATTTGACGCACAAGCAAGCGGAGAGACAAACGTCCGCCCGAAGGCAATAAACGCGTCTCTTTAAGGCCACAATTTAATGCGAAACCATCCTTATACCCACCTTATAGTTTGTCAAACTAGGTCCGCCGTTCAACTATTGGTGCAAAAAAAATCAATCAATTAAAAGTTTATGACTTTAGTCTTAAAAATTATGTAATAAAGTATAATCTTGCTAGTCTCTCCTGGGAGCAAATTACCGTGAGAAGCAAACCACTATCGGCACATAAGACTTTGCAAGATTTATAATTTATTACCTTTGTTTCACCATTATTTAGTCCGTTTACTTTTTATTAGAAAAATACCCTTTTGCTTAAACATGTCTCAACAATTAAACAAAACAAGTAGTTTTAAAATAAAACAACTAAATAATTTACACATAACTTAACAATTAATTATGCAAACATGTAGCCACATGCAAATTAATTCAATAGCCTATTAATAATCAATCTAGGTTTTAATATGTGTGTATTTAATTATGACTCACATTGGTTTTCGAGCTCATTATACCCAATGGACCACATACACCAAACAATTTGGTAGCGTAAGTCCTAATCAAATATACACCACGTTGCACATAATTGATTACTTAATTAATTGGAGTTTTCCCCAATTCAACATCTATTAATTAACTTATATGTGAAAACAAATAAATCACTCATGAATCCATGCCAAACATGCACGTTTGCATGGATTCTACCTAACAATTAGCAGATTGCACACAGGATCACTTTACTTCACATAAACATGTTTTAAATCTAGGGTTTCTAATCAAATTAATTAACCAAACACAAACCCTAAAAATTCAAAAAAAAAACAAATCGGTTTTTTTATAAAAAAAAAATTAGGGTTTGAGATGGAAAAAAATAAACCCTGGTCAATTTAATCATGTATAATCCAAACAAGATTTGATTTTTATGTGATTTCGGTAATTAATTACATGTTATAACGGCTCTTGATGCCACTGTTGGAATTATAACATCATGACAATCATATATATAAACCAATAATCAAAGAAGACATAATGCGGAAGCGTATAGGATACATATAACATATAATTAGTTAACCAAAACATAAAGTAAACGTACCGTTATGATTCAAGAACAAGAATCAATCCTTGAGCAATATGAATGAAGAACCCTAATTAGGGTTATTAGGATTATAAGAATTGCCCCTTACCAAGTTTTGCAATTCAATCCAAGATATAATCAATGATGTGATTATACCACGTTCTTGTACACACGCACTAAACCGAACTAACAATATGCAAGTTATTAGTCACAAAATTAAAACCAAACTAGTTTTGCTTTAACAAAAAATCGGATCACCCTTGAAGGGGTATGAACCGATCGACTTTAGCAAAGAAAAGAAGGAAAAACAATTTAGGTTTAGCTAGTGCACAAGAGGTAACCAAAAATCTAAACCTTGAGTTTGCTTTTATAGTGTAGTAGCTTAGAGCCCAAGTTAGAGATGGATTAGGACTCCACCTCCTTAGAACCGATCGGCCCATCCAAGGGATATGATTCCGGATCCTTCTTGGCTACTAATTTACACTATAGTCCTTTCCTTATTTTGTTTAGCGACCGTTAGTCACTTCCGTTAAATACTAACGTCCGTTATTTCTTTTGTGACAATTAATAATCAAATATAACATTTTACATTTAATTATTGATAATTAGTTCTCATACGTAATGTGTGCAATCCTGTGATCTCGAGTTCGATCCTAACACACGACTATTATTTTATATCTATAAAACTAACATAAATAACCTGTATACTACTCCTTTTTTGCTCTATTGACGGGTTTTCATTGCAAGCATTGCTTGAAGTCATGACGCATAGAATTTGACCGCTAGATTTATCGAGAAGTTTATCCACAAGGATTTGTGCTTAATTAAATTTATGCCCTACTATGGTAATTTGACGGAGTAGTAAGATTGTCTGTTTGTTTTCATTTACAAACACGTTATTTTTTTCTACTGTAATACTCAATTGTTTTGCTTTTCGGATTTTTGCTTAATTAAATTTATGCCCTACTATGGTAATGCAGTACAAAGTTCTGTGACTGTACCTGACCTTGCATCTATTTTGTCTATCTTCCAGTTTAGGTCTATAGTGGCTTTGAATCTTCATATCTATGCAAGTGGAAAGGGTCCTTGGAGTACCTTGAAGCTGGAAAATTGCAAAAAAGGTAAAATTTTAATAGTCAGTTCAATAACAGTTGGATTTGAGTCATATGACATGTTGTGTCCTATATATGTTTTGCATCATATTAATGAAGATCATCATACTTTGACGTATTTTACTCTCCTCAAATTGACGAGATATAATTAGAATCCTAACAATGGTCGTGAATGCAAGAAAATTGCTAAACCATGTAAATAGATTGTGCTTAATATTTGTGCTTATGATCGCTGCAGATGATGGCCTCTTAGAAATTTTTGGGTTTAAACATGAATGGCATGCATCATTTGTTTCGAGCACGCTGATGTCAATGCACACCTTTTGAAAATTATGCAATAATGGAAGGATTTACAAAGTCAGCAACTTCTCCAATGTACGTGCTAATGAATGGCATGCATCATTTTGAAGGTTTATATTACAAGAATTACGAGAAACAAGTGTAAGTGCTACACTGCTACATTTACTTCAATGTGATATGCTCTACATTTACCTAACGCACCTGAGCTGCCCATATTTCCACCTTTAATAACTACATACCTTACTAGGAATATGTGTCTGTTTTCATCTTCGGGTCCATATTAATCTGTGTGAATATTACAATTTATTTTAATAATTGTAAGTCATTGTTAATTGCTTATTCAAAAAGTACTGAAATTTATTTTTCTTACGAAGCATTTTAAGGGAACATGTTACTGTACTAATTTCATTGGCTAAATTTTGTGATTATGTTAGCTTTCATCAAGTTCAAGAGCTTGACAGCCAGTCATTATTCTTGCAGATGAAATATTTGAAGAGAAAGTAACCATACACAGGATGACTATCCGAGCAAGCAGGTGACAATTGATTCGGAACCACACGTTTTATATCTTACAACACCAATCACTTAACACAGGTCTTGGTTTTAGTTTTAAGTTCACTTAACACAGGTCTTGGTTAAGAACTATAGCTTAATCTGTGTATATGTATGCCTTTCATATGCTTTATATTTTTCTTACGAAGCGTTTTAAGTTCACCCAACTGATTATGCTTCACCCTGTGATTTGTTTAGATGTTGCTTTTTCATATGCTTTATATTGGTGGAGTCTTAACTCATAAACAGATAATTTCGGGTATGATCAATTGGGATATTTTGTTTTTATATTTGATCATGCTTATCAGCTCTTTGATGAAAGTGAACCCATATTAAACTAGATGTGGTTTTAAAGTATGCTGCCGTATATTTAAAGTCCACTAATGAATTATATTATGCGATGTTTGTTGCATTGTTGCAGAGTAACAAGTTGGAATCCATTGTTAGAATGACTTTGGTCCTTGGCTTTAAACATAGTCTAAATGAAAGCGATGTTGTGGTACCGCAGATATACGGACTGGGAGGAATTCAACCTGAGTATCGTGTTATGTCGCACCCAAGGCGTCTTAGCTTTAGTAGCAAGACATTGGTCAACAAGTGTGAGGATTTCAATGGTGCAGTTCATGGGTTTATTTTCAAACCTTTTATTGACATATTGCCATGTAAATTTGAAGAAGCGGCCTAATTCGGTAAACTTAAATTTTGTTATCACAATAGCAGTTTTTTATAAAACCATTAATTCTCTTACATGAACATGTTTTCGTTGTTTATAGATGTGCCTGGTCAAGTAATTAAGTTTGGCAAATTGGACAATTTCGACAAAAATGGTCACCCATGGTACATGTGCTAATGATCTATTTTTCGTATGTAGTTTGGTGTCCAGGCCGAACAACGAGCTACAAATGCCGTCTCAAATATCTCTAAGGAATCCAAGTTTTCCACTCATGAAGAGTTCATTGAAATGTTTCCATTTAATTAGGAACGTTGATGAGTTGTATATATTTCAAGTGTTCATACAATATCTGTGTAAGACATCCTAATTGCTTTGGATAATAATGTATTTTTATATCACTTTTAAGTACTATATGACCCATTTCAATTGCCAAAATTAACCATGAGTGTGTAATGGTATTTGTGTCATGTTGAAAAGAATTATTTGAAATTATTATATGAAACATTGACTCTACCATGACAACTTAGTGCACGAGTGAAACTGCTAAAATGTTAAAAACTTATTAGGTACTCATGGAATGAACATTGGCTTATCACTTCATTAACGCTCACTACATACATTTTCTTGTGAAGAACATCAAATTTAGAGACGACGATGCATGAACGTTTATTATATTAATAGTTACAAACACAATTGTTAATGAATAATTTCTTTAAAAACTCCATGAATCCACGGGTCTATAAGCTAGTATAAGGATATGTTGGACTTCAAGCAATCAATTATGCCCATCCCCTTGCATGAGATTTTGCAAACCGTATAGGGGGGCATACAAACTGATATAAATGAAATAACACTACACCACCACATGCAAATTTAAATAATATATGCATCACCAAGTAATTAAAGGGATTGTACGATGCGTTCCATCTACGCAAGTCAGAAGATGCTTAGTTACATTCAAACAACATACCAAAAGATCGATCAACCCAACCTTGATAATGTTTTTTTTTATGGCTCTGGTTGGCTTTTAAATACTTCAACACATCCAGCAGCTGAAAAATAAAAATCACCATCTACATCAAGATTCATGATAAACATACCTCACATGTATGCTGTATTTACCAAAATAAACATCTAACCTGTTCCAGCCACATGGGTTATAATAGTCATAACCACCCACGGTCCTACACATCATCCCACTAAATTCATAATAGTCTTCAGGATCGGTCGAATCATCTACACATAGATTTAATGATTTATCATTAACATACATTATATACCACGTACAACCATATACTATAACATGTATAAACATTAAAATTATAAATCTCAACCGTTTTGATATAATGGTTATACATAACACAATTACACAACAACTTATTCACAAGTAGATGGGTTGAAAGTTGAGGACAAGTGCGATCCAGGATATAGCTCAATTATTCATTTGATATGTAGACAAATAGTTGGACATAATGTTCACATACCTAAAATTTTGACATACGAGAACTAGAAAAAGCACACACCAGAAAAAGGGTCCAGATTCGTATTTTTGAGTTAAGGAAGAAAGAAAGAAAAAAAACCTGTTGAATGAGCGTGCAACATTACCACTTCTAATCGATATTTGAGATTTAGAAAAGAAGAAACGTTAAGAGTATGACGGCAGAAACTATTAGTACATGTTCAGCGACTGAAATTATAGATTTCATAGCTCACACACACGACACATCAAAGAAGGGATACAAAAAAAAAAAAAAAAAAATGCATATACTTTGATACCTAGTAATTCTTTCTCAATGTGAAAATTGACAGAGAACAAATGGAAGACTAACCTTTAACAGTTTCATATGAGTGTCCCAAGCTAGTGATGGCACTTGTTCTCTTACCTGCATGCAAAATTAGGCATGAAGGCACAGGATACCAAAAGAGAAATTATGTATGCAGCTTGTACGGAGTACTGGATTGGGATGCCCCACAAACACTTGCTATTATAAAATTATATATATTTTTTTTAATTATACTGAAATAATTTAGATGGTTCTGAGCATTGGGCAAAATTCAACACCTTTGAGCTGTTACATCTCATAATGATAAATGCATATATTTTGATACCTAGTAATTCTCTGTTTCTCAATGTGAAAATTGACAGAGAACAAAGTTTGTACGAACAAATGGAAGACTAACCTGTAACAGTTTCATATATGGGTCCCAAGCTAGTGATGACCCTTTTTCTCTTACCTGCATGCAAAATTAGGCATGAAGGCACAGGATACCAAAAGAGAAATTATGTATGCAGCTTGTATAAAGCCAGAATATACCGAGTACTGGATTGGGATGGCCCACAAACACTTTATATTATAAAATTATAATATTTTTTTTTAATTATAAAATTTAGATGGTTCGGAGCATTGGGCAAAATTCAAAACCTTTGAGCTGTTACAACTCATAATGATAAATGCATGTACTTTGATACCTATTACCTAGTAATTCTCTGTTTCTCAATGTGAAAATAGACAGACAACAAAGTTTGTACGAACAAATGGAAGACTAACCTGTAACAGTTTTAGATGTGGATCCAGTGATGACCCTTTCTTTCTTACCTGCATGCAAAATTAGGCATGAAGGCACAGATACCAAAAGAGAAATTATGTATGCAGCTTGTATAAAGCAAAAATATACGAAGTACTGGATTGGGATGGCCCACAAACACTTTCTATTATAAAATTATAATATTTTTTTAATTATACTGAAATAATTTAGATGGTTCTGAGCATTGGGCAAAATTCAACACCTTTGAGCTGTTACATCTTTTAGCTGTGTTATAATAAAAATTACCAATTTGGCTTGTTGGTTTTGAGAGAGAAAACTACAATCAGTAAGTAACTGCAGTATTGAAATGTTCGTAGCAGCACAATAGAGAGTATAAAAATGGGTTTCTGGGATCTTAAAAGAAAGTGATAACCAAATCAATGCATGAGATGCTCCAAATGAGCACATACCCGATGGTTTAGGATCCCTAAGAACAAAACTGTCCAGAACTATTGCACCATCCTCCAAATTACATCTGAGTTCGATCTCATAGACACCAAGCTTCTCTTGTTCAACGGCCTCTATGGTCATGTAGAAAAGATAACACGGCCTAACCTTGATGTATTTGCACTCCGTGACTTTAGCATCACTGATGTTATTGTTCTTGTCCTTGTCGAAATACTATCATAAAATTTGTTTACAAGTAAAACAATTGACAGCAGATATAGTATGAAAAGTTGAAAGCAGGTAGAATGTAACCATACCATCTGATAGGACTTGTTGAAGACGCCAACAGCAAAATCACGAATAAAACTAACGAACTCATTATCATTATCAAGTGTAGTTTTAATTTTCTCATCAGTGGGAAAAGGTAATCCTGCAAGTGTAGTCTGCCACGGACATGAAATTTGTATTAAATTTGTTGTGTCTGCGACACACATGAAATATGTATAAAATATATTTGTGGCACAAGCATGCATATGTGTGTGCAGAACCGTGGATGCAGGTGTGTATAGACTAAGAGAAGAAAGAGACATGAACATCTTATACATACAGTATCATGTGATATATTTTCAAAATCCCGCCACAATGTCTTCTGTGTACTCACCAATGGAGCGCTGTCGAAATGCGGGTTCCCTGAAAGAGAAAACCAACCAAGTTACCATCCATGTGCTAACTTGTACGTGCAATACTCTAGTGTAGAAATAAATACAGAGACACACACAAAAGCACCAGAATGACATAATCACTTTATCATTCATTATGAACTTGCATCTACAATCAACAATTCAAATATTCAGAATCATATTTGTTCTAGTAACAGGGCAATATTTTCATATCTGTGGTAAAGAAGTAACACACATTAAAACATTTAGATTTGTGATATTATAATCCAACATAATATCTTTGTGTGGCTACACCTAGTGCCTCATTAGCTTCGTTCATGAACTTGTTGAATTGTTATTATTCTTTTTACAGCAGGTAAAATAATGAACAAATAGATGGAAATACAGAGCACACAACTGTTATTTTTCTTTTTGGCAGGTAACATCAACAAAAAAAAGGACAAATAGATGGAAATGCGTACGAGGTCTCTCCTTAGGCTTTTTCTTAAAAGCAACTGGGGGACGCTTAAAGGGCACATAGCTGCTGGCGCTCTCCGGATCGCTGCAAGGAAAGGAAGATGCTGTATTAGTACAAAATATATAAAACATAAACTTTATTGTTAATTTGTTCCCATGAAAGCTAAACAAAAAGACCACCCTTATGAGTTTGCTTTTATAGAGTTAAAATATGAATACAAACTATAAAGGCATGGAACATACTATTTCCAGTCAGATGGGAGATGGCCATTTGCTTTGTAGAACTCAGCATAAGTGTGAATCTCTTCCTCGCGATAATTCAGTCCCAATCTCAATGACAAATCCGGGTTTGTATTTAGCTCCTGCTTGAGTTTAAGAGCTAACCTAATGCAAATGTATAACGACTCTGGAACTTCAAACTCTGTGGAAACAATAACAAAGACCCAAGTTAACCAATGAAGTTGCGAACTTGTTGTTCTATAGCATCAAGATGAAAATGGCTAAAAGAAGAGAAATGCATACTTGGTGGTGGCTCAAAATGATACTTTATTAGAGCATACTTGCCTCGAGTGAGCATCTGATGATCACTTTGGGATAATACAAGCTTGAAGGCCTAAATGAAAGGGCAAATAGATGAAACGAGCAAATAACAATTAAACTCTTAAAAATTCTGACTGATTACGCAGAAGCCTGAAGAATAATGTGCCCGTGCTCACATGATAATCATATAATATGTTGAAAATACAAATTTGGGTTTCGCATAATAGAGTAGCCATGATGAAAACCCCCAAGAGTTGGGTGGTCTCCGTACACATTATATTATACTAAATCTTATTGGGAAACTGCCCAAGAGATCTTGGTCAGTCATATCATATGGCATTATTGGTCTAATTACAGTTTCATACGGAGAGGGTACAAAGACTACTAAGTATATAAGAATAGCTGGGTGGTTAAACCATTTAGTTTGGAGTAATGAACTTCAATTCAAAAAAAAAAAAAAAAAAAAAGTGTTCACTATTTCTTTTTCATGGGTTATATTCTTTTTTGAAGGGGAAATAATCCTCATATAAAAAAGAAAACAAATAAGAAAACAGTATAAAAAAGAAAAACAAATAAGATATTTTTACATCTTCCCTAGTCATTCCCCTAGTCGGTAATCGAGGACTGTTAACAAAAACGAAATCGCAAAACAAAACAATAATCAGTATCAATTGAATAAGAATACGAATTGAATTTTGATTCAAAAATTGGGATAGAAAGTACCAGCTATCCATGGCTACTGCGAAACCCTAATCCGAATGGGAGACAAATTAAAAGGTGGGGATCTTTTATGTTATAATATATATATAACTAGTTTATAGACCCGTGAAATTCACGGTATTAAATTTAAAAACGTGAAATGATAGTTTTGTTATTATTATGAACATAAATATGTTTATATAAGCGATTGACTTGTGATATCATGCGAGTAAAAGCATGTGTTATATGCATGAATAGATAATAGTTTATAGACCCCGTGAAATTCACGGGGCAAAAAGAAACCGTTGACATTGTCTCTATAAGAGGTCGATTTTCAGGTGACGTTAAGAAATCATAGTCATTATGGAAGATAAAATGTCTAAAGTATGGCAACTTTTAATTAAAAATTATGATAAAAGATGTTAACATTATGGAAGAGCTTTTAGTGTTTCGCATCAAGTCCAAGAACTAAACTTATATATGATCAGTTAACTTTCTATTGATATGATCATACTAAGTCTTGATTTACCATTTGGTATATGTGCACTTGATACTTGGTGGAAAGTTGTCCAAAGGAAAACTTTGATGCATAAAACCTCCCGTCAATTTTTATAAAGTAAAATATATTTTTAAATGGATAATAAATAACATGTTCACCATCAATCTAATCTCTTGTTTTCTTGAAACTCCACGCATATATTCTTACGTAGTAAATTGAATTGGAGTAATACAATGGCTTTTGAAGTTTTATCCTTTCATTAAATTTTTACCCATTTAATTGGTGACTTGTATAAAAAATAATAAGAAACATGATCATACAAAAAACTTTAGTATTACATACAAAACCAATAGCCTTCTTTGGAACTCAGAATATATTGTAGACGTGGCAAAATTGGCGGGTTGCGTATCGGGTCAAAAAAGGTATCGACAGGTTGAGCTGAACTTGTAACATTTTTTGTCCATTTCAAACATTATAATTTGTGTAAACTGTGATTATACAAAAAATAATATATAAGAATAATCTAACTTTTTTTAATCAAACAAATTAGTAGGTTGTATACTTGCATGCACTAAAGCAACTTTCGACCCATTTGACCCGTTAGCTTCTATTTGCCCGCTGCCACCAAACGCTCTTAATGTTGAATTCATGGTCCTTACATCAGGCTTACATTTTCTTTGGCGGAGAATTTCCACAAGTGTTGATTCCATGTCCACAAATCTGTTGGCAAAGATAACATAAATAAGAATCTTATTTAAATTCACCCAAGGTGTTTGGATTTGCACTTTAGAACTCATTATCTTATTATTGTGGCTTCAATTCAGAATAATTAGTTATACTATTTCAATTTCAAATAGCACAAGCGCATCCGACACTCTATTCTACACCCCATATCATTACAACTCTATATGACCCTCTTTATTCAATATCACATAAGATATATAAACGTATATCCAACCACCCCGCCAAAAAAGAATTGTAAAAGGTTACCTTTTTGCTTTCCCATATGCATCAATATGAGTATTATATTTAACTCTATTTGGCTACCTTGTGAGACCATCTCAGAAAGTAAGGATTGCACCTTGTCAAACTCATGATAATGCAAGCATGATTTTTTGAGGATTGAATATGTGTACTTGTGATGTTGTGTACACATCAGGTTGCCAGTCAAGAGTGTACCTAATCTCATCTTACCACCTCTAGGTATTCTACAGTCATTAATAAAATTACATACTCTAGACAACATGTTTTAGCAGACCTAAACACCATGACTTAAAAACCCATTAAACGCCAGTTTTTAAGCAAATCCAAACACCATTTAAAATGACTCAATCTACCTTTCTAAATTGTTGTTTGGAATCAGCCAAAACACCCCTTTAAGAGTTGCGAAAAACCTTTCTCTCTTAGCAGTTTTAAACCACCATACAAATATTATGGAATATTACCTTGATAGATTTTGGATGATCTTTGTTATGTGCAACAGTTTTCAGTGTTCCAGCCATTGGACTGCTTCGCACTGCCTATAAAGTTGAGAATTATAACATTTTTTAAATAATGTATATGGTTATATAATAAGATATCAGACAACTCACAACTCATGTTTAGGGAAAAAGTTATTAAATAAATCTGCTAACCTTGATAGAATTTGGATGATCTTTGTTATGTGCAACAGTTTTCAGCGTTTCAGCCATTGGACTGCTTCGCACTACCTATAGAGTTGAGAATTATAACATTTTTGAAATAATGTAAATGTTTATATAATAAGATATCGGAAAATTCACACCACATGTTTAGGGAAAAAGTTATTAAATAAATCAGCTAACCTCAAAATCTGCGGAGTGAGGATTTCTAATGATAACTGCAGTTGCTTTATTATCTTTACGGTTCAAAATGGTAAAAATTTCTTTGTAAGAGCACAGTACCCATGTTAATGTTAGGTTTTGTGTATAACTTTTAATATACGTATGTCCGGTTTCGAACCCGAGACTCGGGATTGCACACAATACGTGAGAGTTCCATTGGTTTGAATAAAATAAATATACTTTATGTTTATATTTATTCATTTCACAAACAAATACTTAACGGCAGTTAGTACTTAACGGAGTTGGCCGTTAAAGGACTAATTATGCAATAAGAGGAAATAAGGATCCATAACCCTTGTGTGGGTTGGGTCGGCCGAAACCCTCCCCATGGGCTTGGGTGGTCGGTTTTGTGGCTTAGGGAACAAGCTAGGTTTAGGCTATAAATACAATTCATTGTGTTTTGGTTTTTTAACATAATCTTGAATCCCTAACTTGCCAACTTCTTTCTCCTCTTCTTCTCTAAGCACATCTAGTCGATCCTATTTTTTAAGTTCACTAGAACTTGGTCGATCTATATTGCTTGCAAGTGTTGGTTTTGTTTTGTGATTCTTGAACATAGCTTTTCTCATTGGAACGCTATCATTACGTGTGTACAAGAACGAGTAACAAGCTTCTTTTAGCTTGTGTGTTTGCCTTGTGTTCGATCCATATAAGCCTTCCCCTAGGGTTTATAATTTTGTTCTTGAAGCACGTGATTATTTGTTTATCAAGTAATCAAAGGTACGTTATCTATTTAGTTTTAATTAATTATATATTTATGTAGATCCTTCCGCTGCGTATGTTCTTGATGATTTATGTGTTTATAGTTTTTTTATGATTCACATATTCCAACAGTGGCATCATGAGCCTCGTTTTAAACATGTAATTATAATATATACTAAAACCCATTTGGGACACTATAGCAACAGTACCCACGCAAATTTCATGCTAGCCCCATTTTAGCCCCTGAGGTTAGTGATCAATTGCGAAGTTAGTCCTTAACGGCCGTTATCTAACAACCGTGACTTAAATTTGTAATGGAACAGTAACTTCAGGGGCTTTTTCTGTGCAAATAATAAACAAAAACAGCCCCTAAGGTTAACTTTTATTTTCACCGTTAGTCCCTAAGGACTAACTTTGCAACAGAATGCCACGTTAAGGGACTAAAACTGAAAATTACGTTGCTACAGTACCAAACAGTGCAGCACAGTGTCGAATAGTGCGTGCACTGTTCCTAACGAAGTTACGGTTTTAGTCCCTCAAGTTAGCTGTAAATCGCACCGTTAGTCCCCCGTTAGCGATATTTTGCAAATTTAGTCCTTAAAAACAAAAAAAAAAATAATAATAAAAAAGAAAATGATCGTTTTATTTCGAGTTTAGATTAAACACAACATTCCCGCAGCAACGCGCGGGTGCCCCCGCTCGTTAATTACTAAACCTTAAAAATTAAATCTTGATTAGATACATGCAATTTATATTTTAGGGTTTTGATTTAAAAAACCTAATTGTTTCCAAGTGGGTCGACACCCACATGGTTATTTTAGGGTTTTATGGTTGATTTGTAAATCTGATAGAAACCATAGGATTGCATGAAATTTTTAAGGATTAATTAGTGAATACCGTATGTGATGTCATTAATTAATTAGATACGTACAAGAGATATTGACATGATAATATGGACTACATGATTATGTGATCAATATGGAATCCATGACAAAATCTTGCATATTTTGTCATGGTAAGATTTGTATGTTTGTATTGGATTATATGCTACATGATTTAAATAAATCTTAAATTGGGGAAGACCTCAATATATATATAATTAATATGTTATGTGCAATATGGTATTTAATTAACCAAAACTTACGCGGCCAAATTATTTGGCGGATGTGGACCAATCAGATACAATGGGAACGAAAACTGATTGGGAGTTTTGTTAATTACATACAATTATAAATTACACATAGAATTATTAATTAGGATTTATTGAAAAAGGTTTGCATGTGGCTATATGATATCGTGGATGATCATATATTGGTTATTATGTGTTTATTTATTTATTTTTTTGTAATTACTTGATCTTTTTGTAAAGAGGGTAATTTTCATAATAAAAATAAATAAGACTAATGACTATGAAACCTTTTGTGGTAAATCTTTTTATTGCCAAGTCTTATGTGCCGACAGTGGTTCACTTCGCACGGTAATTTGCTCACAGGCGAGACTAGCAATAAAATAGTTTACTACATAAAATTTTTAGCAAGAAAATCATATATTTGTTTTTTTTGGTTGATTGATGTGACTGTACTAAGTGGTCGAACCGGCGGACCTAAAATTGACAAACTATAAAGTGGGTATAAGGTTGGTTTCGCATTAAATTGTGACCTTAAAGGGGCGCGTTTTTAATTAGCCTTCGGGCGGACGTTTGCCTCTCCGCTCGCCTGTGCGTTGATTTTAGACTTACCAAGTACACCATGATACATACGAAGCATCTTAAGGCAAAGTTGTAAGTTTCTCAACGCCTCAATTAAAAACTTTGATGATTTGAGCTACAAAATGAGTAAACAGTTTTTGTTAGAAAACATATGATACAAAGATGAATGCATGACATCTTTTGTACATATTTTTTGATTACACACATCAAAATTTAATACCCTTAAAATTTAAGTAATATGCCAACCAATTAATACGGAAACACCTAAGATGACATTCTATCATTGCTAGCAGCCTCAGCTGATGTAATGATTCAAAGAATGGTAGTCAAAAGGGGTAAATTGAGCACTTTCATTGCTAGCAGCCTCAGCTGATGTGATGAAACGGCGTCAATTTACACGTTTCTAAATTGGTTAACTTAATTGAGCACTTTCATTACTAGCAGCCTCAGCTGATGTGATGAAACGGCGTCAAGGCATAAAGATTTGGGGATGAAACATGCTTACATTTGCAACTGATGTTGGCAAAATAATGTAAGTCCCAAGATTCTAGGAATTGCAATTGAATATTGGCAATTGGGAATGACCCGTACCTTATTGAGTACTTTCATTGCTAGCAGCCTCAGCTGATGTAATGAAACGACGTCAATTACGATCCTAGTTTTCAGTGAAAATTAAATGGTTATTTTAACCAATGGGTGTTTAATTTTCTTGAAAAGTTTATTATCAAAAATACTAATTTTGAACTTTTTATGTAGAAATGGCCGAACCCGGAAATTCGTCAAACATAACTTCTTCTTTCAAGATGATGCTTGAAAAAGAGAAGTTGACTGGTACTAAAAACTTCAACGATTGGTATCGCAATCTAAGGATTGTTCTAAGGATAGCCAAACGTTATGAGTATCTTAGTATTCCTCTTCCGGTTGCTCCTCCTGCTAACTCTTCAAATGAAGAACTTAAGGCATACAATGATGCCTATGACAAGCACAATGATGCGGCTTGTCTCATGCTATCGGGGATGGATCCTCAACTGGTTAAACAGTTTGAGAATCATGGTCCGATGGATATGATTGTGGAACTCAAACAAATGTTTGAAAAACCACCAATGGCTGAGCTATATGACTTGCTAGATTCTATAGCCAAATGCAAGCAGGAAGCAACAAAACCCGTGAGTGCCCATATATTGGAGATGAAGGGATATCTTGACCAATTGGATGCACTCGGTTGTGGGTATGCGGAAACTGTTAAAGTTGGACTCATCAATAGATCCCTCAATGAGGAATTGTATGGTGGGTTTGTACGAAACTTTAATATGCATTGCAAGGGGAAGACATTTAATGACTTGCGTGCAATGCTCATAGAGGAAGAAAAGGGACTCACTAAGAAAGCTCCTACACCTCCAGTGATGGCAATCAGAGGTGGTAGAGTAGCTAAGCCCGGTAAACCAAAACATGTGAACAAGAAAGGAAAGGCTAATGCTGACAAAGGCAAACAGATTGTGACTTATCAGCAAAAGCAAAAGAAGCAGAATTCTCCTCCCAAGAAGGATTATCCTAAAAAGGATACGGCTGCTTGCCACCATTGCAATACTCCTGGACATTGGAAGCGTGACTGTCCATTGCTGCTTGAGGAGTGTCGCAAGAATAAGAATGCCAAGGTTGGGCATGGCGCCAGCACTTCAGGTATTTTTATAGTTGAATTATTTTCTTTTCCTCGTAAGCAAAATGCCTGGATATATGATACAGGATGTAGTACTCACATTTGTAATACATCGCAGGGGCTTAGAGGAGCGAAGAAGCTGAACTATGGGGAATGCTACTTGTACGTGGGAAATGGAATACGTGCAGCAGTAGAAGCCATAGGGACTTTTGAACTTGTTTTACCTTCGGGTTTAATTTTAGTTTTGAACAATTGTCATTTTGCACCTTCTATTGTTAGAGGTGTTATTTCAGTTTCTTTGTTATTGGATATTGGTTTTGAGCATACTTTTAATAATGATGGAATTTCGGTTTCTTTAAATTCTGTTTTTTACTTTAATGATATTCCATTAAATGGTGTGTTTGAAATAGACATGGAAAACCATGTACCCAATAGAAATAATTCTATGTATAGCATCGAGAATAAGAGAATCAAGTCTAACTTGGATTCGTCTTATTTATGGCACTGTCGTCTTGCCCATATAGGCAAGAAACGCATGGAAAAGCTGCAACACGATGGGCTTTTACCAAATATCAATGATGATTCAGTTGATAAATGCGAATCTTGCATATTTGGGAAGATGACAAAGAAACCTTTTCATAGCAATATGGAAAAGGCTTCGGATCTACTTGGATTGATACATACGGATGTGTGTGGTCCACTTAGACATGTGTCTAAACGCGGTGCTAGCTACTTCTTGACCTTCACGGATGACTATAGTCGTTATGGTTATGTTTATTTAATTAAACATAAACATGAAGTCTTTGAGACATTCAAGGTCTTTAAAAATGAAGTAGAATTGCAACTCGGAAAGAAGATTAAGGCACTTCGATCCGATCGTGGTGGTGAATATTTAAGCCAAGAGTTTAAAGATTATCTAGCTGAGTGTGGCATTGTCCAATAACTCACTTCTCCTTATACTCCACAACAAAATGGTGTATCTGAAAGGTGAAATCGTACATTGTTAGATATGGTACGATCTATGTTTAATCTTACAACTCTTCCTCTATCCTTTTGGGATTATGCTCTTGAAAGTGCTGTTCGCATATTAAATATGGTTCCAACTAAGAAGGTTGATAAGACTCCATATGAAGTATGGACTGGAAAAGCTCCCAACTTGTCTTACTTAAAGGTCTGGGGTTGTGAGGCGTTTGTTAAACGTGACTCACCTTACAAACTCCAACAGAGATCTGTTAAGTGTATCTTCGTAGGATACCCAAAGGAAACAAGGGGTTACTATTTTTACTTCCCACCTGAAAACAAAGTCATTGTGGCTAGGTATGGTGAATTTCTTGAGGAAGGTTTCTTGTCTCAAGAATTCTGTGGGAGAGTATATGATCTTGAAAATGATCATGAAGATACGTCACCTTCTGAGAACACTAACACACTTCCTGTGGAACCTGAAAGTTTAGGTCCTCCACCTGAAGTTGATGTGGTTCCCATCCGTAGATCTACAAGATCTACAAAGGCTCCTGAACGTCTATGTTTAAACGTAGAGTGTGAGGAAACTATACTAGGGGATCTTGATGAGCCAACTAGTTATAGGGCTGCCATTAATAGTCCTGAAAAGGATAAATGGCAGGTTGCTATGGATGGGGAAATGCAATCCATGAAAGACAATAAAGTCTGGATTGAAGTAGACCTTCCTCCCAATGCTAAGGTAGTTGGGAGTAAGTGGCTCTTCAAAAAGAAAACGGACATGGATGTCAATGTACACACCTACAAAGCTCGTTTGGTAGCCAAAGGCTTTACCCAAACATACGATGTTGACTATGAGGAGACCTTTTCTCCTGTAGCCGATATTAGAGCTATTAGGATTCTTATAGCCATAGCAGCCTACTATGACTATGAGATTTGGCAAATGGATGTCAAAACTGCTTTTCTAAATGGTCATCTAGATGAAGACATCTATATGGCTCAACCAGAGGGTTTTGTTAATCCAAAATTTCCTGAGCGTGTATGCAAGCTTCAAAGATCCATTTATGGATTGAAGCAAGCGTCCAGGCAATGGAATATGAAATTTGATGAGGAAATCAAGAAGTTTGGATTTACTCAAAATTTCGATGAGCCATGTGTATACCACAAAGTTAGTGGGAGTAACACTACTTTCCTTATCCTATATGTCGATGACATATTAATCATGGGAAATCATATACCGAGTCTTAATGAAGTTAAGGCTTATTTAAGTAAATGTTTTTCCATGAAGGATTTAGGAGAAGCAACGTATATCCTTGGAATCAAGATCTATAGAGACAGATCTAAGCGGTTAATCGGATTAAGCCAAAGTGCTTACATGGATAAAATATTAAAGAGATTCAATATGCAAAATTCCAAGAAAGGATATTTGCCCATGCAAGTAGAACATGGCTTGAGTAGCGAAGTATGTGCTTCTACACCTAAAGAGGTGGCCTACATGAGGAAAGTTCCGTATGCTTCGGCAGTAGGATCTATCATGTATGCGGTTAGATGCACAAGGCCAGATGTGGTATTCGCACAAAATTTGACCAGTCGTTATCAGCAGAATCCAGGAAAAGATCACTGGCATGCTGTTAAAAACATTCTTAAGTATTTAAGGAATACTAAAGATATGTTTCTTGTATACGGGGGAAATCCAGACGCAGAACTGAATGTTACAGGTTTCTGCGATGCATCCTTTAAAACTGATAAAGATGATACGAAGTCTCAGACTGGTTACGTTTTTGTCATCAATGGAAGAGTGAGTTGTTGACTGGAAGAGTAAAAAGCAGAGCACAACGGCTATTTCTGCTACAGAAGCTGAGTATATTACTGCATCGGAAGCTGCACAAGAAGCTGTTTGGATAAGGAAATTCATTTCGGATCTTGGAGTGATGCCGTCAAATGAATTACCTATAAATGTATATTGCGACAACTCTGCTGCAATTACATTCGCCAATGAACCTGGAGTTATGAAAGGCGCCAGACATTTTCGTAGAAAATATCACTATGTTCGAGAACAAGTCAAACTTGGTGAAATCAATGTTCTCAAAGTTCACACAGATGACAATCTGGCTGATCCTTTCACGAAGGCATTACCAAAGGAATCGTTTACTTGACATGCTAAGGGTATTGGTCTTTGTTTAACCGATAGTTTCATGTAAATCTGTGATTAGATGATTTGATAAGGGACGTGTAAACAATTATTATTTTAATGAAATAAAGTGCGGATAACGTTTATTCTCATTTCTAATATTTGTGTCCTATATTTGCATGTTTAAATCCGAGAATAATTAATTTATTCTAAATAGTCCGTTGTCAATTAATAATATGGGAATATTATTGAACTAAGACAAATGTGAGGTTTGGTAGAATGTACTGTAAGGTTGAGACACCAATGTCACATGATATTCAATATTGGATAAATTGAATATAGAACTTATCCCAAATACATGATTATACTTTATGGATCATAGTCATTAAATATATCATGAATATTTATCCTCTGACTTGAGATATCAGATAATTGCCGAGGATGTAGCTCATTTTTGTAAAGTAGTCTAACGCTATCCGTAAAAGGTGGTTATAAGGGCTATTTTCGGAAATGATGCAAAGTTCAAGGGCTATGCTCGTAGTCAATAAAGGATTTGTTCCTTCAACTTTGTGTTGAAGTTTAATATTGTTTGGCCACTCGTAAGGTTGACAAGATGTTTGCGTACGCACGCCCAAAGTCTATCTGGAAGAAGTTCAGATGTTTTGGTAATCTTGATCAATTATATATAAACGAGAAACTAATGTTAATTATGGAATGACAAAGATCCATATCCATATTAACAAAGTATTAGTAACAAAAGGATAAGTATGATGATTAAATTCGTCACCTGGTTTTTTCCAGGAAAACCATACTCGGATCAAGCTGGGGGCATTGGGATCTGTTAAGCTAGACTAGCCCATGTCATTACTATATTAATCGTTATCCAAGTGGGAGTTGTTAGGTTTTGTGTATAACTTTTAATATACGTATGTCCGGTTTCGAACCCGAGACTCGGGATTGCACACAATATGTGAGAGTTCCATTGGTTTGAATAAATTAAATATACTTTATGTTTATATTTATTCATTTCACAAACAAATACTTAACGGCAGTTAGTACTTAACGGAGTTGGCCGTTAAAGGACTAATTATGCAATAAGAGGAAAGAAGGATCCATAACCCTTGTGTGGGTTGGGTCGGCCAAAACTCTCCCCATGGGCTTGGGTGGTCAGTTTTGTGGCTTAGGGAACAAGCTAGGTTTAGGCTATAAATACAATTCATTGTGTTTTGGTTTTTTAACCTAATCTTGAATCCCTAACTTGCCAACTTCTTTCTCCTCTTCTTCTCTAAGCACATCTAGTCGATCCTATTTTTTAAGTTCACTAGAACTTGGTCGATCTATATTGCTTGCAAGTGTTGGTTTTGTTTTGTGATTCTTGAACCTATCTTTTCCTATTGGAACGCTATCATTACGTGTGTACAAGAACGAGTAACAAGCTTCTTTTAGCTTGTGTGTTTGCCTTGTGTTCGATCCATATAAGCCCTCCCCTAATGTTTATAATTTTGTTCTTGAAGCACGTGATTATTTGTTTATCAAGTAATCAAAGGTACTTTATCTATTAGTTTTAATTAATTATATGTTTATGTAGATCCTTCCGCTGCGTATGTTCTTGATGATTTATGTGTTTATAGTTTTTTTATGATTCACATATTCCAACACTTAACACCTCTGTATCATCAGTCAGTGCGACCTAAAGAGAAACAAAAAAACAAAAATCCTTGACTTATTATGGATTTATGATCCATGTAATAATGAAGATAAAATAACTTTATCAACACTTGAACAAACCCATTAATCAAATTCGTACGCTATCACCCTTTAATG
This sequence comes from Artemisia tridentata subsp. tridentata, assembly GCA_021014915.2. Classification (NCBI taxonomy): domain Eukaryota; kingdom Viridiplantae; phylum Streptophyta; class Magnoliopsida; order Asterales; family Asteraceae; genus Artemisia; species Artemisia tridentata. Next base: position 75,310,320 of record CP139507.1, read on the forward strand.
TATTTTGGGCCTTGTTGTCGCCAAAAGAATGAGCAACACCCTTTGTAACAAAGATATAAAAAGTGTTATTAGGTTAAATCATAAAATGATCTAACTAAATATTATGGCAGACAACGATTTACCTTTTTTAAATTAGTTGTATGGGAGACCATGAATGCGCCACATGACAAAGCTGACAATGGTTAAAAAAAGATGTGCACATAAAGGACATAACATTACCTGGAGTACTGAAGAATGGTCACTCGAAAAGAAGTGGGGGCAATGAGGGCAACGACAACTGATAGTATGATCGTAATTTTCACCAAACTGATCCAGCCACCTTTGAAGCGTCGGTTTCTTAACTGAGCTCCTTTAGTCAGCTGCACTATCTTGTTCAGCGTAGATAATTCCCATGTTTTCTTTGCCTGTAAGGCAACATTTGCATTTGAGGACCAGAAACACAAAACTCAGAATAAAAGAAGTTACAAAGTATTACAACATCTAAAATTGTATTGCAACTACTTAAATGAATTGGATTACTAATTTAATAACATATTTTGTTTTAAATGTTCATAATACCAGAAAAACAAAAGAAGTTACCAATTTTCACCTATTCTGCCAAATTGACCATGATATCCTATCATTTTCAAAAAATACCTACACAAATCTTAGGTTTACTTATTTTATCTAGATATTATTAAAAAGAATACCTGTAAAGCCATCTTCTTGAGCTTGTCCATTGCATAGAATTGCTTGAAACGTGATTATACTGCGGAATCAAGAGGCTTGTCGGGTGAAAATTTGTCGTCAACAATCCGTGGGTTGCCTGTTAAAGAAAGCAAGATCCAAATTAGTAAATAAAATAACATTATTTCAATTAGCCAGAACTTTTAGACAATGTTACTTACAAACAACTTCATGGGCGGTAATCCTTTCCTTTGGATTCCATAGGGTTTTCTTTTGTTATTCTAGACAATATTTGAACGCACCGCCTGATTTCATCAGCTCAGGTCATGCTTATCACTGGATCAAGCTTACCCCTTCTAGCAAGTTCCGTCAAGTCAGTAAGTCACTACCATATTTTTTAAGTGCCTGTTAATTCGCTTCGGGGTTTGAAAAAATATTGACACTTCATTTACTACATACATGAGTTCCCGTTCACAGCCTCAGCTACTTCCTTCAGTTTCACATCACATGTAACTAAACTTTTTTTACTAAAAGCAAGAACTACAGATAAGGGGGTGTTTAAGATTGCTTGCTATTTTTTGCTTGCATGTTTAAAGCAATTTTGTGTTATCCAAATGGATTCTGCTTATCTACTTATTTTTCAGATCCTGATAAGCATGAGCTGCTTATTTCAAAGTCTATTTAATTTGATATTGAATTTCTGTTTTTTACCATCATTTTTGTTCTTAAACCTTTATAAATGGTTTAGTAGGGTTTTTTTTACAAATTATTATTTAATCTTCCTATATCGCAGCTTTAACAATATAAGAAAATCCAAAAAGTATTTCCAGAAGCACTTATTTCTAAGGAGCTTATAACTTATATATACTTAAATTATAAGAATAAGCAGAAAATAAGCAGTCCCAAACACACCTGGTAGTAAGTCTGCAATAAATTATTGTCGGTGTCTAACCTTATGTAGATGTCGTAGCATTTTATTCAGCTTCATCTCTTATAAGGTATGCATCAAGAAGGGGATTGGCCTCTTAATCATCATTCTGGTTATCCTGCATAAATTACCCGTAAACAAATTTACAAACATTTTTCATGTTATACACCGATTATGCAGAAAAGAGCAGACCTCTAGCATGTCTGTAGTTACCACATTATGCAGAAAAGAGGTTGGTCTGAATTTACTAATTATCTGCACATAACTAATTTTGAGTCTATTTTCTTTACGCTAAAAGCATTTACTTTTAACGACATAACCATTTCGGAATAAGTCAATCAAAACAGCCCTTTGAATTAAAGCAATTCAGAGCTTCTATAATAAAGATAATTACAGTATTATTTTTACGAAGATTATCACTTTGTCCAACCGAAAGACCAAAGCTACTGTTGGTTATATGTACCCATGCTATCAAGTTACGTCGTTGATCCATACTTGCCAGCAAAAGACTTCCCGTCATCAGCCACTTTAACAGTAACGTCATCTTGTTCATGTGAGGTAACTTTATTGCAAATATGGTGAACGGAACAGATAATTGGTCACACAAATAGGTAAAACCAATGCAATACCATTAGACGAACCCGAACCGAAACTCTATAAGCATTTTCACCAATAACGTGTTAAGCACGGACGTACATAGACACTTACAAAACCCACCGTATTAACAAATCTTAAAAATCCTTCTTCGCTTCAATTTTGGTGCTTTCTAAACATTATTAAAATGTGGAATCAAATAAATAATTTGAGAGATAAGCAACAGAGCAGATTCCAGCCCCTGTTTAAACACCCAAACCCACCCATCTCAGCCCCCAAACGCGCAGACTCCAACTTTATGGCCCAAACATCAACCGTATATTTCACATGAAAACAAACAATAACCATAATCAAGAACACATTTATTTATAAAAACAAAACAAAACCAACTTCAAATATTAAATCTTTACCAGCTTATTGTGCTTTTCTTGAAGTCAGATCCAAATCAATGAGGCTCAGATCTGCCTTTCCTTGGGCGACTTGACACACCCGCAATGGCTGCACCCACTTAACATTAGTGGTTGCCCCGGCAAGATACGGGAATGTGACAACTACATTCATGGAACAGTTAATTTGCATAAAAATTCGTCATCGCCCCGGAAACCATAAGGTTAATGAGACGACGTGAATGGAAAATGGTCGGAAAGTTCATCGTCACGTAACCAAGCATAATGTCCTTGTATATAATCTTTGAGTCATATTTGGGAATGGCTTCTCCACTCGAATCTGTGATAAGAAAGCGGTCCATTTCATTCTTATCATGTAGCTACAAACAGAACCATATACCCCGAAGATATTCAAGTATTGTCTTGATAATTCATCTAATAACACCAGCCCAAAAATAACACCATAAAGAAAAAGAAAAAAATAGAAACCTCCACCAGTGATGTTAATCAGATCAGGTTACAAATCTTAGTCATATATTTGATATCAAGATCTTGTAAAACAGCGGAAATCAACAAAACTGCATCAGTACCTTTTGCTCGAGCATAGTACAATTGTCATGCATCTAAACAAAATTATCTGCAGGGCACTGCATTTTTAAGAATTTCATTTTGTTAAAGGAAGAACAGTTGCTAAAATATACATAAACTAATAAACATCAGCAACAAAAGAAATACCATCACTCCATATTTCTGAATGGTCTCTATATTTTCAAAGCTTCCCAATGTTTACAAAAATTAAATAATAAAATCAACATTAAACTTTAAAAAGCTTGTAAATTTCATCTCTAACAATAAATGATACCTGAAAATATTTTGCGTATGTTAAGACACATAGGCAGGCTGCTCCACCTTTTTCGTAGGCTTTTGCACTTTTAACCTGCAATAATCGGTTTTTAATGTTTAGATAAATAGATTATGCTCAATATTATTTGATCATTTAGAGGTCAAATCATCTTTGATAATCAATTTCAAGCTGATTATCCTGTTTAACATAACCACTTGCAAAAAATAAAACCAACCAATATAAATCATGACTTTCATAGTTAAAGTTTCAAATCTTATATTGTAGCACAAAATGCAGAAAATATAATTCATTACTCATAAAGATATAACATTGTCTCCATTGTTTTAATCCATAGCAATACCTTCACATCGATAATTTTTTGGCTTAATTAATATCCACATAATATAGTGTTTCGCTGTGATGAATGCATGTTCTTACTCTTAGAGCTCTATTCTTAAGGTTGTTCATGACGAAAAATTGCTTGCTTCTTGCTTTAACGGTTTCCCCTAAAGGCCAAGCTCTTATCAGCCTACTGTTTAGCATTAAACTTATTAAAGCTTATAAGAGCTTGACCTTTAAAATAAAGTCACCTTATAAAAACAGCAATATTGAAAAACTATACTCACTGATGTTATTTCCCAAACACACCCAAATCCAAATCTCCACAAAACAACAATATGAAAAAACTATAAATATCTGAATGTGTTAGAAAGAAACTGTGGAAACCGTAGAGGGGGGTGAATACGTTTCCATTTAAAAACTTAAAACTTTTTATATCAATTACCCAATCATATGTGACATAATATGAAGAGTGTCAACAATAATCATATATCATTTAGGGATGAATAAATTAAACTACAACACAAGTACAATCAACCATGACACATACATAGCATAAGCAACTAGCCACACAAGCATAAACACAATGCAAATATAAACATAAAGCGATAAAGAATAAAATGAAAGTAAAGAGATAAGTAAGAAGGCGCAAACCGGACACGGTGATTTATAGTGGTTCGGTCACGAAGCTCCTCTTCGCCCTACTCCACTCCCCGAGTACCCAACTCGAGAGTTACTTCACTAATCAACAAACTCCCTTCAGGCGGAGAAAACCGTACACGTCGCTTAACTTATTTTCCGACACAAAGCTAGATGTCGAGTGCTAATCTTAGCTAGCACCAATCTACCACGATCTACCCGATCTACACCTTACACGTCGCTTATCCTATTTCCGACACTAAGCTAGATGTCGAGTGCTAATCTTAGCTAGCACCAATCTACCACGATCTACCCGATCTACCCTTGATCCACTTGATCAATACACACAAGCCCAATGGCTTCAAGAGATAATCAATATCTCTATAAGATCACAATGATCTTCACTCACTCTCTCACAAAAGAAAAATGATCTTGATGTATACTAGGATACAATCAAGAGTGTAACAAATGTTACAAGACCTAACAACTACAACTCTTGTATCTTCTTAGATACCTTGAGTTCTTCTCTTGCAAATGAAGAGGAATGATAACACTTTGTATCTACTTGGATACTTTGTGTTCTTCTCTTGCTAATCAAGAGGGATGACAACACTTTGTATCTACTTGGATACTTTGTGTTCTTCTCTTGCTAACCAAGAGGAATGAAGAGGATCACTTGAATGGATGATTGGATCACTCTTAAACAACCTAAGACTCTCCAAATGATCAAAGAAAGTTTTCTAAGTGAGGAGGGATTAGACCAGAGAAAAAGGACTGGAAAAATCAAATTGGAAGTGTGAAATGGTCCACTATTTATAGGCAAAGAAAAATCTAGCCGTTACGTACGGACGGCTCCGTTAAATACCCTACGGCTCCGTTAACTTTAACGGAACCGTGGAGCCGTCGGTGTCGAAAACGCTCCAGACGCTCCAAATTTTGTCTTTTAGTGGTGAAGGTTTATTTGGGGAAGTTTGGAGCTATTTTGGGGGGGGAAAATAGCTGTTACTAATTCAAAATAATTTGAAATGATTTTTCCAAATAAAACATTTCTTTCTAATTCAAAATAATTTGTAAAATGTATTTTTGAAAAATGTTTTGTCACATTTATAAAAATGTGAAGTTTAGAAAAATATAATCCTTTGATCATTTGTCAAGTAGTAGATTTGTTTGTCCATACCTTGAGTGATTTACGTCGGGATGGAAATCTACGACTTTGTTGAAGCATACTTGAGACGTCGGGAGGTGTTGATGTAAGTATGCATTGATGATTTGTGTTTACAAGTAACTTGCACATTTTACGTTATGTATTACAAGTTACATGTTTGTCATTATTAAAACCGAAGAAACCGTTTAGTTTAAATATCGTAATATTTGCACTAACAATCTCCCCCTTTTTGATGATGACAAATATGTAAACCGTAACACATAGTAAAATGTAAAAGTTACCTGTTTACACTCTCTTCTCCCCCTTTTGTCGAAGCAAAAAGTTAGTTGCCTCGAGCTCTCCCTTGAGTTCATTTCCTACTCCCCCTTATTGAACTACTTTCCTTTCTCCCCAGAAAGGCGAGCTTGCATCATCCCAGTGAAGTCTTCTATCACTACCATTAGAAAGACTCCGTGCTAAGTATTCAAATTCTCCCGAGCTCCCCCTAGCTCAATGCTCCCCTATGGTGACTAAATCCCCTTGTTTATTTACCTTAGTATCTAGCGAATCCATGGATCAAATTCTTTCAAAGGCTTTTCCTACATCAAGGGTTAGCTTCGTGCAACATAATATATAACAGTATAGGAGCAAAATTATAGGGATAGAATACACATAGCAAGACATGCATGGGTTAAACTATGTTGACACGTAAGTGTCACAACCCGACCAAAAACCTAAGGTGTAATTGTTCACTCAATCACACTAATCAAGAGCGAGATTCGTTCATTGACTGACGTACTAAATGACTTCTTCCAAGTTGTCATTGGGAAGAAAAGTTCTAACAAACCTTCTGAACAACATAATCATCTACCTAAGATGATTGATGTTAAGGATAGTCTGTTGATAAGACATACTCTAAATGATTACTATTATGACAAGTTGTGCCATAAAGTAGACTCGATAGAGGTTATACCTAAATGATTCCATAAGGTGGGTGAGTGTTGGTTGTGGTGACAACAAGGACAACATGGGTTATGTGGTTGTAGAGGATAAATAATGGGATGACCCATTAGTGGTTGTGGTGATGGTGATAGTGATAAGGATGATGTGTTAGTGCCAAGTCCAAAAAGGTTTGATGGTGATAGGGTTAGTGTGATAGCTAAAGGTTATGGTGGACTTGGTGGAGATAAGGGTATAGGAATCCTAAAGGTGGAGGATGATGATGATATGGTTGGAGATGTTGGTTTTGCCCTTTGAGGAAAAGTGGGAAAGGATGGTTTAGGTTAATATATCGTTTGCGCTGACAATGAGATGCATGATATATTTCAAAAGGGAAAAAGAAAAGGTGTATGTGATCCTAACAGGATTGTTGGTGAATATCTCTAACGGGGTTAAGGTAACGAAGTTCTAGGTTTTTAGGTTGGATGATACTAGTTGTGTGTTAGAGATAACTTGGTGCATGAAGGGTTTCATATGTTTGTGAGGATTGAAGGTTGTTGAACTAACTATCACTTATCCAAAGTGAGGAGTAGTTGTAAGGTTTGAGTGTGATGAGTTGAAGATTATAAGGTTTGAGTGTGATGATATATGGGTTGAAGGTTCTTAGACTAACAATCACTGTCAAGAGTGAAGTGTAGCTAAAAGGTTTGGGTGGGATTGATATAAAGGTTGAAGGTTGTAAGGTTTGAGGGTGATGATCTATGGGTTAAGGTTCTTAGACTAACTATCACTGTCAAGAGTGAAGCGTAGCTATAAGGGTTGAGTGTGATGATGAAAGATGTTAATGTGAGGTTAGAAGATGAGATGCAAGATAAGCTTGTGGTAGGGAGGTGATGAAGCGAAAAGTGTACCGCTTTTAGGGGGTCATTTAAGCCCTAAATCGTATTTATTTGACCAAATATTGCCCTAAATCGTTCTTTTTGTCATTTTAGGTACTTTTGAGAAGAAATCTGGAAAAGGAAGCATTTTGGACGTTTTTGGAGCATAAAAGTGAAGAAAACGACAAAGTCTCAAAATTATGCTGGAAAGTACCTTTGACGGCGTCAGGGATTGGTCCAGACGGCGTCATGGCTTGGCAAAAGTGGTGGATATGAAAATTACTCAAGATAAGCTAGAGAATTTTGCATGAAAAATCTGACGGCGTCACCCTTTAATGTGATCAAGGCCATCACGGTTTAAACTAAAGAGGGACGGCGTCAAGCTCAATTCTGACGGCGTCACCCCTTGATAGGCCAGAGCGGATTTTGGAGCACTAAAGAGGGACGGCGTCAGGAAGGCCATCCGGGAACCCTAAAAGCGGCGAGGTGACGGCGTCAGGATCTATAACGTGACGCCGTCAGCCCTTAAACTCTATATATAGTTTTGCAATTTTTTGTCATTAGGGGGGAACTTATTGTGTGTAATTTTGGAGGAGAAACCCTAAGACGAATTTCTGCCATTTTTAAGGGTTTTCATACCCTTGGATCTCCCATGTTTAATTGAAGATAAGTGATTATTTAATCATTCAATATGTCTATGTGTTGTTTGATTATATCTTGTTCTTGTCTTTTGATTAACATGCTAGGCTAGATTTATCTTGTGTTTGCTTAGATCTAATGAAACCTAACTATTGATTATTGGTTATTAGTGTGTTATTAATTGTTTTGGATGATTGTTCATCGATGTTAGGCTTAAGAAAACTGGCTAACTTCCTATACGGTAACTTGCTTGAACGTCTTAAGAAACATGAACCAATGCGTACTAAGGTTTTTATGGTTGTATTTAATGCATGAGCGAATTCTAGTGATCCCATGTTAGGAGCTTCTTAGCCGGCTCGACATAGGAGTGAAGTAGGAGCTCATAGAGTTGGGGAAGTACGTACGCCACCCCACGATTGGTATTAAGGAATACACCCGTCATCCACGCGATTAATACACACTAATCAACCGGTAAAAGATAGTTAGGGAGTAAGGAAATCTAAGTAAACACATTTCTCTCCACATAAGTTTCACAACCTTTTCATTTTCTGTTATTTTATTTTATTTGCATTTGTAGTTACTTGGGTTAGTTGACTAGCAACTAATTCCGCCCACTCCTTCAAACCCGAGATTTTACTTGCTTTCATAAAAAAATATAAAAATACAAAAAGAATCTTCTCTCACCCTTAGACCTATTAGAGTAGTTTTTCAATCCTAACGACACTATTCCCTGTGGAGAATGATCAATCCCCCGTACTTACCACTACACTATACTACATCGGTCAGGTACACTGCCTGGTGGGGTTGTAAGCCTCTTGAGATCCCTCGAGAGGTAAAACCTGTTGTAAGGTTGCAAAACCACGCATCAGGAGGCCTTATATAGGCAAGGGTTGTGGGATTCGAACTAAAGTTGGTGTTAGAGTCCTATGGTGTAGTGAGGGAATCCTAGGGTGTATGTGAGTTTGCAAGATTTTGCAGGTTTGAGGTTAAGAATGCAGGGATCTAAAGGAAACAGTGAAAATTCGTCAAACATAGGAACGGTACCACTAAATACCACACGGTACCGTTAAATTTAACGGTACCGTGGCCTATTTAACGGTACCGTGACCTGGAAGTCACGAATTTTCCTGTGCAGCCTAGTTCTGGGCAGCTAAATGGAAGTTTCCTAGGGAATAAGAACCACATTTGTGTGTTCTTGAGAGTGTTTGGTGAAAGACTATATGAGTGTGTTTTCGCTCCTCCTCAATCTATGAGCATCCGGACAAGATGTAATAGATAAAGAGGAAAACAAAAGTTGACGAAAGCGATGAGCTTAGTAACGTATTGACAAGTGGAGGATAGCATACGATAAACTTCACCTTTGAAGTCACGTAGCTCTTCTCAATCATTGTGAATATTCATAGAATATTATGATGAGGCATGCGATTACTAGGAGATATCCTAAGGGTTAAAAAGATAAAATCTTCAGAGTTGTGAGGTTGGTGACAAGGTTCTAGTGGGGTTATCTCAACTTATCCTAGCGGTTCTTCGTTTGAAGTGTGTGGAGGATGAGTGGGATGCGGAAGCATTGGTAGTGTTTAATACCATGCGGAAGTGAAAGGGAAAAGGCTAAGGAATCAGATGATAGATAGAATCTATTCTGATAGGAAACGGTTTTGGTTCAAGACTACATCGAGTGGGTTTTGACAGTGTTGGTGAGAATTGAAAGGAAGATTTTTGACAAAGAAATTTCACATATGTTGTGATTTTTCTGGACTTTAGATTAAAAGAATTTATACCAAATAAATTCCTTTATGAATGAATCCAACGGGATTCGATGAACGTTAATCGAGAACGAGAAATGACATTTAATTGCATCACGCAAATTAAATATTTAATTGCATCACGCAAATTAAATATACTTTAAATATTTCGGATGAAATATTTAAGTTGTCATTGGAATTTAAGAGGATTTCACGAATAAATCTCGCTGATTTAGTGAGACTTTTCAACACGAGGAAAGAATTTATACCTAATAAATTCTTTGAACGGTACTGGACGAGAAGAAATGACTTTTATATTTCCAAGGAAATACATAGGTAGTCATTAGAGCGATGTGAAGGATGACTTAATATTTCCAGTGAAATATTTAAATAGTCATAAGATTTATGGAATGTGTTCCATCATTCCTAGACCTAGACGGAGATGGTTAAGAGATTCTCGGTTGAGAGGTTTGGTTGATTTACGGATTTCGATGTGCTTCGCACACGAGTGTTTCATGGGGTTTTGAAAGACGTGAAGCTAGGCCTATGGTGCTGATTTGCAGCAGGGTTTGGGATCTTAAGACGTGTATATTCACACGAGGATGAAAGGAACTACTAATCACTTATGTAGTAACTCATGAGTCCTTTGTCATCCGAAGGTTGATGTTAGCTTTTAGCTTTTGGATCAGCGTTTTAACATATGTTGTTAAAAGGCTTGAGTATGATGTTTCGGATATGAAATTTAACAATTGCGATTGCAAGTTAAACTTACTTGAATATTTTGGATGAAATATTTAAGTTGTCAACCCTACTCCGAGTTCTACTAGGTTTGTTCCTATCCTTCCCATGACAAAAGGGTGTATTACTTGGAAGAAGGCGAAGTAATGACTGGGAATTAGGACAACTTCACGACTACTCTAACTTATGGGTTTTGACACTAGTGTATGACTCTATGACTTCTAAGGGTTCATAGTGATGGGCATACCTCATTCCTAATGTGTCAAAAGGACATAGTGTGGGTGCAAATTTTACAAGTAAATCATGTAAGATGCACATAAGGAATAAATACAAGCATCATGTAAAACATGATAATCATTTAGCATTTAAGATCATGAATACATTTAACCATATCTTAGGAGAACATGTTATCATTTTGAAACACGTATGTAGGATGCAAGTCAATCTAGGTTTGCTAAGGAAAATCCTAGTTACTACTTGTTCAAAATGAGATCCTAACGGGAGATAAAGTTTACCGATGTAAACTATCTCTAGTCAAATGTAGGAATGAAGAATTTTCAAGTTAGAGAATGAGTATGAGACTATCACTAGTGGTGCTCAATTAAGGCTAAACACGACCATTTTTACGGGTTATACACGAACCCAACTTCTCTCCTGGAAGCAATCCAACCGTTAGGTCAAATTGAATTTCTAGTGCGATATGTTCTCCAGTAGTCATTCATGTTAGAAGAATTCAAATTCCTATATTTGCCTATCAAAGTATAGCAAAGATGATGTTATCTTGTTTTGCTTATACGTGGCCTAATATGACTCAATTAACCATACTTTGAAATTCGGTTAATAAAATGACATGTCTTACACAACTCCTAACAAAGGCAAGCGAAATGTTTTAATTTCGTGTTTGAGATTTAGAGGTTATTTGATGGAGATGGTGCATTTTATGATCTCTTAGACAACATCTTTGTTTGTTGAGTTGTTATATGTTATTTTAACATGATTTGGTTTCCTAGAACCAAGAGACACTCTAATGTGATACAATGTAGAATCTACTACATCGTGTGTGTTTCAAGAATGCTCCTTTGCATATCTTGAGTGAGAATCTAGTAAAGGTTACTTACCTCAGTAGATCTTGTGAGCATTTTATTTGAAATGAGACATACTGTTTATTTCAACAAGTATGCTTTTCTAAGAGGAAACTTATCACACTTAAGAATGCTTTGTGAAACAAGTATTTTAGTGTATGACCAATTTTACTTGTTTATGAAATGACACATGTCATATTACGTTATTATTCAACTCTAATATCATATATTTGTTAACAGGATGCAATGTATTCTCTTGTAACATAACCATTCATGTCACAAAGAATATAAGATGCATAGGATATAAGTTATCATTTGTCAATATTTTGATAAGAGAAATACATGAGATATTCTCAAAGATTGATGACTTACTTAATAGTTAATAACATATTATGTATGACACTTTTACTAGACATGTGACTTTGAGTGTTGAGTTGTTCATGAGCAAAGCTTACATATGTTGTTTGTTTGCTCTTGTTTGGTTTTTCGGAAATGACACATTTACTAATTGCATTGCAATGTAAATTACTTGTATATTTCGGATGAAACATCCAAGTTGTCAATCCTACTTGGTTGTGTATTTTATGCATCTTTTAAACATGTTAGTTTAAAGTTTGGAACACAACCTTTGGACAAGAAGACTTAACATGGCATCTTCAACACAAGTGTGAGTTATGATCCGATGCATATTATTTTCGTCTTGAGAGGACGTCATTATTTTCATAACAATCAAGTGTGATTGAGTATGTAGATTCAAGATAATATGTTTCATCATGTTTTGATGTTATCTTGAAGCTAAACAAATAATGACTCCAATTTCATGTCTACACTCGAAAACTTGTCAGTTAGATTCGATGATGATATCAATCATAATTTGAATAATGAATTGATATGTACTCGAAATCTTTCTTGACCCTCACGATCACTCCTTTTTAAAAATAAAATAAAAAATTTAAGGAGTGTGTTCCATTTATTCTAATACTACTTGTATGTGTGAGGTTAATGACATATTAAGTTACTACTTTGACATTGTCATTTATTTTTATTTGAGAAAAACTATTTATATTATTAAGTTTAATACTTTTAGTTTTTCGACACCTCATTAGTATAAAAATAGTTATCTTAACTATTTTTATACCACATACGTAAAATACTAAATGTTTAAAACATTTTGTATGTGTGTTAAATCAATGCAAGTTTAATACATTTTCTTTTACTTAAATACTAATGTATTAAAATGACCTTTTATCTTGTTTAGACAACCCATGGTCAAACAAGACAAAGTGATGTTATGTTTTAAAGATCATGTTACGGATTTTATGAAAGTGTTAAGTATTTTGGAGTGATATACTTTTTACACTTAAACCTTTGAAAAAAATAATTGTGAAAGACAATATCTTTCGACACACATGATCTACCAACTTAGTTTCTATTCCTAAGAAGGTTAATAAACCATTTTAAAAGCTTGCAACAAATGCAAGAAAAATGGTCTATGCCTATATGCAATGCAAAATCAATTACGCAACTTAGTGCAAGAATTCTAGCCTAAGTCCTATTGACGCATAAGCCGAAAAGCTAATATTCGACACATAGCAACAAGGCATGAAAGACACTTATGCTTGAAGATAAAATTAGCTCAACTAAAGATAACAATAAGCATACAAAAGTATTAACTAACAATACTAAGACACAAAGAAAAGCAAATAGTCATTTAGCAAAACACACAAAAATACTTATCGTCATTTTGTGTATTAAGTATAACAATGTACACTTAGCTTGACTTTATTTGAAAATGATTTATTTTCCACCCCATTTAAAAATTTGATCAAGTTCAACACCTTGAAATCATGAATTCATCAACGTGTGATGTTCACTTTGTGATTTGACAAAAAATTTGTGCAATCGGCATGACCGGAAAAGACTCTCTGTTACGAATTAAAGACATTCGTAAATTATACTTTACAATCACTTTCTAAAAATATTTTTAAGTGAAAGTAGACTCAATTACGTTTAAAACGATAGGTGGCACGACTCCTACGGGCTTACGGTTGATTTTATACGAATTTTTGAAAATTACCGAATTCTGAAAAACAGACGAAGGTACCGTTAAATTTAGCGGTACCGTCCATATTTAATGGAGCCGTCCGTTATATTTAACGGTGCCGTACGTCTGACTTCAGTTTTTGAACAGAACCAACTTTTATCAATTTAAGAAAACCTTCAAGCTAGTATGACAACATATACTTAACAACAAAACTTGTAAGTATTAAGTAACTAAATACTTTTCATATTTTTATCACCTTCATGGGTAATTTGATACATGGATCGTACTCAATTTTGAAAACCATTTGTTTTAAAAATTTGAGCGACGTGGCTCTGGTACCAATTGTGGAAATCGTAGAGGGGGGTGAATACGTTTCCATTTAAAAACTTAAAACTTTTCGAATCAATTACCCAATCAAATGTGACATAATATGAAGAGTGTCAACAATGATCATATATCATCTAGGGATGAATAAATTAAACTACAACACAAGTACAATCAACCATGACACATACATACAGAGGCGGACATAGAGACTTAGAAGGGGGGTCACTTGCCCCCCACGACTCGCCGAAAAAGTTAAGATTTTAGTGTAAAAAAAAAAATTTTGGACCTTTTTATTAAAGTGCACCCCTCCAAAAAATCAAATTGCCCCCCACCTTGAAGCCAAAAATATAAAAACCTTAGTTTTTAGTGTAAAAAAAAATTATGACATTTTTATTAACATGCATCACGAATTTTATCAAAAAAAAATTTTTTGCCCCCCGCCTTGGAAAATCCTGGGTCCGCCTCTGCATACATAGCATAAGCAACTAGCCACACAAGCATAAACACAATGCAAATATAAACATAAAGCGATAAAGAATAAAATGAAAGTAAAGAGATAAGTAAGAAGGCGCAAACCGGACACGGTGATTTATAGTGGTTCGGTCACGAAGCTCCTCTTCGCCCTACTCCACTCCCCGAGTACCCAACTCGAGAGTTACTTCACTAATCAACAAACTCCCTTCAGGCGGAGAAAACCGTACACGTCGCTTAACTTATTTTCCGACACAAAGCTAGATGTCGAGTGCTAATCTTAGCTAGTACCAATCTACCACGATCTACCCGATCTACACCTTACACGTCGCTTATCCTATTTCCGACACTAAGCTAGATGTCGAGTGCTAATCTTAGCTAGCACCAATCTACCACGATCTACCCGATCTACCCTTGATCCACTTGATCAATACACACAAGCCCAATGGCTTCAAGAGATAATCAATATCTCTATAAGATCACAATGATCTTCACTCACTCTCTCACAAAAGAAAAATGATCTTGATGTATACTAGGATACAATCAAGAGTGTAACAAATGTTACAAGACCTAACAACTACAACTCTTGTATCTTCTTAGATACCTTGAGTTCTTCTCTTGCAAATGAAGAGGAATGATAACACTTTGTATCTACTTGGATACTTTGTGTTCTTCTCTTGCTAATCAAGAGGGATGACAACACTTTGTATCTACTTGGATACTTTGTGTTCTTCTCTTGCTAACCAAGAGGAATGAAGAGGATCACTTGAATGGATGATTGGATCACTCTTAAACAACCTAAGACTCTCCAAATGATCAAAGAAAGTTTTCTAAGTGAGGAGGGATTAGACCAGAGAAAAAGGACTGGAAAAATCAAGTTGGAAGTGTGAAATGGTCCACTATTTATAGGCAAAGAAAAATCTAGCCGTTACGTACGGACGGCTCCGTTAAATACCCTACGGCTCCGTTAACTTTAACGGAACCGTGGAGCCGTCGGTGTCGAAAACGCTCCAGACGCTCCAAATTTTGTCTTTTAGTGGTGAAGGTTTATTTGGGGAAGTTTGGAGCTATTTTGGGGGGAAAATAGCTGTTACTAATTCAAAATAATTTGAAATGATTTTTCCAAATAAAACATTTCTTTCTAATTCAAAAATAATTTGTAAAATATATTTTTGAAAAATGTTTTGTCACATTTATAAAAATGTGAAGTTTAGAAAAATATAATCCTTTGATCATTTGTCAAGTAGTAGATTTGTTTGTCCATACCTTGAGTGATTTACGTCGGGATGGAAATCTACGACTTTGTTGAAGCATACTTGAGACGTCGGGAGGTGTTGATGTAAGTATGCATTGATGATTTGTGTTTACAAGTAACTTGCACATTTTACGTTATGTATTACAAGTTACATGTTTGTCATTATTAAAACCGAAGAAACCGTTTAGTTTAAATATCGTAATATTTGCACTAACAGAAACCTTTGGAATTAAAAGAATATATCCCACATGTTCAGTCATGTCGTTTCTCAATAAAGTACCAGCAGCTCGTTCTCTTTGTGAACAACCAGCAAAAAACTTTGGCCTACTTACAGCATTGACACCAGCGGATCCCAGGCCACTACCTAGAAAATTCCAAATTGATCGATTCTCCACACCTCAAAAGTTACACCACCATCTGAAAATCAATTTGCATACTTTAATTTTAGAGAAAGAGTAATACATGTTATCGAATAAACCATCTAAATCATTAAACACAACATATATAAGCAAAGAGTAATACCTGTTGCCGCATCAGGTTTTCTCTGCTCAATTGTGAAGGGCATGATCATTTTCCTTACGCCTTTTATCCACTCATCAAAAGCAATAAACCGAAAATAATTTAGAAAGTATAAATGATTTTAAGTCATAGGTTTCGACCAGCATAGCATACAAAGATTACATTAAGGACTCCTAGTGTTGGTATGAGGGCTATCAGACAACTTTCAACAATCCGAATGGACGATAACATAACCTATATCTATTATATTTGATGGCAAGCACGATCGCAACCGACAAACAAAATATCTATATCTATTATATTTGATGGCAAGTACGATCGCAAAAAAAGGTTGTCAACAGAGTTTATAACCAACCCCAAATCCTAAAAACCCACAAACAACTCAAATATTAACAAAAGTAAAGCATACCATATTTTCACAGCCTCAATATCACAAAACTTCCACAATACCAATCGGTTGGAACACTTGCTTCCACAATACCAATCGGTTTGAACACTTGCTGGGATCATATGGCTCCGTTGAGCACCTCACCGATCAGCTCATATTATAAACTATAAAACACAAATATATCAAAATGAGAAAACCTAAAACTGATAATCAAAGAAACCAAAAATAACAAAACCCCCAAATTAAAAAACCCAAAAAATGCATAGTTCATTTATCAAGTTAAAAAAGCTATATGACATGATAAACAGATGAATTAAAAATGATGGATAATATGATAAGAGCATTTTTATCACACATGATGTGCATTTAACCATGTATCATACGACTTGTTTTTATTCCTTAAAAAAATTCCAATCAATCAAAGCAAGCAGGCTAGATTTTTGGTATAACCAATCATTTTAAAAATTCATAATGAAAAACATACCAGATGAAGAAAACGGTAGAAGTATGGATGAACCACAATGAGAAACTTTTTTTTATATAATGTAACAAAGCACCATAACAACTAATTAGCAAAATACAAAAACAAATCAAACTGAAAACATCACATAACGAAAAACTTAGAAGTGAATCAAATATGTGCATAATACCTTTGAAAGCAAACGCATAATCCATAAGTTCAAAATCAAAAGAGTCGATCTTTTTATGTCTTCCTTATGGATTGATATGTGAAACTGCAAAAACAGAAATATAAAAATAAAATAAGTTTGACCTGTATCAAAATCAATATTCGCAATAAATAATAAATTGATAAAAACTGCAAAAACAGAGGATGAAGACAATGGTGGTATGAACTTACGATCATCTGAGAAAAAAGAAGGATTTTACTTCCTTAGAAATTTAAATTTTGAAGAGTTTAGGAATAAGCTACATTTATGGAAACGAATTAACTGATAGAAAAATTGGGGGCTATTGTGTTTCCAAAAATTGGCCGAAAAAATGGTGCTTTCACCATAAGTTTTGCAAATTTAGGATATTATATTTCCTTTATTAATTGGTAATTTAATTTTTGTGTATGCAAAATGACCAATCTAAACACTCTAAAAATTCAGCATTCACTTTTTCAAAGGGTATTCATGGTCTTTTTCAACTGCTATATATTAGAATATATAGATGCTTTACACTGTTGTCACCCGGCAAGTTCTGGGCTCCGTTACTTCTCGGCCCATCATTATACTATTGGGCTAACTAACACGAATTTATACTTTTTCCGCCTTTACAAACTTAGTCTTTTACCTAGTAAGAGAACTCACTTTTTGCCAAATCGACGGATTTGAGTACCTAATGAGAGAGCTCGATTTTGCAATCGAGTCTTCTCATTAGTCAATTGAGTTTTTAAGTGGAAAATAATCTCCTTTTTTTTTAAGCTCTACAAACATGGATGTGTCAAGATCGCAAAGAAAAAATCTTTGGAGGAACCGTTTTTTTTTTTTTTTTTTTTTTTTTTGTCGAGGAAAAGTTCGTCCTATCAGAAACGTGTTTCCAAATATAAGAATCATGTTATAGAAGGTTTTAAAAACGATAGTTATCTTCTCCGATATATTTTCTATATTTGAATTGCGTTATCTATTGGGATACGAATACGAAACCCTGTTCCTGAGCCTATTTATACTCGTCTTTTGGGGCGGCTCATCATTCATCATTCTTCTAACCTTTGTCTCTTTGTTTTTTAATCGCAGGCAAATCAATGATGATCACCGCACGCTCTACTAATGAACATACATGTGTTAGGAGTTTCCAGTTTGGTTCATTGGTAGCCATTTAACAGGGAGGCTATGACAAAGGTAAACAGAGGAAGCAAAACATGTATCCAAGTGTTAGTATTGGTGAGTTACCTACCTGTCCTTGGAGATGTTATGCTAGGTGGATGACTGGCGAGAAAACTTTTCAGATAATGTCATTAGTTAATGAACATACATGTGCTAAAAATTTCCAGTTTGGTTTTAGTGGTCAATTATAAGTGGATAGGAACAATCTTTGGTGATAAGATTAAGGCTCACCCTAGCGTTCTTCAAAACCTCCCACACGTGAACATATTTGAAGCTTCTCCCACCATAGCGTTCTTCAAAATGGTCTTTGCATTCTTGAGACGATCATTGTCATTGTCCCCGGTTGTACGTTGCAAATGTTTGTAAATAGCATTGAATTTTTGACATTCACAGTTGAGTCTTGTCCATTTACCCGTGACCATATTTTTGTTACGATTGTCACCGTCAGACTGATTATTGAACATGTCTACAACCTGATTCCAAAAGGAGTATTCGTTGTAGTTGTCTAGGTCTTGGGAAACTGCAACCCAAACTTCAGCTAGCAAGTTTTCTTCTTCTTTTGACCAACGAGTATTCATTTCAAATGTTTGTAGTTTGAAACAATTTTGTAAAATGGTTAGATATAGAAGTGTGTGAAAAATAGTGTCTTATGGTATGTTATTTATAGCCGTTTGAAACAATAAGAGCGGGATTTATTCAAATTCAAATTCAAAATTCAAATTCAAATACGAGCGGGATTTATTTAAAATTCAAATTCAAATACGAGCGGGATTTATTCAAAATTCAAATTCAAATTTCAACGGGCGGGATTTGATTCAGTTTAAACCAGTTGCCTATATATACACACAGATTGGAGTTGTTTATCACACACAAAACGCATACACACACTTCGCACACAGATTATCAACAATGTCACACAAAGACTTCTCTCAACAATTCCCTAGTCCACCGGAAAATGAACCGGTTTATCACACTCCACCTGAATATTTCTTTCTGGTATTCCCAACTGAAAATGAACCACTAAACACTCCACCTGAAGATCTCTTTCCGGTATTCCCAACTAAAAATGAACCGGTAAACATTCCACCGGAAGATCTCTTTCCGGTAAACACTCCACCGGTGGAATACCAAGCCAATACGTTTAATTTTATTGATGAACAACTCCGACAACTTGAGCAGGATGAGGAAATACAGAGAGAGATACAAGAAACCGAAGCACATGAGGCAGCTGCTCGCAGGGAGCAGGAAGAAAGAGAAGCAGAATACCGCAGGGCCAACTAGTTTGACATTCAAGAAGCAACGTATTTTGCTGGCTAGTTTAGGAATGAAGAGTCTTCGAGTGAAGAGGGTTATAACTCAGACTTTTCATTGTAATTTACTTATTGTATTTTATTTCGTAGTTTTTTTTTCATAATTTTTTTTTTTTTTTTTATTTTTTTTTTTATTTTTTTTTTTTTGGTAACATTTTTTATTTCGTATTGTAATGTTTAATTTTATTAATGAAGTATTAGATTGTTTAATGATTGAAATTGTTTAGGGTAGAATCTGTAAATTGTAATTTTAAAAAAAGTTGGTCCCAAAATGTGGTGTTATTTTGTGTAATGATTACGGGGTATTTTTTGGTGTTATGTTATTTGATGTTGAAATGATGTGGCGCTGACGTGGCGAGAAAAATGGTGTTAACATGTGTTATTACTCCCTACACTCTTACATTCAAAGGTTAATAGTTTAATATGTTTTTGAGTGAGTGATGCCAATGGCTTGAGCTAAAAAGCAGTTTTTTGTTTTTATTTTTGTGTTTAATTGGTTTTTGTGTTGAGTTTGTATTTAATTGGGTACTAGCAGGGTACCCGCGCGATGCGGCGGAAGGTACCCTGTGACTAATTTTTTTGGCAATGTGATGTTCTTTGCCCATATCTTTTTTTAACAATTAATTTACGAATAACAATAACTTTAGTTAAAAGAGTAGTACAACTGCAAGTACTTAAAAGGTTATGTGATTGTCAATGCGTTGTTGCGATGACAAGGATGCTGATATCAATTGCATGGCGATGTAAGAGGTTGTGGTGGTCGACATTAACGGGGTAGTTGCAAATAACTAAAAGGTTGCGTGATCACATACTTATGCATATATCATTTATAATGTAAAACTTTTTGATGCATTTAACATGTAATTTCCAAGATCCAAAAAAAGACTTCTATATAAGTTAGAGATGAGATCAATATAGATCTCATATTTGTCACAGAACCAATGGACCAATCATAGCCACTCATTTTTATTTTCCATCTTTTTTTTAAAACAACATATCTTGCAAACGGTAAATCTTCAAGCTACAAAAAAAATACCATCGCGACGAGAATTAAATGATCTTTCTATAGATATGCATTGTTATATACTTTCGACGACTTTTTTTTTTTCGACGAATTTTTTTTTTTAATTTCCGCCCATAAAGAATCATATATGATTCGATTTTTAAAAATCATATATGATTCGTAAGAATCATATATGATTCGATTTTTACGAATCATATATGATTCGTACGGAATCATATATGATTTGTTAAAATCGAATCATATATGATTCTTACGAATCATATATGATTTTTCTGGACGAAAATTTTGAAATACAAAAGTTCATCGAAAAAAAAGTTCGTCGAAAATGTATAACAATGCATGTCTATAGAAAGATAATTTAATTCTCGTCGCGATGGTATTTTTTTTGTAGCTTAACGATTTACGGTTTGCGAGATATTTAAGTTTTAAAAAAAGGGTGGAAATTAATTTTTTTATTTTGATAAGAAAAATGAGTGGCTAAGATTGCTTGATGGGTTCTATGATAAAAGTTGGATCTATAAAGAACTTTTGCCATATAAGTTATATGTCAAAGTTAGAACTTTAACGTAAAAATAGTTCTAGTATATCAATT
This sequence comes from Artemisia tridentata subsp. tridentata, assembly GCA_021014915.2. Taxonomy (NCBI): domain Eukaryota; kingdom Viridiplantae; phylum Streptophyta; class Magnoliopsida; order Asterales; family Asteraceae; genus Artemisia; species Artemisia tridentata. Next base: position 75,331,637 of record CP139507.1, read on the forward strand.
TTATTTACTTTTCAAATTGTTTTGTACATAATTTCGTATTAATAGTTGCATAATTGTTTGCATTTGCTAATTTCGTATTAAGGTTACAACTATAAATTTATAAACATATATATATATGAAATAAATTTAAGTGAAGGTTTTAGAACATAAATATAATTCATATATACTCTTTAGAAAGTATCATTTGACTTAAGAATATAATTACCTTTGGTAATTATTTGAGAATATCACCGATTTAATTTCTCCACATCACATAAAAAGGAAAAAAAAGAAAGTTTCTCTATCTAATTTAATGCTAAGTTAATAGTCACCAATAAAATGAAAACCATAATTGATGGTTTGTGAAAGAATGACATTTCTTTCTTTTATTAACGCACATACATAAATACATTGTATTCACTTTTTTTTCTTATTCACATTACGCGCAAGTCACAACACCCTTAAGCTTTTATCACCATTTTCAACCCAAATCATCCACGGACACTATTGCACACACTGTGGTCACTTAACCCCTGACCGCTTCTTATTCACATTACGCGCCTATTTCATAATTTTAAGAAAAATGTGACTCATTAAGTTATAAATATTTGAAATTCCTCGATATTTGATAACCTAATACAATCGACAATTAAGAATACCACATAATAGAAATCTTTTTTATATCATAAACAAAATTCTAACATGTAAATATGTAATATATCAAAATAAGTGATTGAAAATAAATGGGCTTGGTAACTGTGTAGATTGAGATTGCAAGTGTAACTAGGCTCTTATGGGCTAATTCATAATATAAACAACTACACTAAAAATTTAAAAAAGATTAAAACCCAACCAAAATATAGGCGCCTCCTTCTTCTTCCATCATTTACAGAGAATTCGGTTGGCTCATGGTATGCACCCCATTTTCAGTGGGTATGCACTCTTCATAAATTCATGCATAAAAGCCACAATATCACTATTTTTTACACTACAATCAGAATTCACATGGTATGCAAGTGCATACCCTGTTCTAGCTATAGATCCCCTGCCTCCGACATTGTTTAAATTCATCTCATTCCATCCCGTTGTTGATACCATTGACCACTTCCTCCCTTTGCCTCCCTATCCATTCTCTACCACTATTTCGATCTGTATCATCCACCACCAATTTGCAACATAGATCCACATTTATTTTTCTTTATTAAAATTATTTTTTGGTCAGATCCGACTATCCAAATTTGTTTGAGAGAAATATTGTTTGTGTGTGATTCTTATATAGTTAGATCACAAGAAAGAGTGAGAGTGTTCTTGTTTTGTTGTTACCGTATCATCATGATACTACCATGTGTTTTGCTGTTAAAAACGTGAATACATTCAAATCGGTGATATGCATCTTATCAGATTTATGATTTTGTTAAAAATGTTAATACTCTTTATGATTTTGTTAAAAAAAGTGTTTTATTTAGTTTAGGGGTGGCAATTCGGGTCGGGTTTGGGTTGACAGGTTGGCGGGTCAGAAAACCTCAACCCGAACCTGACCCATTTAAATCTTCGGGTCAACTATGTCAACCCTAACCTGTTTACACATAACCCGAACCTGACCCATTTAACCCGTATATATACTTGGGTTGGAGGGTTAAATAGGTTACACATGTTGAATAGGTTAAACGGGTTTCGGGTTGACCCATTTAACCCGTTTTATATGCAAAAGTTGGCACATTACACGAGTTAAACGGGTTTACGGGTCGACCCGTTTAACCCATTTAACCTGTATAATAAAATATAAATAATTTTTAATTTAAGAAAAAAAATCTTAAACGGGTTGGCGGGTCGACCCGTTTAATTTATTCCCAACCCGAACCTAACCTGTTTAATAAACGGGTCAGATGAGTCGACCCAAACCCGACCCAAAATATATTATACTCAACCCAAACCTGTTAATTTTCGTGTCAGTTTCAGGTCGGGTTTCGTGTCGGGTCAGAAATTGACACCCCTAATTTAGTTGTACAATATGAATATGCGTTGGAAGCTTGATTAGATTGTACATTGTGGTTAAATGGTTGTATATTTTGGTGAAGGGTGAATTAAATTATGTATTAATTGTATGTGTTGAATAGTGTTTTTAAAGTTTTATTTGTGGTTGTATATTTTGGTGAAGGGTGAATTAAATTATGTATTAATTGTATGTGTTGAATAGTGTTTTTATAGTTTTATTTGTGCTTTAAGTATTTGTAAATTATGCTTATTTACTTGTATTTGCTTAAAAATCTTTTTTTGGTAGTCTTAAAAAATTAATATGAGAGAGGGCAAATGCTAAAATAATACATTGAAGTTGCCATTTTTTGCCATTGTATGGTCTCACCTTTTTTTTTCGTAAATGTATGACTAAAGTTATGAAATCGGGTCATTGTGGGTATAAACGTCACACCATTAGTCCTTTATACTAACGGCCGTTAGTAAATAACTTACAATTCCGTTTTCTTACCTTTTCGTCCATTTTTTTTACGTTTTCGTCTGTTTTGGCACGTTTTCGTCCGATTTTATCAATTTTTTTTAACACGTTTTCGTTCTTTTTTTTACGTTTTCGTCTGTTTTTGACACGTTTTCGTCCTTTTTTTTTACGTTTTCATATGTTTTTACACGTTTTCGTCCGTTTTCTTACGTTTTTATCCGTTTTCTTACGTTTTCGTCTGTTTTGACATGTTTTCGTCTGTTTTTTTTTACGTTTTCGTCTGTTTTTTACGTTTTCATCTGTTTTGACACGTTTTCGTCGTTTTTTTACGTTTTCGTCTGTTTTGACACGTTTTTCTTCGTTTTTTTACGTTTTCGTTCGTTTACTTACGTTTTCGTCTGTTTTGACACGTTTTCGTCGTTCTTTTACATTTTTGTCTGTTTTGGCACGTTTTCGTCGTTTTTTTTACATTTTCGTCTGTTTTGGCACGTTTTCGTCGTTTTCTTACGTTTTCGTCTGTTTTGACACGTTTTCGTCCCTTTTTTTACGTTTTCGTCTGTTTTTTTACGTTTTCGTCTGTTTTGGCACGTTTTCGTCGTTTTCTTACGTTTTTGTCTGTTTTGACACGTTTTCCTCCATTTTTTTACGTTTTCGTCTGTTTTTTTTACGTTTTCATCTGTTTTTTACGTTTTCATCTGTTTTGACACGTTTTCGTCGTTTTTTTACGTTTTCGTCTGTTTTTTTACGTTTTCGTCTGTTTTTCACGTTTTCGTCGTTTTCTTACGTTTTCGTCTTTTTTTTTTTACGTTTTCGTCCATTTTCTTACGTTTTCATCTGTTTTGACACGTTTTCGTCCCCTTTTTTATGTTTTCGTCTGTTTTTTTACGTTTTCGTCCGTTTTTTACGTTTTCATCTATTTTTTTACGCTTTCTTCTGTTTTGACACGTTTTCGTAAAAAACAGACGAAAACGTAAAAAATGAGACGTAAAAAACAGACGAAAACGTGTCAAAACAGATGAAAACGTAAGAAAACGTGCCAAAACAAACGAAAAACATAAAAAAAACAGACGAAAACGTAGAAAAACGGAAAAACGTGTCAAAACAGACGAAAACGTAAGAAAACAAGAAAACGTGCCAAAACAGACGAAAACGTAAAGAAAAACGATAAAACGTGCAAAACAGAAAAAACGTAAGAAAACAACGAAAACGTGTCCAAAACAGACGAAAACGTAAAAAAACAGACGAAAACGTAAAAAAACGGACGAAAAGTGTCAAAACAGACGAAAATGTAAGAAAACGACGAAAACGTGCCAAAACAGACGAAAATGTAAAAAAAACGACGAAAACGTGCCAAAACAGACGAAAACGTAAAAAAAATGGACGAAAACTTGTCAAAACAGATGAAAACGCAAGTAAATGAACGAAAACGTAAAAAAACGAAGGAAAACGTGTCAAAATAGACGAAAACGTAAAAAAAAACGACGAAAACGTTTCAAAACAGATGAAAACGTAAAAAACAGACGAAAACGTAAAAAAACAGACGAAAACATGTCAAAACAGATGAAAACATATGAAAACGGATAAAAACGTAAGAAAACGTGTCGAAACAGATGAAAACGTAAAAAAGGGACGAAAGCGTGTCAAAACAGACGAAAACGTAAAAAAAATGAACGAAAACGTGTCAAAAAAAAATGATAAAATCGGACGAAAACGTGCCAAAACAGAAGAAAACGTAAAAAAAACGGACGAAAACGTAAGAAAACGAAATTGTAAGTTATTTACTAACGGCCGTTAGTATAAATGACTAATGGTGTGACGTTTATACCCACAATGACCCGATTTCATAACTTTAGTCATACATTTACGAAAAAAAAAGGTGAGACCATACAATGGCAAAAAATGACAACTTCAATGTATTATTTTAGCATTTGTAGTCCCAAAAAATTAATATGAGAGAGGGTCAAAGATATATTATAAGTAGTATAGATGATAAGTCTAAAAAAAATGTTTTGGCTCAAGCCACGAGGGACGAGTTTTTTTGGATGTGTGAGTGATAAGGGAACTGGAAGGGAGATTTGATGACGTGACATTCTTTTTGGATTTTAACTTGAGCCACTCCACCTGATGCTCTAAACGAGTTGTTGCGTGGACATGAGTAACGGCCAAGTTCTTTTTGCGTTGTTTGGCATTTGATCTTTCGAGTCATTTGTATGAACAAATAAAGTTCTTTAGCAACTAATGTAATATTTTATATATTATTATTATTTTTTTTAAACGGCTTGTTAGTTGTTAGTGGTTCAGGTAGCAGTGACATCCAATTGGGCAGTATGCTAACACTGAACTCCGCATGTTCAACTGCAGACATTTTAATAATCAAATTACAAATTATAACTAACATTTAATTAGTAAATCATGCAACACTTAAGGTCGTCATAAAGATACGATAATACCATAACATACCATAATTCAGTTAAAAGTAGAAAGCTGAATCGTCTTTCTTCCCAAGAAAAGATTAAACAATAGTCTCAACAGAGATTAGTCATGTGATAGAACCATGCTACTAATGAAGCATTACCTGAGAACCCAAAAGGAGGTTGATAAACCTAACACAGTTTAAAGATCCCTACAAGTAGGGTCACTTTATCTACCAAAAGAGCTTAGCATAAACATTTTCTACCAAAAGTGCTTCACATAAAATTTACTACCCTCCATCACTTCAAATCACCACAGCTTGTGTTAGCTTTAAGTGACCTGCATATAAACAAAAATACAAAAACAAAGTTACTTCAATATATTTAGGGGGTGTTGGGCAAGATTAAGCTTAGATTCCTTTTGCATCCAAAAAAAAGCTCAAAATATATGGAGCTTAAAGCTTGTTGGCTCTTTTCCCTCACAAATTGGTTGAAGCTTCACCCAACACTTGTTTTGAGCTTTTGGTGTCTTAATAACACGATAAGCTACCAAGCACCATAAATTTACCCAAACACCCCCTTAATCGTTTGGCTTACAAACAATTTAAATTTGATTATTTCAAGAATACCCAACCTCCTCCAATCATTAATTCTGGGTGCTCTTTATGACAATTAAGAGCATGAAGTGTCTTAAAGTTCATGCATATAACCAAATTACAGAATTAAATCTGCCTTAATGTACTTAAGAGGGAGTTAGCGAAGATTGAAAGCTTTTGAATCCTCGAAAAACTCAAAATTTAAAGCTATAAGCTTTATTTTCCATTTGAAATTAGCTAATAAGAGGGTGTTTATAGTTTACACAAAGCATATTGGATTATTGTTTTTTGATTAGCTAATAAGCACTTTTATGTATTTTGGATAATCTTATCATGAGCTCTTATGAAGGGTTCTCAAATGGAGCTTTTTGAGAATGCTAAGCTTTAAAGCATAAGCTTAGCCAAACATCATTCAAGCTTTCAAAATAAGCTTCAACCAAACACTTGTTTTGACATTGTCATGTTTTAATAACAAAGTAAGCTACAAAGCACAAAAAATTTACCCGAACACCCCCCAATAAGATTTTGGCTTGCAATCAGTTTTAATATGCTTATCTATATCTATACTACTATATAATGCATTTAGGACATTCTAATTATAGAAGTCTTAAAAAAAGACAAAAAACATTTCTTGTTATGGAAAGATTTCAAAATTTGATCAATACTTGTAACCTCAAAAAGTTGTAACCGTCTAATTAATAATCAAATAAATGATTTAATGGGAAATAAATGTGTAATTTTGGGGGTTATATTTTATTGACGAGATCGGGATTAATCTATTATCAAGATTCACTTAACCGATAAGATATGTTACCGTTTGTGTGTTGAGAAATTAAAAGTAGTATGTATTGAAAATAAAAATGTAGTGGATATATATAGTGTAAATGAAATAACATTTGTGCGACACAAATATAGTAACCGGGTACCCGCCGCCGCATTGCGCGGGTACCCTTCTAGTTTCATTAAATACACATAGATAAGCCACCTTAAAATGTTTTCTTGCTATTAAAATATTCAATAAGCAGTAAACAAACTAGAACATACCTTTTGCAGGACATGCTAGTGAGTGCCTCATCTGCTGCAGACTCCCCTCCCTAAAAAAACCAACAAGTATATAAACAAGTTAGCAACAGCATCAATAAACTCAGCACATGTTTGCGCTACATTAAACTTTAACCGAGTCCACAAACAGAACTGCCCAAAAGCATACGATATCAACAATTCAAAAAATATATTTGCACGTCGCAATTGAAGACTACGTTTCTATAGCAGAGTCAAAGTCAACAAAACCAACAGAGTTAAATATGTATCTTTAGTTCTCTAAAGACCAAAAGTCAACTACCGGTGCCCCTTTCAATATTAAATCAAACCACAGATCTGCACAAAGTAATCTTGGATATTGATACTATCATGCAGGTTTAATAGTGTAAGTTTTTGAGCTTATATTGAAGCAGAGAACTAGATCCTTACTGTAGTATTGCTTTAAAATGCTACTCAGAAATGTGAAAACAACTTTAGCTTTGAAAATCTTATGGTTCTGTTCTCCATGTTGTTACTTGAACTGTTGTATTATTGTTCATTCACACAAAGTCCATTTAGTGCCTTTGTTGTGGTTTGAATCAATGACGGAGGGTCCTGGTCCCCCTCGTAAGTTGATGTCATTAGTGTAAATATTTATAACTTTTAGGGTTAATTAGTTTGAATCACAGAAGTCCTAAATAATTGGCAATAAAAGCATAAAATCTTCACAATTCCCTCTATATTCACGGGCTAGCCCAACAATTTTATGGCCCAGTGACATTCTATTTGCATAATTGCCTATGCAGTTTTTTTTCGACAAACATGCTTACTGTGCTTTTTGAAAGAGACTGTCTTTTTGAAGTGTTTGGATTGCTAGTTGGTTATTGGTAATATTCTTATACAACAAAACAAAACCCCTAGTGGGGACTTTTACATTTCAAAAAAAATCAAATCATACCTTATTAAGTAATAATCAAATTATTATTATTATTATTTTCTTAAATATTAAATAAGAAAAGCCTAAATACTTCTAAATTTATCCATATTCTACAAAAAAAAAAGAAAAAAAAAAAGTGATTTGTAATCATTTAATAAAAACTTACAAAAATATATGTGTCAAAATATAAAAAATTAAAACTTGAAAACGGTGGAGCAAGTTTTTCAAAGATTTGGGCTGAAACTTAAAATTCAGTATCATTCCCACTAAATATTTGAAGTCCCAACATTCCCAAATTCCTCCTCCATCAATCAAACTCGATCTCTTATCATTCATTCACGCACAATCATTAACACAAGAACATCTCCTCCAAATCTAATTAATATTAAAACCCACTACATTCGTAAATAACCCTAATTCAATACCTCAATCAAAGTACAATGGTTTTGAAGGTCCTGTTATAATAATTAAAACCCGAAATTAAAAATAATAATTTATTTAAATGATTAGAAAAAACCCCGCGCGTGCGCGGGCATTATATCTAGTATTCTGATACAACAAATACATGTTAATATTACACAGGGATGCTTATAAGCCATAAGTACAAGCAAAAAATTATGCAACCAAAAGACCCGGTTAAACTTAAAAAGAAAGTAATACCCATTTCCATTCCACTCTATAATGAACATATTCCTATAGTGATTCCACATAATTAACCAAACGGGGCCTAAGTTACCTTTTGAGAGCCAGTCATCTTTAAGAATCTGTTCTTTGGTAGCCTCCTTTACTTCTCTCGTTTCAAACTTCATATCTGCACACACATCATATAATATATATCAAATTACAGCAATAATTATGCACATTCGTAGATAATCAGAAGAATCCGTTCATACTCTTTGAAAGTACTTCCTGGACAAGCCCTTTTTCCTCATCTCCATCTGGGCACAAGAAAAAACAGCATACAAGTAAGAATAAACAAAAAGTAAAGGGGCATTTAGGATTGCTTATTTGAAGTACTTATCTCATTAAAAATAAGGGAAGCAGGTGGCAAGCTCCTTAATTTAAAAGCTTATTTCATTGTAAAACAAGCAAATAAGGGGCGGTTTTGTCAAACACTAGAAAATGTATATTTGCTTACAAATAAGCAGACAAGTAGTTATATAAGCAATCCTAAACGCCATTTAAAAGAGAAACATATGGTATAAATGTACACTAACCAACATAGTCTGGAAGGGTGACCACACACACAAGAGAAAGGCAAGTAGGTGAAGGTATCAACAACAATTTTGATAATAACAAAAATTAACCAAAAAAAAAATGATACATATGATAAAAGAAATTAACCAAAAAGGATATAACACATCATCCACAGCAGGTTGTTCAGATGTGTATCGAACGATGGACACAATACCATTTTTCCTGAGATAAAGTGAAACTCTTTGTTCAAACAAGAGATCAACAATTTGTTGAGGCAACCTTTATCTCAACAAATTGTTGATCTCTTGTTTGAACAAAGCTTCACTTTATCTCACGACTTGAAAAATGGTCCTATATACTTTGGTGATGTGGTAAGCTTGTAGAATTGACAGCTAAACTAGTAATCTTCTTTATTACTCCATGTGATGTTCAATCTAAAGAATGAATTGGTCACTTATAAAATACAAGCTACTATGTTATGAGAAGTCTCCCTAAATCCCTGGTTTATTTCTATAGGAAAATGCTTCCACTGTCTATGACGATATACATTTAAGCTAATCAAAAGTGAAATTAAGATAAATAAATTAAACTATTAAGGTCATACATACCTCAACTTCGCCCCTCAAAACAGGTACCAATAACCGGTCGATGAAATGGTACGCCACCTTTGAGTAGCCCCCTGCTCCCCAAAATTCCTCCAGGAATTTTTTATTTCTAAAATATGCTCATCCTCATAAAGAGATGAGGTGTCTAATCATGTTATAATTACCGTGTGGCCTGCCTCGTTTGCTACCTTCTCCTCATCAACAAAAATTAAATAATACAACCTCTTTCCCACGATCTCCAACTCTTCTGAAAGGTTTCCCATTCCAAGCAAGATGCGCCTCCGCACGACTAAATCCGTCCATTTTAACCCCAGCAACTATCGTGTATTTTAGACCCCATGGGCCCGAAATTCCATTCAAGGCAGCTACAATATTTTCCCAACCAAACACCAGCTTTAAATCTTTAAATCTTTAAGAGTATAATGATGCCTGATTGATAAACAGCGCATGCTAATGAGTATAAATTGGTAATTACAATGTTGTTGTAATCCTAAGTAGGCACATTCGTGCATCATTAAAATTAAGAACACGATGCTCAAGTAATGGTTGAGGTGAAAAATCAACCATATATATACCCATACTTGATCATAAACGTTATGGCTAGTGCGTGTAGTGCCTACCAACTGCCTTGGCCAACGCACTAACCATAACGTTTAGGATCAAGTATGGGTATATGGTCGATTTTACACCTCAACCATTACTTGAGCGTCGTGTTCTTAATTTTAATGATGCACGAATGTGCCTACTTAACCCAAACCTTGGATTACAACAACATTGTAATTACCAATTTATACACATTAGGAGGCTTACCTGATTATCAATCAGGCCATCATTATACTCTCAAAGATTTAAAACTAGTGTTTGGTTGGGAAAATATTGTAGCCGCCTTGAATGGAATTTCGGGCCATGGGGTCCAAAATACACGATAGTTGTTGGGGTTAAGATGGACGGATTTAGTCGTGCGGAGGCGCATCTTGCTTGGAATGGAAACCTTTCAGAAGAGTTGGTGATAGTGGGAAAAAGGCCGTATTATTTAATTTTTGTTGATGAGAAGAAGGTAGCAAACGAGGCAGGCCACACGGTAATTATAACAGGATTAGACACCTCATCTTTTTATGAGGATGAGGATATTTTAGAAATAAAAAATTCTTGGGGAGAATGTTGGGGAGGGGAGCAGGGGGCTACTCAGAGGTGACGTACACAGTTTTTATCAGTACAACACAGTTTTTATCAGTTGTTCCGTATTTTGTGGCTACCCTCCTGGACCGCTTTTACATCTTCCACCTTCTATGGCCCACTCCTGTTTACAGTACAACATAGTTTTATCAGTTGTTCCGTATTTTATGTCATTTTAATAGTTTTGACTTATTAAACTTTATATTTTTTGCTCAAACAAAATTATAAAAATAATAAATAATAAATTAAAAAAAATTGAAAAATGTGAGAGGGGGTATCACTTGTATTTTTGAGGGGTCTAAATAACCTCTCTTTAAAAATTTTGCTTTCTCAGAAAAACTTTTAAAAAATTCATACTTTTTACATGTTTTTGTTATAACTTTTCTAGAAAAATTCTCAACAACTAAACGAAGCCTAATATACTCGATCTATTTTATGAAATATACGAGTACTACTTTATTACATCGATCTCCAACGTACTTGCAACAATTAATATATATAAGTAGCCACATGTATATATGACGAAGCATCAAGCATAAATTATGCCCTTTTTTAGTGATTTACTTCACAGGTTACCATGTGAGTTTGTTACTAGTATATATATGAAATTAGACAAGTTATGGTTCAATTAAGGACCCATTTTTTGTAACAATTACACAGCTAGGAGAAAGAAAAACAAATATATATGTAAATGTATAGAAGTAAAAAAGAAAAACTTACCCAAAAATATCATTGTTTCCGGTTGAGATTCCACTTGTTCAAAAAAAAAAATGTTCCTAGCTTTGAGACAATAATGGATCTTGTTGCTTTTTGTGTTAGGGTTTGGAGAATGAGATGTTTTATATAGACAGAAAGTTACAAGAATGGTCCCTTTATTTTGCTAATAATGGCAGATCAATTCCTCAAAAGTTTCTTGTACATTACGCATTAACACATGTAACCTCATTAATTGTCATACTCCTTTTCCTGCCGCTCTCACCAAATTTTTTTTCCTTTCAAATTATCACTCATATGCACCTTTAATAATTAATTTGATACCGTAGCCATTTAATGCCTTAAAATTTAGCAGTACAAGTATAAAAGCTACATGTACAACTAAATTAAACATAATTTTTTAACATTAAATACCTCAAAAACTTAATTTTTAGCAATACAAGTATTTATTCAATGTTTACAATTCATTGATGCATAACTAATGTACTTTCTTAAAACACTCATTTAATGATAAATACAGGTATTAAAATACACTAGACGAGTACCCGTGCATAGCAACGAATTTTTCTAGCAGTAAAAAGTTATTGTTGCGATAAAACATGAAATAGCCAAATCCATAGCGACGTGATAGCGAGTGGAAAACAACTATAATTGTTTCGTGTAATGTTTATACATAAAACGTGAAATAATTAAAATGTAATTGCAAAAGGTTGTGATATGCGATAATAAAAACGTTTAGTGAAACTGAAAATAAAATATTACAAATCAAAAACCGTATTACACAAGTACATTTAGTAAGAAAAAGCACATTTAATTAAAAAAAAATGGTCTTGATAAATTTGCGAGATTAATAAAAATTGAGGAATAGGCCTCCCTATACAATATTTCAAAACTAAAACTACTTTGATGGAGTCGTTAAAGTTTGAAAATGGTAGCATCGATAACACTAAAAATGGTGGGTTTGGAAGGGAAATCAGATGCAAATTAATAAGAATCAGTTTATTTTGGGAAGGATTGTTAATTTCCTAATTTTTTTTTCACAAAGACTGTCATTTAAAATTAAAGATTAAAATTATTAAAGAGTATTAATAAAGAGTGTTTTAGGGAAACCACTTTACTTTTTTTTAAGACTTTTAAGTTTTCAAGATTATGCCTAAACACATTATAAGTATTAGAGATTATAAGTAGTAGAGATAGGGGTGAGTAGTTGTACCTAAGAAATTGGTTATGACCTTATGGGATATTGGATTACTACAGTGTTTTAAAACCCGGGTTGATCCGGCCGGTTGAACCGTGAACTGGTCGGATCACCGGAAGCCGGTTTTGAGCGAAAAATCCGGTTGAACCGTGACTCGGTGACTCGACCCGATCAATAAGAAAACCTGTTTTTAAAACATTGGATTACTATATTTACGAGTCTGAGTTAACTGCAAGTACACTGCATCAGGTAACATGGCTAATAACAATTGCATAAATTAGCCAAGATGTGCAATGACGAGTTCTTATAAATAATATCACTTCCAACTATAGGTAATTAGATACGGAGTATCACATAATTTTGTTTGTACGTTTTAGTTGTTGTGACTTTTGTTTATACGTTTTAGTTGTGGCTTTTAATTCAAACAATTTGCATCTGTTTCATAAGTATACCTCCATTAATGCATATAAATCAATATTAGGAAACACTTCTCGTAAAACACAACTATTGGAGCTTAAACTTTTTTTTTATTTAACATCATTCCCATGTTGATAATGAAAACATTTAACCAGAAAAAAATACAATGAACTAATAACAAATGCATTTAACAACACAATTATAACAATATTATAAGAATATACAGTAGCATTTATCTTTTATTTATAATTCTCATTACCTCATATAAATATATTTTTTCATAACAACAACATACAACCTACGCTAAACAAAAATGACGCATACAAAATTAGCACACGCAAACACCCGCTGCAACGCAGCGCGCGCCCCGTTCTTGTTTCTTGTTAAAGCAAGATGTTTTAACAAAAAGAAATTTGATAAGACCAACAACTATTTCTAATAACTTTACCAACCCCAACAACTATTTCTAATAGGACACGGCTGCAACTTTTCTGGCATCCCAGCGGCGGCTATACAAATTTCGGCGGCGGCTACACAGATTCTCGCGGGATCTAAAAAAAACACATAGAAATACAAAAAAACACATACATCTATAAAAAAACATTCAAAACGAAAAAAAGAGAAAAACCTAAGATTCCGGCGGCGGCTACACAAATTCCGGCGAGATCTACAAAAATAGAAATAAATCTATTAAAAACCTTCAATACTAAAAACAAAAAACCTGATTGTGATATAGATCCGGCGGCGGGGATTTGGTGGTTGTTGGTCTCGGCCGTGGTGGGTCTCGGTGGAGAGGGGAGTTTCGATGGTGGTGTGAGTGATGGTGGTGGCGGTGTCTATGGCGGTGGCGACGGTCGAAGTGAGCCTTTGGGAGTGTGTGTGCTAGAAAGAGAGAAAGGAAGAGAATGAGGGTTTGTGTGTGCTTATATGTGCAAGCTTATATATGGTGTGAGGCAGTTTCAACTTGCATTTTAATGTCCCGATTTGCATTTTAATGTTCAGCCTATCATTGCCATATATAAGAGGCATTCCTTTAATTCCCTTTAGTTTTAATGTTCAGCCTGTTTTAATGTCCAACCTATCTTCACGAATTCCATCCATTAATTCCCTTTATTTTTGACATTCCATATTCACATAAGGGCATTTTCGGCATTGACCAAAAATTCAGCATTTCACTTTTCCACTTGACTGTTTTCTCTTTATAAGTAGTTTAGATAGTACAAGCTGCTAATTAATGATACTTTAAATATTCTCTTTCAATGAAAATAAAATTAAAATAGTACATTGTACAAACCAAGCAAGCTACTACACACAAAAAACAAACAAATAAAATTATACAAACTAAACAAAGTTTCACCAAACTTTTGTCATTACTTATAGTCCCTAAATGAAAAAACTAATCAGTAAAGTTATTTCCAAAAAAACGTACAAATGAAATAAATTATTAGCCAAAAAAAATAAATTACAAGATACTCGCAGCCGCATCACGCATGAACCGTAGTACACAGATTACTGTTAAAACTAATTACGTAAATAAACTCATTGCATACTACATTAACCAAAATTGACCAATTTTCAGTAATTTACAAAAGTGAACCAAAGGCACTTTATTGTTCCAATCGCATTTTATGTGGGGCGCACATTGTTAATTTTAATTGTTATAATGCTCCTCTTTCTTCGCTTCGGGGACGGTTAACCATTTTCTATTCTTTGGATGAAATGTCGAGATTCAAGAGATGTGGGGCGCACATTGTTAATTTTAATTGTTATAATGCTTTAGTGAAGAGAAATGATTTGCACATTTCATTTTTTGATTAACACACTCAAACATATGCATTAAACTGTTGTACTGTGAATGTACACTATTTTAACCAATTGTACATATGAGTGTCTCAATCAAAAAATAAAGTGTGCAAATCATCTCCTTTAGATAAAATACCTAGTGTCTAGCTTTCCTTTTCTTTTGTAAATTAAATGCATTGGTAGGATACATATTTATTTATTTTTTCCCTTTCATTCACACCTACCATCCCAACCATCCATTAGAGATTTGCAATGCCATCATTGACTACTTTAACAACTACCAACCAGAAAAATAAATATTCAACAAAAGCAATATTCATTTAAAAAAATTCTATTTAAGGTATATTATTTACTTATTTTACTACCTACTAACTTATCCCCATTTAATAACCCCCATTTTAATATTTATAAAGTACTATCCATTCCTTAGAGCGTTGGGTTCCGTGGTTCCATTGACAAAAAGTGTTACCACATCAGCAAAACCCTCAATGACACCAGAAATTCTTTGACACCACATTTTGTGTCATTACTCTTGGCACCAGAAAATGTGGTGCCGTTGGATTTTATTTTCTTCATTTATATAAAATAAAACATACACAATATTAACTAAAATAAACTTCATTAAATTAAAATACACACAAACACACACACACACACACACACATTACATTAATAAAAAAAAGTTACATAAAAATAAAAAAACATAGTACGTAAACAAGAAATAAAAATTACAAACTAGTGATTAAGGTTCCATACATGCTCCACAAGATCTTGTCGAAGATCGTCGTGCACTTTTCTATCTCGAAGTTCTATCATTTTTCTAACATGTAATTCACATATTTCAACCCAAGTATTTGTAATGTTCGGCTGTGGATCAACGAACAGATCTCTTAAATTCATTTCGAATCCTTCGTCTTTCAATATCATGTTATGTAACATTATACAACAATACATGATTCTTTTCATCGCGTTGATTTCGTAAGCACGTGCGGGTTGTCGTATAATTCTAAGCATTTGCTATGTCATGTGTTGTAACATTTGTAACATCCTGTAAAAATCCACAGTTATTAGTAAACATTAATCACATGTTAATTATGTATTACTGTTCACACACCCCATTTTTTAGGCAAAATTTAAAACTTTTGTTTACACTATGCAAATATGAATCTGTATATGTTATGTGATTCACACCTTTACGGAAACGAGCTCACACGTACCACAATATTCACAATTGTGTACAAATCAAACTTGGAATAGTTGTGATCACCCACACACCACAACACACTCACAAATCACACCCCTAGGTCCCACAAATCTCACAGTGGGCCCACACAACCAAATTAAGCCCAATAACACACAATGGGCCTTGATAACACTTTAGCCCATCAAATAAATCCAATAAACACCAAACGGACCCTTATTGAATTCGAATGGGCCACAAGCAATCCTAAGCCCATTAAAGGCCCAAACACACCCTTAATATTAAACGAAACACACACTAATACACGATCACTTTGGTCGTTTAATTTGTAAAATCGACACACAATCTATGTAACAAATTATATCACTCGAATCACCACACTACGAAGAATCAAGAACAACCAATACATTTAAAATATACGTACATTTGAATATAAATCAAGGATCAAAGCTTAACGAGATCGAGCACATTCCAAACACCCCAAAACTTAACCAAAATGTGCCAAACGAGTTCTCACCCATCCTTTTGCATCCAAGACCTCACCAAATGAGTTTACAAACTCATTTTAAGTTCTCACAAGTCACCCTAAACCTCAAACGTGCCCTAATGAATTTCCTATGTCTCGTTATTATAGAAAACGTACCCAAACAAACCCAAAACTCACCCTATAAGAGAACAGCTTTTCTGCTCAGATCCTTTTGTATAATTGTATAAAGAGTAGTGAATGGGAAAGATAAGGAATTTTGAACCGCTAACGAAAAACAAGATAAATCAAAAGGATACAATACACCCTTGATCGTGAAATATCGATTGCTTGTTGAACCCTGTGAATTGTGTGAAAGTAGGATACTCCAAATTCGGGAGTCAAAAAGTTTTATAAAACGTTTGATACTCTTGTTCCAATTATGCCTCTGATTGGATCACTGGCTAAATTGAAATTTTGTAACGCATTGGGGCATTCTATTGGCAAGGCGATGATCGATTGACGTAATTTTTCTACCGCGTGTACATTCCCATAATGATGGTGTTTTTCCAAAATAAAACTTTGTTGTTCAGCGTCTTGAACTAGCCATCTTTTAGAAGGTATTGTTAAAAGATCATCAATTCCTAATGAAAGCGTGCATGTGACCACCAAAGACTATTAGAAGTCCATTTCTACACCTTATAACTTAAAAGACCTAGCCAAAACACATTCCTAAACTCCCAAGACCCTATATCACCCAATTCGACATATACACATATGTTTTGGTCACGTTAAAGTTCATTTGGACACATGAAGGCTTCTCAACTCACACCAACCTCCCAAAAGACTCTAATGATCCTAGAATGCTATCTCTAAACACTTACAACCTCATTTGAACCCAACTCGATCACCAAGTGATCATTTGGTCACGTTGGCAAGTTGTTTTGGACCTCTTGACACTTAACGATCAAACACACCCTTGTAATCCTCCCTTTGGCTCATACCACCTCAACACAACACACCACACATCACTTGTTACCCTAGCACCCAAGATTACAAAATAAAATCAGGTTTCTAGAACCCTTGCCTCATCATCTCCTCAACCCGAAGTAATATACACTTGTATATCCTACTTGCAATCTCACTCAAGTACCCTAGGCCTAGCTACACCCTTATCACCTTCGTAATATTCTGTTTGTCCTCCCAACTTGCCTTATCTCTCGTTATAATATGCATACCATGCATATGTTTCACGTATCACTCAAAAACTCACACACAAACTCATTTTGCTCACTGCCCTGTGCCGAGAAGAAACCAAGGAGTCTCTAGGTGATCCCAAGCTTGTACAAGCCCCCCACAAGCCTCACTCAAGACTTTGGTGTACCAATGATGCGTGCGCGTGTCGTTGCGGTTTAGCAATATTAATGCCTACTCAAGTTTTAAATTTATATTTAGCCGACTTATCAATAACACACACACTTAACGAGCAGTGTACCCGGTTATAATTTTAGAGTGCGCCGTATCAGGTTTAAATTATCAAAAATCGATTATATTTATTAAAATTAAATGCGTCGTATTAACAAAAGCTAATGTGCTGTATTTTCGTTACGTTTCAAAATACAAGATTTTTTATTCAGAAGATGCGCCGTATCGATAAAAATTGATGCGTCGCTTCTGTTTAATAATTCGAAAACTGTTTTTAATTTAAAATAGAAAATACGCCGTATCTGTTAAAACAGATGCGTCGTATGGCGTTATCGTTTAGAAAAAAATTCTTATTAAAAACACAATACGCCGTATCTTGGGGAAAGATGCGTCGTACTCGAATTTATTAAATGCGTCGTATTTTATAAAAATTAAACGCAATACGCCGTATCTGTGAAAACAGATGCGTCGTATCGTTTGTATCAGCACAATACAACGATAGCAGAATGCAGAAAAATAGAAAAAAGAAAAAACAAAAATAAAAACAAACAAAAAGAAACAAAAATTACAGAAAATAAAACACACAAAAACAGAAAATATGCAAATTATACAATGAATGCAATTTATCTAATATATAACAGGGTTAGTGGTTAAAATCTAAAAATTAAAAAGAAAAACCTAATTAAAATACTAATCAAATTAACAGATAATAACAATTCACTCCCCGGCAGCGGCGCCAAAAACTTGATGCGTGCGCGTGTCGTTGCGGTTTAGCAGTATTAATGCCTACTCAAGTTTTAAATTTATATTTAGCCGACTTATTAATAACACACACACTTAACGAGCAGTGTACCCGGTCAGTATGAATATAATGGTAAGTAGAGTGTCGATCACTAAGAGTGGAACGTATTATCTAGTTATTCTAATCAGTATTTTAATATCCTAAGTTAGCTATACAACCTAATCTAACGCAAGGGGGTTCAGCCTGAGAGACTGGCACGGTTTGGTTATGATTAAATAGAAAACTAAACTAATGAGCACGAATCAGCGATTAGCACACACGTACACAGATATATACTTGAGACAATAAGAAGACCTGTCCTGATAATTAAGTAGCTTGTCACTTGTTTTATTGCTAGTTTTATATGAAGTGTATATAATTAACCCTTTCTCGTTGGCTCTAATCTTATCGGCGAGTAAACCCTTAATGATCACTTATGTCTATCCCACTATCCTAGAAACGATAGAGGAAATAGGCGAGGAAGGGGCATGGCGACCCAAGCAATGCTCAGCTAGACACAGAGGTTATCAATGCACTAATAAAAGTCACCAAAGACATCAACATATAAACTTTAATTAATGGGAAAGCAATTTTAAGCGGTGCGCATGATATTCCGTAGTCACATGACATCAGCCCATCAATCCTGATGAATTAAAGTGTACTAATACAATAAAACAAAACTACTTAATGAATTGAATACATGCAGGACCTTCTTACAGCTCTTGTATCTTCGTTCAGGGTGTGCCTTGTGCTGCTAATACGTCTGAATTCGTCTCTGGTTTGGTACTCGTACGTATGGTATCTTGCACTGTCCAACCTCTTAAATTCGTCTGACTTTGGGGTATTTATACTTTCTGTCTGAGGGTTAGATGCGGCGCATAGGATAAGTAGATGCGGCGCATTGACTTAACTTCGCGTGGGGTCCAAGATTAATATATTCAGGAATATTCGTACACCGCCTTAAGATGCGGCGTAACTCCATTTCTGTATGTGGCGCATGTCCTTTGTTGTCTTGGATTGTAACTTGTGAAATCTTGATAGTGATACGCCGTATGTAAGAAGTATGTTGCGGCGTATCTGGAGCAGAATGATCTTGATCTTTGTACATTTCAGTAGACTCTTAACATCTTGCTTGTTTTGCTCCATAATTAGTCCAAAATCGCCAAGTTTCACATAATACTTGTTTTTACCTGAGAATTACAAAAGTAAACATTAACGTATCAATTCTCATATATAATATAATAAAACAAGTCAAATAAATAGGATAAATGATGATAATAAAATGTACTTATTTGAGTTCATCAAATATCCCCCCACTTGAACTTTACTTGTCCCCAAGTAAACCTTAGAATAAATCTTATGAAAATGTATCCTAAAAGATATTAGGATTTATTTTTATATTTAAGCATGTATTCGTTTTGTCATAATTGCACAACCAAACACTTAACGAATTAGAAATAAAATAAAATATTTCGATAAAAGCAAATCTAATCGTTTAACTGTCCAATCGTGACGAATATTCTATCATAAGCTTGGCAAGTATACGCATCTCCCCCACTAAAGCCAAGGAATAACAAGTCTAAAGCGGTAAAATGGGTTTGTTGGTTAAGGTTTGATCATCCTTTTTAATCTCTATCGATCTCACATTCCAGAAAAGGCGACAAAATCACAAATACATGATCGAATCCACGACCACGATACTTGCAATTGCTCAAATCCTTAACTCGAATAGGCTAAAGATAGGACCAAGTAATCTTCACCAATAATATTATATCAAAAAGGGCGACAAAATCATAAATACATAGCCGAATCCACGACTACGATACTTAAGATTGCTCAAATCCCTAATCTCAATAAATCAAATGTTTGGATGAAGAATGATATAGGGTATGGATAATATTTGGGATACAAATTGGTGTAAAATGAAAAATAAACAAAACAAATAAATTAAAATCCTAAGTGTGGTTAATCACTTTCTCAACCATCCCATGAATAAGACTCATATCATTGAATAACTCACGCTTTAACACTTGAAACACACGCTTTAGGTAGACACGAATTATACTCAACAAGATCTCAATCAAAGAATAACCTTAGTTGGCGTTCCCATAACGGCCAACTCCCATTTAATCCATAAATATAATATATAACAAATAGTGGTGATATCTCCCACTTAATACAAAACTTTACATAAGTTGGTTAAAACAAATTCCAACTTTTCCTTTTTCTTTTTCTTTTCTATTTTTTCGATTTTTTTTTTTTTTTTTACTTTATATGTGTAGAATTTCACAACTTTTCTATCACTATTTTTCCGGATAATTTTTCCATACTCTTCATACTTTCAGAAATAACTGTAATAGTGAAAGTAGTAAACACACGAAAAATAAACTAAAAGTTATACAATATTTACTTGCATACCAATTGCATTGTGCAATTTCCTGACTTAACCAAAGATAATGAATTACGCACACGAACACAGGTAATGTAAGGAAACACACTTTGCCTAAAGCAATCAACCACGGATTTTAATCTACAGGGTAGGCTAAGGTGTAAGGGTGTATCGAAACATTATAACAAAGGTGTAAGAAACGAAAGGAATGGCTCTGAGTGTTTTTCTAGGGGTATCTTACTCTAAAAGTGAGAGTAACAAAGGGTTTATACGGGGGTTAACTAACCAGTGTAGTTAGTTAATATCACATAACATATAAAGGCTATTTGGGTGTAATCCTAGAAATTTACCAAGTTAGACAAGTCATTCCAATTATATAGATAATACTTATTATGGTGGTCTCGAATAGTATACAAGCCAAGTTCTAAAGTTTACAAGTCACCGGCACACTAAAGTTTTAATATTTTTGAAAGAATAGAGTTATGTGTGCGGTTATGTAATTTAGACTTTAAACAAAAACATGCTAAAAAAAATTAATTTTGATATATTAAGCGCATTTTAAGCATATTTTGAAAAAGTTTAGGACAAGTAAGTGTTCTAATTCTCCAATCCCCCCACTTAAGTTAAACAACGTCCTCGTTGTTTGTGTCAAAGGTTAAAAACTGGAAAATAAAAGAATTAGAACAGAAAAACTCCCCTGAGATTTGCTCGGTATGATCCTCCATTATTCGTATAAGAGCAAAAATCAACTTTCTTATGGATTAGAACGTTTAAGCTTCATACATGATGTATCCACAAAAATTGCAGGAATCTATAATACCATTCAGACTTTAACACACCTGAGTTAAGAAGGTTCAAACTTGCATAATACATTAGTAGTTAGTAAAATTAAAACATAAAAAATTAAATTGTAAATCATCAGGTCAGTCGATACGCCGTATCTTATGGAAAAAGATACGCCGTATCGAGCCTGGAATAAATACGAATCAGAATAAAAGATGCGTAGCATCCTTAACCAGGGATGCGCCGCATTAAATAAACTGACAGAAAGTTTTAAAGTTAAAAATAAAAATGCAGAAAATTAAATAAGATATGACCAGTGCAGGCGATGCGTCGCATCTTAGGATTGAGATGCGCCGTATCTTCTGCAGGTCTGACAGACTCGACACAGAACAGAATGTAAAAATTCTCCGGGTTGTCTCCCGGTCAGCACTTGTCTTTATTCCAGAGTCTTCAAGTTAGACTCACGTTCAGCTCCTTATTTTGTTCTATTTATCCCCACATGTCCGTGCACGATGTAGTTGCGAATTACTTCGTCACGAACATATTCCGGTCCCAATTCAAGTACACCTTTGTAGAATCCTTTCATCTTTTGGTACGGATACTCGATCCCTTTCTCAGCGTCATTTTCATCTACAAAAAGAAATGGTGTAAATTTGTTACAAAATTTGTTAGGGGCATAACACTAACGCTAGCTCCTAAGTCAGCTAATACATTATTGAAAGATAAGTCATTAATTGAACAAGGTAAAGTAAAACTTCCTGGGTCCTTTTCTTTATGAGGCAAGGCACGTAAGTCGGTTGCAGAGCTCTCTTCTTTCATTGTAGCCTTGATCTCCTCTTCAATCTTTGCCTTCTCTTTGAGTAACCTCCTTAAACTGATTGAAGAATTAAAGAAAAATTCGGGCTTTGCAGCATCATTACCATTCATCAATCTTCTAGGAAAAGGAATGTTAGGCGTGACTTCTTCAGTAGTGGATATGGCCTTGACATGATCTCTTGGGTTAGTTTCAGTTGAGCTTGGTAAACTTTCGTATCCCCTTTCTTGAAGAACCTTGCTCATTTGTCCGATTTGTTGTTCCAATGCTTTGATCGAAGCTCCTTGATTTCTTGTTATAGTATCCGTTGAGGCTCGGATTTCTTTGATCATAGCGGTGTTCTCTTCATGTCTTTTAGCAGCATCGGCCATAATTTGCTTTAAAGTGTCATCCAAAGTTTGCCTCCTTTCTTGATAAGTGGGATTATAGTTGTTCTTTTGATAGTATCCCGGAGTAGCTTCCCTAAATCTTCCTGAAGGTCGGAATGGTTGTCCAAATTGTGTGTAGTATGCTTCTTCAAACGTCTCACTTTCATTCTTATTAGGGCAATCTTTAGTGTAGTGAGGTCCTTCGCATTTTTCACATCCAACTTAGGCAGCATAAACTTTCTCATCACGCTTCTTCATCTCTCTACTAATTTTATCCAATTGAGCTTGAATTACAGCAAAACCGTCAAAATTAGCGCTGCTCTTAGATCTAGTAGAGGTTCCGTCGTGCCATTTTTGAGAGTGATCAGCAGCTTCTTGGATAGCTTTTCTAGCATCGGCTGCACTCATTTGAGACACAGCTCCCTTAGCATCCAAGATTTGTCTAGTAGGCATGTCCAATCCTTGATAGAACAATATTATCTCCTGCATTAGACTTAGATAATGTTGAGGGCATTTCATCAATAAGTCTTTAAATCGTTCCCAAGCTTGATAAAGAGTTTCATCCGGCTCTTGCTTGAAACTGTTGATAGCCTCCATCTTTTTAGCAGTTTTAGCAGGTGGACAATATCTTTTCAGGAATTTGCTCTTCAAATCTTCCCATGTTGTGATTGAACTAGCAGGTTCATTCCTTAGCCACTTATTAGCAGCTCCTTTAAGCGAAATTGGAAAGATTCTTAGCATAAGTTGATCGTCAGAGACTCCTTCTGTAGTAAACAAATCTGCAATCTCGAGGACTTTTTCAACATGTTCATTAGCATCTTCATGTTCCGTTCCACTGAAAGCATTTTCTCTTAGCTCCTTGAGAAACTGACCCTTCAACTCAAACTTTGACTTTTCATCAAACTTTGGTCTAGCAACTCCTGAACTGTAATCAACACGGGTTTTGTTCATGTATTCCTCCATAGTAGTGTTTTCCGCCATTGTTTCTGTTTCTTCTTCCTCCTTCTCTTCAGAAAAGTAATCAAGTTCTTAGTTGAACTCCTGGTCATGCACTTCCTGAAACCATCACAAAAGCATCAGTAGGGTATGTTCAAGAAAGTAATATATCAGAAAATTAACAACGAAAACGGAATACGAAAAATAAAAGTTGCTGATATCTGCAAACGATGCGCCGTATCCAAAAAGTTGGATACGCCGTATCTTATTTCGTTAAAATTTAATCAGACTTTTATTCAGAAAACAGATACGCCGCTTATAATTTTAGAATGCGCCGTATCAAGTTTAAATTATCAAAAATCGATTATATTTATTAAAATTAAATGCGTCGTATTAACAAAAGCTAATGCGCCGTATTTTCGTTACGTTTCAAAATACAAGATTTTTGATTCAGAAGATGCGCCGTATCGATAAAAATTGATGCGTCGCTTCTGTTTAATAATTCAAAAACTGTTTTTAATTTAAAATAGAAAATACGCCGTATCTGTTAAAACAGATGCGTCGTATGGCGTTATCGTTTAGAAAAAAATTCTTATTAAAAACATAATACGCCGTATCTTGGGGAAAGATGCGTCGTACTCGAATTTATTAAACGCGTCGTATTTTATAAAAATTAAACGCAATACGCCGTATCTGTGAAAACATATGCGCCGTATCGTTTGTATCAGCACAATACAACGATAGCAGAATGCAGAAAAATAGAAAAAAGAAAAACAAACAAAAAGAAACAAAAATTACAGAAAATAAAACACACAAAAACAGAAAATATGCAAATTATACAATGAATGCAATTTATCTAATATATAACAGGGTCAGTGGTTAGAATCTAAAAATTAAAAAGAAAAACCTAATTAAAATACTAATCAAATTAACATATAATAACAATTCACTCCCCGGCAGCGGCGCCAAAAACTTGATGAGTGCGCGTGTCGTTGCGGTTTAGCAGTATTAATGCCTACTCAAGTTTTAAATTTATATTTAGCCGACTTATCAATAACACACACACTTAACGAGCAGTGAACCCGGTCAGTATGAATATAATGGTAAGTAGAGTGTCGATCACTAAGAGTGGAACGTATTATCTAGTTATTCTAATCAGTATTTTAATATCCTAAGTTAGCTATACAACCTAATCTAACGCAAGGGGGTTCAGCCTGAGAGACTGGCACGGTTTGGTTATGATTAAATAGAAAACTAAACTAATGAGCACGAATCAGCGATTAGCACACACGTACACAGATAGATACTTGAGACAATAAGAAGACCTGTCCTGATAATTAAGTAGCTTGTCACTTGTTTTATTGCTAGTTTTATATGAAGTGTATATAATTAACCCTTTCTCGTTGGCTCTAATCTTATCGGCGAGTAAACCCTTAATGATCACTTATGTCTATCCCACTATCCTAGAAACGATAGAATAAATAGGCGAGGAAGGGGCATGGCGACCCAAGCAATGCTCAGCTAGACACAGAGGTTATCAATGCACTAATAAAAGTCACCAAAGACATCAACATATAAACTTTAATTAATGGGAAAGCAATTTTAAGGGGTGCGCATGATATTCCGTAGTCACATGACATCAGCCCATCAATCCTGATGAATTAAAGTGTACTAATACAATAAAACAAAACTACTTAATGAATTGAATACATGCAGGACCTTCTTACAGCTCTTGTATCTTCGTTCAGGGTGTGTCTTGTGCTGCTAATACGTCTGAATTCGTCTCTGGTTTGGTACTCGTACGTATGGTATCTTGCACTGTCCAACCTCTTAAATTCGTCTGACTTTGGGGTATTTATAGTTTCTGTCTGAGGGTTAGATGCGGCGCATTGACTTAACTTCGCGTGGGGTCCAAGATTAATATATTCAGGAATATTCGTACACCGCCTTAAGATGCGGCGTAACTCCATTTCTCTATGCGGCGCATGTCCTTTGCTATCTTGGATTGTAACTTGTGAAATCTTGATAGTGATACGCCGTATGTAAGAAGTATGTTGCGGCGTATCTGGAGCAGAATGATCTTGATCTTGTACATTTCAGTAGACTCTTAACATCTTGCTTGTTTTGCTCCATAATTAGTCCAAAATTGCCAAGTTTCACATAATACTTGTTTTTACCTGAGAATTACAAAAGTAAACATTAACGTATCAATTCTCATATATAATATAATAAAACAAGTCAAATAAATAGGATAAATGATGATAATAAAATGTACTTATTTGAGTTCATCAGCCAACAATCAAGCTACAAACTCCTTGTACTCCCTCATAGTCTCAACAATCCTAAACGACCCACCTTTCTTAAGGTGTTGTAAGTATTCCAACACTTAGTCAATTTTTCAATCACATATGATGTTTTCTATTCGTACAAATCACCTAAGCTCTCACCCAATTACACCCTTGTCTCGTTAAGCTTATAACTCACAAATACACCCACTATAATCTTGATATAGCTAAAAATGAGTATACACACTTTATATACACTTAACACAACGTATAATCACAATATATCACACGTTTCTAATGTTACTTGAACACTTATGAAAACGGCCTAAGTATGTATACATAACACCAAAACAGTTTTGATCATTTAGAATGGCCTTGTAAAATACTAATCATACGTACACCATACCAATTAAATTGCACAACCTGTTTCCTTGTACACTGAGCAAATAGGAGACACCAAATACACACTCAAACAAGCTCATTTGGTCACTCCCATAAGCTCAAAGCTTATCACACTCACACTGTAATACAAACACCCTTAACACCCTTAATGGGCCTAAAGCCCAACAAACTGAAATAAGCTATGGGCTGTTTCACAGCCCAATGGCCACCCCACTCACTTGAATATGGTCCAATATGAGCCCACACACAAGCCCAACCAGTTTGGAGTCCATTGGACCCACACACACATCATTGGGCCTTAACAGATTCGTTAAAGCCCATTAAACACAAAATTAAGCTATAAGCTATTATAAGCTGTAAAATAAGCTCACACAAGCTTTCCTAAGCTTCTGGAAGTATAAAAAGCTAAAAGAAATGGAAACATAAGCTAAACATGTATTTTGGACTAAAAATGCAAAATATGTTAACTAGAGGGACTAAAACTGTGAACTTTGAAAAATGGGTATTGAAACTGCCAAAACAGTAAGTTGAGGATATAAACAGAATCTATAAATGATTTTGAGCCAAATGTGTAAATTTGAAAGGATTTGGACTTGAAATGAACACTTTTATTAAAAAAGGACTAGTTTTGCAAAACTATATAACTAAAAGGACTGAAACTGTAAATACTATAAATTCTGTAAACTATGTGTTAAAACAGTATTTCCAGCACACTAAGGGTATTTATTGAATATTTGGACATTATAAACACTAAAATGTTATACTTTTAATTACAAGGACTAAAAGTGTAATTTTTGGAATTTAAAGGACTAAAGTTGAAATTTCCACAAACTTATGTAAAAATGGTTATTTTGATAACTATAAGGACCAGAAACAAATATTTGGAAAATGTTGATGATAAAAGTTCATATATAATATTTGTGCCAAACATGTCAATTTGACAAAGTACAAGGGGCTAAAATGTAAAATCTCGCCAATAAGGTCTGAAATGTAAATTCTTGAAACTTGAAAGTTATTATGTAACTATAATAAGAACACTGAAATATGATAAGCTAACACACACCCAGAACACTCAACTGTAAAGATTGTAACACACAACTATAAGTTAAGCATAACTTATCATCAACACACATAAGGTCAAGATAATATTATATATAATATTGTTTTTGAACTTTAAGCATTTTAATGCATCACAAACCACCCACACCACCAAAATCTGAGATTTCCCATATTATCCAGGTTGCGTGTTGAAGCCGTTTCCCAGTTGCATTTGATATCACATATTTGCCTACACACACACACACACACACACACAGGTGAGTTCATAGTCCCACATTTTATATGTTTTACAAACTCGTGGGGGGATACATGCTACAAATAGAACACAAGTATTTATTTTATGTATGCTATTCTTGAACACCATTGCATAAGACACTCTATTGCCCCTTTATATGAAAGCCCCTTATATCATGAACCTTAGTCACTTGCGAAGATGCAAGTGAACGCAAATACTATGAATAGATCTATTTGGTTGACAACCCATTTGTGCTAGTCTGAGAGATTTCCTTTGTGTTAGTCGGATAGATAGCCAGATGCACATTATTTGAGATACTAGGAATATGGCAATACTCCTACCCCAAGGGCCCCTATATTATGTTATACACGTTAAAGTTTGAGTTCATGAGATTTATGGGAATTTGCATACAATACACACACACACACACACACATGTTTTATCACTGAAATACTTATCTTGTGTTCAAAATGATTATCAAACATAAACACTATGGATTCACTCAACAATTTTGTTGACTTTTTAGCATGTTTATCTCAGGTAATTGAAGATAGCAATCAAGGCATGGAGTGGACATTGACCTAGAGTCTATGGTGTAAAATAAATTAATCAGTCATTTCAAACAATAATGTCATTTGTGATTTGAATAACAATGGAAAAACTCTCGTATTTTAAGTTCAATAAAATGACTTTCAAAATGTCTCATTTGAGTCGTTTTCTATGATTATGACTGTGATCCTCCCCGTAACACCCAAATTAGTCTTCCGCTGTGTAATGAAATTTTGGGGGTGTTACAGATTGGCATCAGAGCTCTGGTTATAGAGAACCAAGTGTATTTTGAACACTGGACTATAACTACATTTTTAAAATGGACCAGTTTACACCACATCACCTTAAGTCCTCCATGCCTACGTAATTTGCAACACCTTGTTAAGATGTTACACACACTACACTCCCCTGAACCACCTCACAATGAACTATATGCATGATGATAGATTAATAACTTATATTACTATTAACGGGGTTGTTACAGTACCATGTATGTGTCTTCACACCGCACCACCTCATCCTCTGACCACGAGGTAGAGGACACTGCTTCATCAGCCACCCTACCAGTTTCTCCTGCACCCCCAGAGTTACCGATTGCACCGGCTAGCAATCATAGTTCCTCGTCGTCCGACGACAGGGTTGTGTCAACTTGGCGTTGGTCCCCTGCACCCGGTGCAGAAACTCCACCTACACTTCCACCACCCCCATCCACTAGGCGTTTCCGAGGAAAAAGAGTTAGGACTCTGCAACCTTATGAACCGGAGCCGTTCATGTGACCGTTTAGAAGAAGTGCCAATGGTCCCATACATATTAACACTCCTCGTCGAGTAAGAAGAGCACGACCTGTATCACCCACCTCACCTCTTGATGTTTTTGGATCATCACCCCCATCCTCACCCGAACATTATATGTCCCTTCCACCATCATCACCACCTCCTCCACCCCACAATGCACCAGTTTATATGTTTAATGCATACATCCAGACCTTTCCATTTGCACCTTTCCCTCAGGAAATGACACCCAGAGGCACTCCACCTCAACACCTGACACCTACTTCACCCCCAGAAGATGCTCAGTCATATACCTCCTTAGTTATGCAGTATCCACTGGGTTTTTATCCTCCCAGAGTCTACGAGACCGAAGAATCCTCCTCAATGGCAGCAAACCGCACCACCACTATCATGACACCATCAACCTATGTTGGGAGTCAGATTAGGGCATTAGAGGCTAGAATCACAGGAGTGCATGTGGCACAGAGATGGGAGATTCAAGCACTGATGGATGAAATCGCCATGCTCAGAGAACGCACTGGTTGAACTCTAGGGATGAAGATGGAATCAGCGTTATGTATAGTTTTGAGACAACAAACCAAAAATATGTAAATTAATAAGAGACCTTGTAACGTTTGTTTTGTTTTGGGAACAACAAAGGATCAAGCCTATTAATGTATATTATGGTATTTGTTTTACTATATCTTGATGTTGGTTTACATTCCTGTGGTTGATTATATCATATCTACATGTGTTGTAAATTGTATTCAGACATGTCGTGATGTTGATGATTGTTATCCATATGTGTTGTGAATTGTGCTCAGACATGTCGTGATGTTGATGATTGATTATCCATGTGTGTTGTGAATGGTATTCAGATATGTCGTGATGTTGAATAAGAAGATTATGGTTCTTTATGTGAAAGTTTTGACAATGAGTGTTTGGGAAGAGAACTTGAAACATATAGAGACAGTTGCTGAACTTCAGCTTTTGTAGATGAAGAATCACCTTGTTCCTTAACAATCCCATACCTAGTGTTGATCGTTTCATATACACACACAGAAAATGTTGGACATGTTGTGATATTGTGATTTATATAGACACCAATGGACATAAATCCCACATAACAACAACATCATCAAAACATAAAATTACTTGAGATATTCCAGCATGGTCAAAATATCTAAACTTATGTTTTCTTGTGGTGTTAATAGAAAATGGCTCGCACAAGAAGAACTGCTACTTCACCAACCCCAGCATCAACCCCCACATCAGCACCCACATCAGCACCAGCACCAGCCATAACCCCGGAAGACATCCGGAAAATGATAGCTGAAGGCCTGGCTGCTGCACTCGTAAACCAAACAGCCCTAGTAGCCCGTTCTAGCAGTATCAACAGATCCACTGAAGAAGCCGTGGCTGTTACTCCACAAAAATGCTCATATAAGGATTTCATGAGCTGTTAACCAGCCTACTTTAAGGGTATCGAAGGAGCCACTGAACTTGCTCGCTGGTTTGAGCGTTCTGAAACTGTATTCATGAGGAGCGGTTGCCCCGACAACTGCAAAGTCACCTATGCTACAGGAACCCTATTGGACGAAGCTCAATCATGGTGGAATGCCATAGTTCAGAACATGGGAACTGAAGAGGCTTATCAAATTTCTTGGATGGAACTCAAGAAGAAAATGCTTAAGAAATACTGCTCACGTTCGGAAATTAAGAAGTTGGAAGATGAATTTCATCACTTGGTAGTGAAAGGAGTTGAATTAAGGGCCTATAACCGAAGATTTCAGGAACTAGCCGCACTGTGCCCAAACATTGTACCCGATCTTGACAAAACACTGGAGAAGAACATTGAGGGACTGCCTCAGAGTATTGAGGGGAACGTTACCGCGTCCAAGCCCGCAACGCTTGAGGAAGCAATGTCAATTGCTCAAAAGTTACTAGATCGAGAAATTAAGCGTAAGGCCACCGCGGAGCGTAATGAACTTAAACGGAAGTATGCTGATAAGAGAACCACCTCCCACAGCAACAGTAGGTACCACAGTAATCACCGCAACCACAACTACCACCAGAGCCGCAACAACCGTCATCACAGACAGAACCGCAGACAGGAAACTGCCAGGGCATATGTTGCTACCTCAGTTTATGCCGGAAGCCAACCTTTGTGCAACAAATGCAAGATGCACCATACCGGACCCTACACTGCTAAGTGTGGGAAATGCCAAAGGATAGGGCACAAGACTGTTGACTGTAGAGCTACCGGTGCAAACTTACAACCAGTGGCTGTTGTATGTCACCGATGTGGAGAGAATGGGCATTACAAGAATCAATGCACAAACCAGAATGCTGACAACCCTGCACGTGGAAGAGTGTATGTGTTGGGAGATGAAGATGCACTAAGAAACCCTGACGTTGTCACGGGTACGTTTTTAATTAATCCGCATAGTGTAAGAGTTTTATTTGATTCTGGTGCCGATAAGAGTTTCGTGTCTACTACATTTGCTTCTTTGTTAAACATTGCTGCAACTAAGTTAGACACCCTGTATTGAGATAGCTAATGGAACCCTAATAGGCACTGACACCATAATTCTAGGTTTCACTATAACCTTGCAAAACAAACCCTTCCTTATCAACCTAATGCCTATTCAGCTTGGTAGTTTTGACGTCGTTATTGGAATGGATTGGTTGTCCCAACACCGTGCTAGAATAGTTTGCGACGAGAAAACGGTCCATATTCCACTCAATGGTGAAACCCTTATTGTCCAAGGTGACCGAAGTAGGACCCGTTTTGGCATTATCTCGTTTATAAAAACGGTGAAGTACATAAACGAGGGATGTCAAGTATTTATGGCTCAAGTAACGGAAGAAAAGTCGAAGGAGAAGCGACTTGAGGATGTGCCCGTAGTCAGAGATTTTCCCGAAGTGTTTCCCAAAGATCTACCTGGTCTTCCACCCGTACGACAAATTGAGTTTCAAATTAACTTAGTGCCAGAAGCGACACCAGTAGCAAAAGCACCCTACAGATTAGCACCATCTGAAATGAAAGAGTTGTCCGAGCAACTGAAAGAGCTGTCGGATAAAGGATTCATCCGCCCGAGTTCCTCACCCTGGGGAGCTCCAGTATTGTTTGTTAAGAAGAAGGATGGATCATTTCGGATGTGTATCGACTATGGAGAGTTAAACAAGCTCACTGTGAAGAATCAGTATCCACTACCCAGAATTAACGACTTATTCGAACAATTGCAAGGATCGAGTGTTTACTCGAAAATTGATCTAAGGTCGGGGTACCACCAACTAAGAGTTCGTGAAGAAGATATTTCAAAGACCGCGTTCAGAACACGATACGGTCACTACGAGTTTCAAGTAATGCCATTTGGTTTGACCAATGCACCCGCAGTATTCATGGATTTGATGAACCGAATATGCAAACCATACCTGGAAAAGTTCGTGATTGTGTTCATAGATGACATTCTTATTTACTCCCGTAATCAAGAAGAACATGCGGAACACCTGAAGGTAGTTTTAGAACTGCTCAAGGCAGAACAATTGTACGCAAAATTCTCCAAATGTGAGTTTTGGATCCAAAGTGTGCAATTTCTTGGGCACGTCATCAATAGCGTAGGCATTCACGTAGACCCAGCCAAGATTAAGGCAGTGAAATAATGGGCATCCCCCACAAGCCCTACGGAGATTCGACAATTTCTAGGACTTGCTGGTTATTACAGGAGATTTATCTAGAATTTCTCAAAAATCGCAAAGCCTTTGACCAAATTAACACAGAAAAACAAGAAATATATATGGGAAGAGAAACAAGAGATAGCTTACCAGCTCCTAAAGCAGAAGCTTTGTGAAGCACCCATATTGGCACCAACAGAAGGAAGTGATGGATTCGTAGTGTATTGTGATGCATCGCACCATGGGTTAGGTGCAGTGCTGATGCAACAAAATAAAGTAATCGCTTATGCTTCTCGATAGTTGAAGAAGAACGAAGAGTATTACACGAATCATGATCTAGAACTGGGAGCAGTAGTATTTGCTCTCAAAATCTAGAGACATTACTTATATGGCACCAAGTGTACGGTCTTCACCGATCACAAAAGTCTCCAACACATTCTTGATCAGAAGGAGTTAAACATGAGGCAACGTAGATGGTTAGAGCTACTCAGTGATTATGATTGCGAGATTCGCTACCATCCGGGAAAAGCGAATGTTGTGGCTGACGCTTTAAGCCGGAAGGAGCGTATTAAACCTCTCCGAGTCCGATCACTAGGAATGACAATTTGTTCACCACTCCTGTCACAAATCCTCCAAGCACAGTTGGAAGCTCTCAGAGAAGAGAACCGACCCCATGAAAAGATTTATGGTATGCCTGAGAGTAAGAACGGTTTCGTGAAAAGAGTAGACGGAACGTTATGTTTCAAAGAAAGGAGTTGGATTCCACTCTATGGAGGTATTCGAGACCACATCATGCACGAATCACACAAGTCAGAGTACTCCATTCACCCTGGTTCTGATAAGATGTATAAAATCTTAAGAAACTGTATTGGTGGCCAAACATGAAAGCCGACATTGCTGAGTATGTCGGGAAATGTTTGACTTGTTCAAGAGTGAAGGAAGAATGCCAAAGACCATCCGGATTACTCACCCAACCTGATCTTCCTGTATGGAAATGGGAACGAATCACAATGGACTTTATCACCAAACTACCGAAAACCTCCACTGGCTTAGACACTATTTGGGTTATAGTTGATCGACTCACCAAGTCTGCTCACTTTATCCCAATTCGGGAAACAGACAAAATGAGCACACTTTCACAACTGTACCTGGAGGAAATAGTGACCCAACACGAGGTACCTATCTCAATTATCTCTGATAGAGACAGTTGATTCACCTCAAAATTTTGGCAATCATTGCAAAAAATTTTAGGCACCCATCTAGATATGAGCATCGCTTACCACCCACAGACCGATGGACAGAGTGAAAGGACGATTCAAACACTGGAAGACATGCTTTGGGCATGTGTGATTGATTTTGGTAAAGTTTGGGATAAATACTTGCCGTTGGCAGAGTTTTCGAATAACAATAGTCATCATACCAGTATTAAGGCTGCCCCGTTTGAAGCACTTTATGGGCGAAAGTGCAGATCCCCTGTTTGTTGGGCCGAAGTAGGAGAAGTACAACTCACTGGGCCTGAGATGATTCTTGAAACAACTGAGACATTGTTAAGATCAAACAACGTCTGCAAGCTGCCAGAGATAGGCAGAAGAGTTATGCTGACGGGAGGCGAAAACCAATGGAATTCCAGGTAGGAGACAGAGTTATGTTGAAAGTGTCTCCCCGGAAGGGAATAGTATGCTTTGAAAAGCGTGGCAAGCTAAACCCCCGATACATCGGACCATTCGAGATCCTAGAGAGGATTGGTCCCGTGGATTAACAACTTAAGCTACCTGAAGAGCTCAGTCAAGTACACAATGTATTTCACGTGTCAAACTTAAAGAAGTGCTTGTCCGACGAATCTCTTGTGATCCTACTGAAAGAGATTCGGCTCAATGACAAACTCACCTTCACGGAAGAACCAGTAGAGATTATGGGTATAGAAGTAAAACAGTTGAAGCAAAGTCGGATCCCCATTGTCAAAGTTAGCTGGAACTCTAAGAGAGGACCCGAGTATACTTGGGAGCGGGAAGATCAAATTCGTTCCAAATACCCACACTTGTTTCCCCAAACACACTCACAACCACCACAAACTTAAATTCCGGGACGGAATTTGAATGACTGGTAGGTACTGTAACATCCTGTAAAAATCCCCAGTTATTAGTAAACATTAATCACAAGTTAATTATGTATTACTGTACACACACCCCATTTTTTAGGCAAAATTTAAAACTTTTGTTTACACTATGCAACTATGAATCAGTATATGTTATGTGATTCACACCTTTACGGAAACGAGCTCACACGCGTACCACAATATTCACAATTGTGTACAAATCAAACCTGGAATAGTTGTGATCACCCACACACCACAACACACTCACAAATCACACCCCTGGGTCCCACAAATCTCACAGTGGGCCCACACAACCAAATTAAGCCCAATAACACACAATGGGCCTTGATAACACTTTAGCCCATCAAATAAATCCAATAAACACCAAACGGACCCTTATTGAATTCGAATGGGCCACAAGCAATCCTAAGCCCATTAAAGGCACAAACACACCCTTAATATTAAACGAAACACACACTAATACACGATCACTTTGGTCATTTAATTTGTAAAATCGACACATAATCTATGTAACAAATTATATCACTTGAATCACCACACTACGAAGAATCAAGAACAACCAATACATTTAAAATATACGTACATTTGAATATAAATCAAGGATCAAAGCTTAACGAGATCGAGCACATTCCAAACACCCCCAAACTTAACCAAAATGTGCCAAACGAGTTCTCACCCATCCTTTTGCATCCAAGACCTCACCAAATGAGTTTACAAATTCATTTTAAGTTCTCACAAGTCACCCTAAACCTCAAACGTGCCCTAATGAATTTCCTATGTCTCGTTATTATAGAAAACGTACCCAAACAAACCCAAAACTCACCCAAGTGTGCATGTAACCACCAAAGACTATTAGAAGTCCATTTCTACACCTTATAACTTAAAAGACATTGCCAAAACACATTCCTAAATTCCAAAGACCCTATATCACCCAATTCGACATATACACATATGTTTTGGTCACGTTAAAGTTCATTTGGACACATGAAGGCTTCTCAACTCACACCAACCTCCCGAAAGACTCTAATGATCCTAGAATGCTATCTCTAAACACTTACAACCTCATTTGAACCCAACTTGATCACCAAGTGATCATTTGGTCACGTTGGCAAGTTGTTTTGGACCTCTTGACACTTAACGATCAAACACACCCTCGTAATCCTCCCTTTGGCTCATACTACCTCAACACAACACACCACACATCACTTGTTACCTTTGCATCCAAGATTACGAAACAAAATCAGGTTTCTAGAACCCTTGCCTCGTCATCTCCTCAACCCGAAGTAATATACAATTGTATATCCTACTTGCAATCTCACTCAAGTACCCTAGGCCTAGCTACACCCTTATCACCTTCGTAATATTCTGTTTGTCTTCCCAACTTGCCTTATCTCTCGTTATAATATGCATACGATGCATATGTTTCACGTATCACTCAAAAACTCACACACACACTCATTTTGCTCACTGCCCTGTGCCAAGAAGAAACCAAGGAGTCTCTAGATGATCCCAAGCTTGTACAAGCCCCCCACAAGCCTCACTCAAGACTTTGGTGTACCAACAATCAAGCTACAAATTCCTTGTGCCCCCTCCTAGTCTCAACAGTCCCAAACGACCCACCTTTCATAAGGTGTTGTAAGTATTCCAACACTTAGTCAATTTTTCAATCATATATGATGTTTTCTATTCGTACAAATCACCTAAGCTCTCACCCAATTACACCCTTGTCTCGTTAAGCTTATAACTCACAAATACACCCACTCCAATCTTGATATAGCTAAAAATGAGTATACACACTTTATATACACTTAACACAACGTATAATCACAATATATCACACGTTTCTAATGTTACTTGAACACTTATGAAAACTGCCTAAGTATGTATACAAAACACCAAAACAGTTTTGATCATTTAGAATGGCCTTGTAAAATACTAATCATACGTACACCATACCAATTAAATTGCACAACCTGTTTCCTTGTACACTGAGCAAACAGGAGA
Organism: Artemisia tridentata subsp. tridentata; assembly: GCA_021014915.2. Classification (NCBI taxonomy): domain Eukaryota; kingdom Viridiplantae; phylum Streptophyta; class Magnoliopsida; order Asterales; family Asteraceae; genus Artemisia; species Artemisia tridentata. Next base: position 75,368,400 of record CP139507.1, read on the forward strand.
CACCAAATACACACTCACACAAGCTCATTTGGTCACTCCCACAAGCTCAAAGCTTATCACACTCACACTGTGACACAAACACCCTTAACACCCTTAATGGGCCTAAAGCCCAACAAACTGAAATAAGCTATGGGCCGTTTCACAGCCCAATGGCCACCCCACTCACTTGAATATGGTCCAATATGAGCCCACACACAAGCCCAACCAGTTTGGAGTCCATTGGACCCACACACACACTATTGGGCCTTAATAGATTCGTTAAAGCCCATTAAACACAAAATTAAGCTATAAGCTATTATAAACTGTAAAATAAGCTCACACAAGCTTTCCTAAGCTTCTGGAAGTATAAAAAGCTAAAATAAATGGAAACATAAGCTAAACATGTATTTTGGACTAAAAATGCAAAATATGTTAACTAAAGGGACTAAAACTGTCAACTTTGAAAAATGGGTATTGAATCTGCCAAAACAGTAAGTTGAGGATATAAACAGAATCTATAAATGATTTTGAGACAAATGTGTAAATTTGAAAGGATTTGGACTTAAAATGAACACTTTTATTATAAAAGGACTAGTTTTGCAAAACTATATAACTAAAAGGACTGAAACTGTAAATACTGTAAATTCTGTAAACTATGTGTTAAAACAGTATTTCCAGCACACTAAGGGTATTTATTGAATATTTGGACATTATAAACACTAAAATGTTATACTTTTAATTACAAGGACTAAAAGTGTAATTTTTGGAATTTAAAGGACTAAAGTTGTAATTTCCACAAACTTATGTAAAAATGGTTATTTTGATAACTATAAGGACCAGAAATGAATATTTGGAAAATGTTGATGATAAAAGTTCATATATAATATTTGTGCCAAAAATGTCAATTTGACAAGGTACAAGGGGCTAAAATGTAAAATCTCACCAATAAGGTCTGAAATGTAAATTCTTGAAACTTGAAAGTTATTAATTAACTTTAATAAGAACACTGAAGTATGATAAGCTAACACACACCCAGAACACCCAACTGTAAAGATTGTAACACACAACTATAAGTTAAGCATAACTTATCATCAACACACATAAGGTCAAGATAATATTATATATAATATTGTTTTTGAACTTTAAGCATTTTAATGCATCACAAACCACCACACCACCAAAATCTGAGATTTCCCATATTATCCAGGTTGCGTCTTGAAGCCGTGTCCCAGTTGCATTTGATATCACATATTTGCCTACACACACACAGGTGAGTTCATAGTCCCACATTTTATATGTTTTACAAACTCGTGGGGGGGATACATGCTACAAAAAGAACACAAGTATTTATTTTATGTATGCTATTCTTGAACACCATTGCATAAGACACTCTATTGCCCCTTTATATGAAAGCCCCTTATATCATGAACCTTAGTCACTTGCGAAGATGTAAGTGAACGCGAATATTGTGAATAGATCTATTTGGTTGACAACCCATTTGTGCTAGTCCGAGAGATTTCCTTTGTGTTAGTCGGATAGATAGCCAGATGCACATTATTTGAGATACTAGGAATATGGCAATACTCCTACCCCAAGGGCCCCTATATTATGTTATACACGTTAAAGTTTGAGTTCATGAGACTTATGGCAATTTGCATACAACACACACACACACACATGTTTTATCACTGAAATACTTATCTTGTGTTCAAAATGATTATCAAACACAAATACTATGGATTCACTCAACAATTTTGTTGACTTTTTAGCATGTTTATCTCAGGTAATTGAAGATAGCAATCAAGGCATGGAGTGGACATTGACCTAGAGTCTGTGGTGTAAAATAAATTAATCAGTCATTTCAAACAATAATGTCATTTGTGATTTGAATAACAATGGAAAAACTCTCGTATTTTAAATTCAATAAAATGACTTTCAAAATTAGTCTTCCGCTGTGTAACTGAATTTTGGGGGTGTTACAACATTTTTCTCTACAACCTAACGAAAAAACAATACCAAACATATTTCGAAATGGCAATTTCAACAACTCAAAATAACGATGACCCTCAAACCCACAACATACTTTCGGCCAAAACATGCCTTGAAACTAAACAACCGTATGATTCCAATGACTTCATCAATCTAAGGAGGAACTCCCGCCATCCAAAACCACATAACACTTAACCAATTGAGGGAATCACCTTGATAGTAAAGCATGAAAAACGCGTGAAAAGTAGATCATGACTGTAACAACTAAGACGAAGCACGCCAGAACCTCAAACTTCAAACCACAAACAAATTTGGCCTTATAATAAGACCTTGTGGTGATACGTTGATATGTGAGGGGTGTAAACGAGTCAAATTAATTCGAACTTTGGCATAGCTCGACTCGATCGATAACATTATATTCGGCATCGAGCTCGGCTCGATAGCTCAACGATCCTTCTTGAAGGAAGCTCGAGCTCAGCTTGAAAAGCTCGACATAGTTTATAAATAAGTATATTCAGTGTATTACATATAAGCCCTTCAAATATACATAATATATATATATATATATATATATATATATATATATATATATATATATATATATATATATATATATATATATAAACAACATGTATCTCACTTAAAAGCTCGAAAAGCTTGGCAATACCTCGATTCGAGCTTATATAATATCGAGCTCGGCTCGATAAAAATTTCGAGCTCATTTTCTGAGATCGGGCTCGAGGCTCGAAAGCTTGGCTCAATCGAGCTCGAGTTACTCGACAAAGACTTAACTCGTTTACACACCATAAATTTGACGACGGTTTGTTGAGAAAATACATGTGATTGTAAGACTCTCGCAAGTCGAAATCCACAACCATTTGTGACCAACGGCTCCTAAGAATACAAATACATTTTATTTTTGTTCTATCCAAATACGATTACAAATCAGAATTATTGTGATTTTTACATCAACAACCCTTTATGTTTATTTTTGTATTAAATAGTTTGCAATATTGTTGTTTAATATTAATTCAACTTAGAATTATTATTATTGTAAAAATGATATCAAAACAACACAATGATCTAATCACCTAACCAACCACCCATTGGTGATAAATTTTATTATAACAATATACACAGCAGACTAGTCCCTAACACAGGTGCTAGCCAAACAAGATACAAAGAAACCTGATAGTCCCCAATAAACTGGATGCTATCACTACAAACCAAACTCATACTTACAAACTAAGAAACCAGTAGATCAAGATGATCTAACACTATCCAAAACTATACTAAAACTGGGAATACAATGACTGAACAAATAAAACGATCTCATAGAAAATGTGATTTGATAAAACTTAAATAATCATTGAATAAGCAAACCCTAGCAAAGATGAGAGCTTATATAGCACCATTTTCCACTTTAAACCCTGCACAAAACAAACACTACAAAACTGGCACCAAAGTTAGCATTAGAAAAAATACACTAAGAAAATTTACATAATAAATCTCCAAGTTTCATTAGTTTGCTAATCAGGTATTAATTTCAATACCCTCCCTCAAACTCATGAAACAAACAAGTTTATCATGCCCAGTTTCTTAACCAGATAAGCATGTTGCATAGAACCTAGGGCCTTAGTCAAGATATTAGCAGTCTGATGTTTTGACTCAGTGTTCACACTTTTGATCAACCCATATGCCACTTTCTATCTAACCAAGTGCACATCAATATCAAAGTGCTTGGTTTTCTTATACATAACAGGATTAGCTGCTATTTGAATAGCAGATTTTATTGGAATTTTAATATCATAACAATAATATAAAACATGTAAACATCATCAAAGCATGCAGCGAAAGTAAAGATCAAATACTTGTAATAAATTAACCGAATTAAAAGAATATGCGTACCTTAACGATTTCTAGCGAAACAAGAAATCAATAGATCAAGAATCAATTTGAACAAGAACCCTAAACCCTAAAAATTAGGGTTTATAAAAATCGACTAAACCCTAGTCGAATCACCAATAACCTACAAACAATAATGTGTTTGTTCTTCGTTCTTGTACACACGTATTACAAGCGTTTCAATGAGAAAAGTTAGGTTCTTGAATCACAAACAAACCAAACACTTATGTTTTGAGCAAAGAAAATCGACCCTAATGGGTATTAAGGTGGAATCGATCGGCAATACTCAAAAGGGAGGAGAGGAGAAGAGAAGTTAGGGTTTGCAAGGAACCAAGATTAGCTTAGAATGAATACAAGGGGTTTGTATTTATACTAGAGCAATCTTGGAGTCCAAGTTAGGGTAGGAAACCCCAACCTCCTATGCCCGGCCGATTATAGGGATCCCAAGGGGTTTCTAGAACCTTTTCAACTTGTTTCCATATATTTGTCTCTCTTCTCCTTTTAACGACCGTTAGTCAATTCCCGTTAAGTACTAACGTCCGTTAAGTGTTTATTTGTTAATTTAATAATTAAACATAACTTAATATATTAATTATTAAAACATTGAAACTTATACGTAAAGTGTGCAATCCCGAAGTCTCGTGTTCGAATCCGGTCATACTCTATTAATTTTATATCCACAAAACTAACAGCTCCCACTTGGATATACATTAATATAGTAATTGTGACAACTCGTAATTTCAGGTCATTTTCCAAACTTTTACATTTTACTATTCATCTCGGAAATTTACTATTCACTGATTACTATTCATCATATCACTATTTATCATTTTTGAAGTCGGTTTGCGACTTTGAGATGTTATTATTTATTTTTACTATTCCCGAAACACTATTCATTCCCGGAGAAAAGTTGTCATTCATCGTTTTACGTAAACTAGGTTTACGGGTATCAATTGCGCGTAACCATGAGGGTTAAGCTGCGTATTCTTGAAACATCATTGAGAACACATCATATAGACTAGAGTTAGTCTACATATCATTAGTAGTATCATTTTCATATTAGGTCATTCGCGAGTTTGCATCATTTCAATTTACATATATTTATTTATTAAATAAACGTTATTGCACGAGCAATTATTATGAACAATTAACCCGACACTCCCGATTATGATCCTAATATATTTTTACACTCATTACAGTGATATAAAAATTATATTATTAATTTACCCGGTGTTTTAAATTTAATTGGTATATATATTGTTAAAAGCTTATAATTACGACGGTTTACGTAATTTTGATACGATAATTATTTAAACACCCGATACTTATGAGAAATACATTTTTATAATTTTTATGACTTCGATATACTTCATTTTGTTCCGTTAAAATTTATTTCTAGGTAACTCAATACCCGATAACATAAATATCTTAACTAATACATGCATTTTTCACACAAAATCAAGTTAACAAATCAAAGTTTTGCACTATCACCACCACACTCACCATCCAACGCCCACATGCCCCCCTAGTCACCTTGTTGACTAAAAATTTGACCAAGTAAATTACTATTATACCCTTAACTAGATATTTGTATACTTGAACTTTATTTCCTAAAAATAAACACACATAACATTTTAACTAGCAAAAACTACAAACACTCTCTCTTGCTCATCCTAGTCCACGGCCAAAGATCAAAACAAGAAGAAAAGATCAAAAAATTTCAAGCTCAAGTGATTATTAATCTCTATTAGTGATCTAGTTTAGGTTTTGGAATATAAACCTCAAGATTAATTAAGAATAATTACTAAAAACTCTTCATCACTCAAGTAAGCTCCTAATAATTTTTCCTACTCTTTTACACATCTACTTAATGTATTTTTATGATCTATAAACAAAAACATGCAAATATACTATGATCCATACCACTTATACTTGATTTTTATTACTTATTATGAGTTTAATTATCCTATTAATTATCCTATGGAACCTATCAATTTTGGTGAAGTTTAGGACTCCATGACACCCTAAAAAGGTGTATGGTAGGTTTAGATTAGTTTGGTGTTGATTAGAAATGATTGAACCAAGTTACAAACTAGAAAAATGATTTTCGGCACAATATAAAAAGGGTCTGATCATTTTTGAATAATATGGAAAAATCAGTAGACCATGGATAATTTTGGGTTACATATTCAGAAAATACGTTCAAAAACGAAACCTTGGCCGCCGGAATGAGTAAAATCCGCCTTACGACGAGAAAGATACATTAAAAACAAGTTAACGACGAAAACTATTAATTTCTGAAAATTTACAAGCTGTTACACGTTCAAAAACGAAACCTTGGCCGCCGGAATGAGTAAAATCCGCCTTACGACGAGAAAGATACGTTAAAAACAAGTTAACGAAGAAAACTATTAATTTCTGAAAATTTACAAGCTGTTACACGACTTTCAATGGATAAAACGAGGCATTATATGTAATCTAGACAAGCCGACATATCACAAATCTATTAGTTCACTGTAACACTAGTCCGAGGACATAAAGAACGTAGAAAACGAGCTTATAACGAACAAGATACAAGCGATACAGTCCTCGCGGGTGACCAACTTTGGAGCCGTTTTTCTCCATGATCGAGTCAGTTTTGAGAAAATTTCATCTCTAAGTAAAAGTGAGTTCACCTGGCCTATTTTCCAAAAAGTCCAGCCGTTCGTCAATCGGACTTGTAACGAATAAGATACGACCTCTCAAACATACACGAAAACTTCACTAAAACAGTGAATTTAACCCGACTACCTAACTAAACTATTTTTTTTATCGAGGATCGGGACTCGTATGGACAAAAATCCAGTGTTATGACTTTTAGATATTGTTATAACCTTTCCAAAACCACTGAGTTCGTTTCCTAACACTCAATATTCACCGATTTGCGACTAGCTTTGCGAGACTACTTATTCATTTTCATAAGTTGTTGAAGGTTATTAATTTACGACGGAAAACTCTATTTTATCGATAAATCACCAAACGACGATCGTGGGATGTCGTTACAACATATATACGCGTAAAGTGTTTTATAACTTCACAAGACGTCAAAAATATATTTTTCGACGATAAACATTATTTCCAAAAATACACGAGTGGTATCGATAACATACGTAATTGCATGTGTAACATCATTTCATGGCTTACAATAGATCACATCATTCATATTAGGTTGCGGTTAGAGACCGAGCCTCATTCCAATACTTCCACTATTACTATCATATCCATTGCATCAGGTGAGTTTTCATATCCCCGTTTTTCAAGTTAATATTTCATTTCAAACCTACGGGGGAGAATACATTGCACATCATTTTATTACGGGCCCAAGTATATTCAATTCATTTACATTGCTTAACTTACCGCATTGCCATGTTAATGTCCCCATTCCTTTATCATGAACAGTTAATTACGGAGTAACCGAGAGTGAGTGAATAGATCTATTGAGGGTGACTCCTACATCCGGGTTGGTAGCGCCAACTAGTCATACGGATGCATTTCATTTAATATCAGAATTTGAGTTGTTTGGCAAACACTCTGTTGGGGCGAACATCATAATCAGTCTAGCTTCGGGGTCATGAGCTTATAGCAATTGTATCATTTTATTTATATGGCGACATTGTCATACATAACTTATACTTGTGGTAGTCGTACAGAACATTTACATAAACCTATGAATCTCACCAACATTATTGTTGACCGTTTTAGCAATGTATTTTCAGGAAACTAAGGAGTTCACTTCATGGCATGCATGTGGACATATCATAGAGTCACGATGACGACGCGTCTCACTTGTTTAATTATGCACTTAAAACATCGTTTGGCTTGTAATAAACCTATTTCCGCAAACTTGAACTATCTTTTGGGACCTATACTTTGTAACTCTGAATATTTTTAATTAATCAAACGATGTACTTTCAAAATGACACTTTAGGTCATTCAATATAACTGTAACTGTGATGCTATGGCAGTCACGCCCCAGGTATTCCATTCTGCTGCAAATCATGTATTTAGGGGTGTGACAGTAATGACATTGGTTAGTCTAGCATAACACCCCAATGCCCCCAGAACGACCCTGAGTTGTGGTTTCCAGGAAAAAATCTTTTGATGAATCATCATCATACTTATCATTTTGTTTCTAATACCACGTTTAATATGGAGATGGATCTAAGTCATTCCATAATTAACTATTCTGTTTCTCGTTATTTATGATTGAGTAAGATTACCAAATTATCTGAACATATTCCAGATAGATCTTGGGCATGGCCATGCAAACATCTTGTCAACCCTACGAAGGGCCCAACAGTATTATACTTCAAAACAAATTTGAAGGAACAAATTCTTTCTTGACTACAAGCATAACCCTTGAACTTTGCATCACTTCTGAAAATAGCCCTTATAACTACCAGTTACGGATAGCGTTAGACTATCTTACAGAAAATGAGCTACATCCGCGACTGTTATCTGGTATCTCAAGTCTGAGGATAAATATTCATGATTTACTTTAATGACAAAGATCCATAAAGTACAATCATGCGATTGGGATCTGTCCTATATTCAATTTATTGAATATCATGTGAATTTGGCATGTCCTACGTATCAATATACTTAAGTATATTCTACCAAAACTCAGATTTGTCTTAATTCAATGATATTCCCATATCATTGATTGACAACAGACTATTTAGAATAACATAAGTTATTCATGGATTAAACATGCAAATATAGGATACAATATTATGAATGAAAATAAACATAACAAAATATTTTATTTCATTAAGATAATAATTGTTTACATTATCCTTTATCCAAATACTAACCACAGATTTACATGAAACTACTAGCTAAACGAAGTCCAATGCCATTGGCATGTTGAGTAAGCTTTTCCTTAGGTAAAGCCTTCGGAAAGGGGTCAGCTCGATTATCATCTGTGTGAACTTTGAGTAAATTGATTTCGCCTATTTCGACTTGTTCTCGAACATAGTGATATCGTCTAGAAAAGTGTCTGGTGCCCTTCATGACTCCAGGTTCATTGGCGAATATAATTGCGGCAGAATTGTCACAATACATATCAATAGGTAAATCAATTGACGGCATAACTCCTAGCCCCGAAATGAATTTCCTTATCCAAACAGCTTCCATCGCAGCTTCTGATGCAGCAATATACTCAGCTTCTATTATAGACATCGTGATTGTACTCTGCTTCTTGCTCTTCTAGTCTACTGCTCCTCTATTAATGACAAAGACATAACCCGTCTGAGACTTTGTATCATCTTTATCAGTTTGCCAGGACGCATCGCAGAAACCTGTAACACCAAGTTCTGCATCTGGATTTCCCCATACACCAGAAACATCTCTTTTGTATTCCTCAAATACTTAAGAATGTTCTTAACGGCATGCCAGTGAAGTCCACCTTGGTTCTGTTGATAACGACTGGTTATATTCTGTGCAAACGCCACATCTGACCTTGTGCATCTTACAACATACATGATAGATCCTACTGCCGAAGCATATGGAACTTTTCTCATGTGTGCTACCTCTTCATGTGTTGAAGCACATAGTTTGCTACTTAAGCCATGTTCTACTTGCATTGGCAAATATCCTTTCTTGGAATTTTGCATATTGAATCTCTTCAATATTTTATCAATGTAAGCACTTTGGCTAAATCTAATCAACCGCTTTGATCTATCTCTGTAGATCTTGATTCCAAGGATGTATGCTGCTTCTCCAAAAATCCTTCATAGAAAAACATTTACTAAGATAAGACTTAATCTCATTTAAACTTGGTATATGATTTCCCATGATCAATATGTCATCGACATATAGGATAAGGAAAGTAACATTACTCCCACTAGCTTTATGATATACACATGGCTCATCAAGATTCTGAGTAAATCCAAACCTTTTGATTTCTTCATCAAATCTCTTATTCTATTGCCTTGATGCCTGTTTCAATCCATAAATGGATATTTGAAGCTTGCATACTCGCTTAGGAAATTCTGGATTCACAAACCCCTCAGGCTGCGCCATATAGATGTCTTCTTCTAAGCGACCATTTAAGAAGGCGGTTTTGACATCCATTTGCCAAATCTCATAGTCATAGTATGCAGCTATAGCTATGAGTATCCTAATAGCTCTAATGTCAGCTACAGTAGAAAAGGTCTCCTCGTAGTCAACACCATATGTTTGGGTAAAGCCTTTAGCTACCAAACGAGCTTTATAGGTGTGTACATTGCCATCCATGTCAGTTTTCTTCTTGAAGAGCCACTTACTTCCAACTGCCTTGGCATTGGGAGGAAGGTCTACTTCAATCCAGACTCCGTTGTCTCTCATGGATTGCATTTCCCCATTCATAGCAACTCGCCATTTATCCTTTTCAGGACTATAAATGGCAGCCCTATAACTAGTAGGTTCATCAAGATCCCCTAGTATAGTTTCCTCACACTCTAAATTAAGACATAGACATTCAGGAGCTTTCACAGTTCTTACAGATATGCGAATGGGAACCACTTCAACTTCAGGTGGAGGACCTAGACTTTCAGGTTCCACAGGAAGTGTGCTAGTGTTTTCAGAAGGTGATGTATCTTCTTGATCATCTTCCAGATCATAAATTCTCCCACTGAATTCTTGAGATATAAGATTCTTTTCAAAGAAATCTCCATACCTAGCCACAATGACTTTATTTTCAGGTGGAAAGTAAAAGTAGTAACCCATTGTTTCCTTTGGGTATCCTACGAAGATACACTTAACAGATCTTTGTTGGAGTTTATCTGGTGAGTCACGTTTAACAAACGCCTCACAACCCCAGACCTTTAAGTAAAAAAAGTTGGGAGCTTTTCCTGTCCATAATTCATATGGAGTCTTATCAACCTTCTTAGTTGGAACCATATTCAATATGCGAACAACAGTTTCAAGGGCATAGTCCCAAAAGGATAAGGGAAGAGTTGTAAGATTAAACATTGATCGTACCGTATCTAACAATGTATGATTTCTCCTTTTAGATACACCATTTTGTTGTGGAGTATAAGGAGATGTGAGTTGCTGGACAATACCACACTCAGCTAAATAATCTTTAAACTCTTGGCTTAAATATTCACCACCTCTGTCGGATCGAAGAGCCTTAATCTTCTTACCGAGTTGTAATTCTACTTCACTTTTGAAAACCTTGAATGTTTCAAAGACTTCATGTTTATGTTTAAGTAAATAAACATAACCATAACGACTGTAATTATCCGTAAAGGTTAAGAAGTAGCTAGCACCGCGTTTTGACACATGTCTAAGTGGACCGCACACATCAGTATGTATTAATCCAAGTAGATCTATAGCCCTTTCCAGTTGATGTGAAAAAGGTTTCCTTTTCATCTTCCCAGATATGCAAGATTCGCATTTATCAAATGATTCATCATTGATATTTTGCAAAAGCCCATCATGTTGCAGCTTTTCCATGCGTTTCTTGCCAATATGTGCAAGACGACATTGCCAAAGATAAGATGAATCCAAGTCTGACTTGATTCTCTTATTGCTAATGCTATACACAGAATTATTTCTATTGGACACATGATTCTCCATGTCAATTTCAAATACACCATTTATTGGAATTGCATTAAAGTAAAAAAACATTATTTAAAGAAACTGAAATTCCATTATTAATAAATGTGTGAACAAAACCATTATCCAATAACAAAGAAACTGAAACTACACCTCTAATTATAGAAGGTGTATAATGACAATTATTCAAAACTAGTATTAAACCCGAAGGTAAGACTAAATCGAAAGTTCCTATGGCTTCAACTGCTGCACGTATGCCATTCCCTACGTACAAGTATCTTTCTCCATAGGCCAGTTTCCTTGCTCCTCTAAGTCCCTGTGATGTGTTACAAATATGAGTACCACATCCCGTATCATATATCCAGGAATTTTGCTTATGAGGAAAAGAAAATAATTCAATCATAAAAATACCTGAAGTGCTCGCGACATTCCCAGCCTTCTTATTTTTATTCTGACGCAACTCTTCTAGAAACAATGGACAGTTCCTCTTCCAATGTCCTGGTGTGTTGCAGTGGTGACAAGCAGCCAAATCCTTCTTGGGATTCTCCTTCTTCTTAGGAGGATTCTGCTTCTTAGGCATTTGTTGGTAGATCGCAACTTTTTTACCCTTTCTAATGCCTTTACCCTTCTTGTTCGCGTGTTGCAGTTTTTTGGGCTTAGTAATCCTACCACCTTGTATTGCTAATACCGCGGGTGTAGGTGCCTTCTTTGACAATCCTTTCTCAAAGTCAATGAGCATTGCATGTAACTCACTGATTATCTTCCCCGTGTAATGCATATTATAGTTGCGCACAAAATCACCAAACAAATCCTGGTTAAGGGATCGATTGATAAGGCCAACACATACATCTTGCACATAACCACAGCCGAGTCGTTCCAATTAGTCCAGATAACTTTTCATTTCCAATACATGAACACTCACTGATTTACTAGCATCATGCTTACAACTGTGCAGAGAATCTATCAATTCATATAATTCTGCAGCAGGTGGTTTCTCAAACATCCGTTTGAGTTCATTGATCATGTCCATGAGACCAAAGTTCTCAAATTGCTTTTGCAATTGAGAGTCCATCCCAGCTAACATGAGACAAGCTACATCATTGTGCTTCTCATACTCAATGTTATAAACTTCATGGTCTGCAGTAGTTGCAGTACCAGTAGGAGCAGTAGGAAGAGGCTTACAAATATAATCAAGTCTTTTGGCCATTCGCAGAACAATTCTCAAGGAACGATACCAATCATTGAAATTTGCACCAGTCAACTTTTCTCTATCAAGCATTTGCTTGAAAGCAGAACTCATGTTGTTCATATTAGTGTTTTCGGGTAGAGCCATTTCTACAGAAAAAATTCAAAAGTTAGTACTTTCGATAATAAACCTTTCAAGAAAATTAAATACCCATGGTAAATTTACACATAGCCATTTAATTTTCACTGAAAACTAGGATCCAAATTGACATAGTTTCATCACATCAGTTGATCTGCTAGTGATGAAAGTATTCAAGAAGGTACGAGTCGAACCTCAATTGCCAATATACTAATTGCAATTCCTAGAAATTATGGGATTTACATATTTGCCAACTTCAGTTGCAATGTAAGCATGTTTTATCCCCATCTCATGCCTTGAGTGATCAGATCTCACTATCAACTCAATTAAGTTAACCAACTTAAAAAACTGCAAATTCATCCATGATCGATCTCACGACAAATGGAGATTTACCCTTTGATTACCATCTAGCTAAGTCTCACATAACGTAAATAGTAATCTCAGGTGTTTCCGTTTCATTGGATGGCATATAACTTAAATTAAAGGGTAGTAGTTTTGATGTATGTAATCAAAAGTATGTACAAAGATGTCATGCATTCATCTTGTATCATATGTTTCAAATAAAAAACTTTTACTCATTAGTTTCATTACTAAGCATAAATCAACAAAGTTTTAATTGAGGCGTTGAGAAACTTACAACTTTGCCTTAAGATACTTCGTACATATAATGGTTATACTTGGTAGCTCCAAATATGACGCACAAGCAAGCGGAGAGACATAGTGAAGTCTTTTTATGGTCACAATTTAATGCGAAACCAACCTTATACCCACCTTATAGTTTGTCATAATGGGTGAGCCGTTTTAACCATTTTGTACAGTTGCATCAATCAATTAAAAGTTTAAGATTTAAAAGCTTAAAATAATTATTTCACCATTATTAAGTCCAGTTTAATTTTTTTATACAAAAAATTACCCTTTTACTTACTATCATGTCACAAACATATATAAACAAATACGCAATTAATAAAAAATATAAATGAATTAAATAATGTACATGCTAAATAAATCAATAACACACATAATTGATTTAAAACAACGATTTAAATGGGGTCTTCCCCAATTTTAGGTCTTCCTTAATTACATAATTAATTAACTTTTAGTAATTAAACATGTCAAACAATTTTATTACTAAAACCCTAATTAATTAATTCCAATCGTATAAATTAGCATGTAATCCATAACAAGTAACAATTACATCAAATTCATATCAAATACAATATTAATCCATGACAAAACATGCATGTTTTCGTCATGGATTCCCACATAGCACTTATTATAACAATAATCAAGTCATAAGGATCGCATATCAATTAATGACATATAACAAATATCCATTAATAATCACATAAAAAATTACATGCATCCTAGGGTTTCTACAAGTTTTACAAAACTAAAACCTAATTATATAAAAAAATATGGTAATCGACCCATATATATAAAAATTAGGGTTTAAAAATTTTTAAAACCCTAGAAAACCATAAACATGTAATAATCATTAAAGATCCAATTTTATGTGTTTCGGTAATTAATTACACAGTATTAACGGCTCGTGATGCCACTGTTGAATTTTAATATCATAACAATAATATATAACATGTAAACATCATCAAAGCATGCAGCGGAAGTAAAGATCAAATACTTGTAATAAATTAACCGAATTAAAAGAATATGCGTACCTTAACGATTTCTAGCGAAACAAGAAATCAATAGATCAAGAATCAATTTGAACAAGAACCCTAAACCCTAAAAATTAGGGTTTATAAAAATCGACTAAACCCTAGTCGAATCACCAATAACCTACAAACAATAATGTGTTTGTTCTTCGTTCTTGTACACACGTATTACAAGCGTTTCAATGAGAAAAGCTAGGTTCTTGAATCACAAAGAAACCAAACACTTATGTTTTGAGCAAAGAAAATCGACCCTAATGGGTATTAGGGTGGAATCGATCGGCAATACTCAAAAGGGAGTAGAGGAGAAGAGAAGTTAGGGTTTGCAAGGAACCAAGATTAGCTTAGAATGAATACAAGGGGTTCGTATTTATACTAGAGCAATCTTGGAGTCCAAGTTAGGGTAGGAAACCCCACCTCCTATGCTCGGCCGATTATAGGGATCCCAAGGGGTTTCTAGAACCTTTTCAACTTGTTTCCATATATTCGTCTCTCTTCTCCTTTTAATGACCGTTAGTCAATTCCCGTTAAGTACTAACGTCCGTTAAGTTTTTATTTGTTAATTTAATAATTAAACATAACTTAATACATTAATTATTAAAACATTGAAACTTATACGTAAAGTGTGCAATCCCGAAGTCTCGTGTTCGAATCCGGTCATACTCTATTAATTTTATATCCACAAAACTAACAGATTTGTTATCACAAAACAACTCAACTGGTATCAACGCAGTTTCACCCAAATCTGTCAACACTTTTAAAATCCACATGACTTCACAAGTAGCAGAAGCCATACATCTATATTCTGCTTCAGCAGATGACTTAAACAGAGTATCCTGTTTTTTACTCTTCCAAGACACCAAATTTCCATTAACAAAAACCCAATACCCTGAAACAGATTTCCTAGTTACAGGACATTTAGCCCAATCAGAATCTGAAAAGGCAACCACTTTAAAACCCAATAAAACCCCCTTGGGTTTTATTAAACCAAATACCATTACCAGGAGCAAGTTTCAGATGTTTAAGAACTCTCAAACCAAGGTAAAAATGAGACTGCAAAGGAGCATGCATGTGTTGGCTAAGACACTGGACAACATAAGAAATGTCTATTCTAGTCATAGTAAGATAAATCAATTTACCAACCAATTTCTGATAAGCAGTAAAGTTTTTCAGATACTTATCATCATCAGATTCCTTATGAGATAGAACAATATTCTCAGGCAAAGGAGTTAACACAGGCCTACATGCAAGCAATCCAAACTCATGCAATAACTCAAGACAGTATTCCCTTTGGTCTAAACAAAGACCATTTTTAGTCTTTAATACTTCTATTCCAAGAAAAAAATTTAACTCACCTAAGTCTTTAATTTTAAACTTGTTTTCAGAAAACTTTTAAAATTTTCAACTTCACTTTCACAATTACCAGTGATGAGGCGAAAAGTGTACCGCTTTTAAGGGGTCATTTAAGCCCGAAATCGTATTTATTTGATCAAATATTGCCCTAAATCGTTCCTTTTGTCATTTTAGGTACTTTTGAGGAGAAATCTGGAAAAGGAGGCATTTTGGACGTTTTTGGAGCATTAAAGTGAAGAAAACGACAAAGTCTCAAAATCGGCTGAAATTTACCTTTGACGGCGTCAGAATCATCTCCTGACGGCGTCATGCCTTGGCAAGAAAAGTGGGATGTGAAATTTACTCATGACGGGCCAGTGAGTTAGCATGTGAATTCTGACGGCGTCACGCTTTAACTAAATCAAGGGCGTCACGGCTTAATTCATAAGGGGACGGCGTCACGTTCAAGAGGTGAGGGCGTCAAGCCTTGATAGGCCAGAACGGATTTTGGAGAATTAAAGAGGGACGGCGTCAAGATGGTCACCCGGGAACCCTAAAAGCGGCGAGGTGACGGCGTCACAATCCATAAGGTGACGCCGTCAGATCCAAAAATCTATATATAGTTTTCTAATTTTTTGTCATTAAGGGAGAGCTTAGTGTGTGGAATTTTGGGATAAAACCCTAAGACGATTTTAGCTACTTTTTCAGGGCCTTTAGCCTTGAGATCTTCCATGTTTCATTGAAAGATAAGTAATCAATTAATCATTCAATATGTTTATGTGTTGTTTGATTCTATCTTATGCTTGTCTTTTGTTTAACATGTTAGGCTAAATTTATCTTGTGTTTGCTTAGATCTAATGAAACCTAGCTATTGATTATAGGTTGTTAGTGTGTTATTAGTTGTATTGGATGATTGTTTATCTATGTTAGACTTAAGAAAACTGGCTAACTTCCTATTCGGTAACTTGCTTGAACGTCTTAAGAAACATGAACCAAACGCGTACTAAAGGTTTTTATGGTTGTATTTAATGCACAAGCGAATTCTAGTGATCCCATGTTAGGAGCTTCCTAGCCGGCTCGACATAGGAGTGAAGTAGGAGCTTGTAGAGTTTGGGGAAGTAAGTACGCCACCCCACGAATGGTATTAAGGAATACACCCGTCATCCACGCAACTAATACACACTAATTAACCGGTAAAAGATAGTTAGGGAGTAAGGAAATCTAAGTAAACACATTTCTCTACACATAAGTTTCTCACCACTTTTCATTTTTGTTATTTTATTTTATTGCATTTGTAGTAATTTGGGTTAGTTGACTAGCAACTAATTCCGCCCACTCCTTCAAAACCGAGATTTTACTTGCTTTCATAAAAACTATAAAAACATAAAAAGAATCTTCCTCGACCCTTAGACCTAATTAGAGTAGCCTTTCACACCTAACGAACACTATTCCCTGTGGAGAACGATCAATCCCCCGTACTTACCACTACACTATACTACATCGGTCAGGTACACTGCCTGGTGGGGTTGTAAGCCTCTTGAGATCCCTCGAGAGGTAAAACCTGTTGTAAGGTTACAAAACCACGCATCAAGTTTTTGGCGCCGCAGCCCGGGGAATAGTTATTGTTTAGGTTGAATTTTTATTTCTATTAGGTCTACTCACTAGATTCCTTTCTAGTGAGATTTTTATTTTTCTTTTTATTAGATTTCTTTAGTCTATCTTTTTCTTTGTGTGTTTGTTCGTAATTTCCATTGACTCTTCCGTTCACCATTATGGAGTACGCGAATCCACCATACCACCAACCACAAAGGCCATTCTACCCTATTGACATCTCGAATTTCAAACAATATCGAGATGAACCCATATATGATGCATGGACTCGTTTTAGAAATTTACTCCGAAAATTCCCTCATCATAGTTTCGCTTTAGCATCCCTAACCCGAACCTTTTACTATCGTGTTGGCCAATATGACCAAATGCGCATTGAGGATTTTGCCAATGGGGACTTTAGGGAATTAAGTGCTGAAGAAGCATGGGATGCCATAGAAGATTGTGCCCAATATTATTATAGGGTAGACAACCCAACAAACGTTAGTACAAGTCAATTGAATATAAATTTCCTGGATCATGAAACAAGTTTGTTTGGGGATGAATACATTAGTGTTGAGATACCTAAGTGGTTGTCATGTAATGCCATAGTACAAAACAAACACATAGGTGACCTTGATGTGATGGAGGATTTAGCCGAACATGATCACATTGATCAAAAAGACCTAGGTTTTATGATCGATGATGATGAATCTCAAGAAACACATGATGAATCTTTTGGGCAATTTGAATATAGCAGTCATAATATTGAGGATGATCCTTATGATTCGGACATAGAAGTTGAGATGCCTAGAGAAGCACTTGAGATACTTGGGAAAATGTTAGGGTTAGATCCTACTAAAACACATGATGAGGATATAGGTGATCTTGACATAAGGAATGATGAGGTAAGTAACATAAGCCCACCAAGTACTCCACAAAACCCACCATCATTCGAGGCACCCACACCACCCGTGACTTACCCGGAAGAAGTAGAAGAGACTATAGGAACCCCAATGGAGGTAGAACCTTTGAACCAAACACAACTAGAGGATATAGGTTTGAATGCTTTTAGTGATCACAACCTTACTCTTAGTTCTATGGAAGTTCCTAGTTTTGATGAAGCGGAGCCTCAACCAAAACCGTTACCTAATCTTCCATCTTTAGATGTGAATTTAGGAATTAAAAAAGGTCCCGATCCACCCATCAAACCATGTAGTCCGGGTAGTCTTAAGTTTAAGGTAGTGGACATTAAGCCTTGTAGTGAGGAAGACAATATAGGAGTGAAAAATGACCTTACATGTCTACATCACCCATTCATGATTGATCACAAGAAACGTTGTGGGTTTAAACCGGGTCTATTGGGTCAAGATGGAGTCCCAATTAGGAGTCTCTCGAAGTTGTTAGAAAATGATCCCTTTTTAGGAGAACACTTTAACTCACCCATTGACCAAAGTGAACTAGGTAAGGTTATGATGAAAGGAGCACACCCCTTTGAGCATATAATTCATCCACCACTCTTTCCTCACGTGGCATACTCCTACCGAGCTGGTGTGTATCGCTACTATCACCCGCACTTAATCCTAAGTGTAGGGAAAACCTCCCCTATTTCCGTTAAATAAGGGTAGAGTCAGGCTCGTGACTCGAACAAAAACAAGCGCTCTTGGGAGGCAACCCAAGCTTTATTTTATTTATTTGCTTTGTGTGTTTATTTGTTTGTTTGTTTGTTTTTATTTGTTTCCGTATGTATGTTTAATTTTTATTCTTATTGATTCATGTTCAAAACTAGTTTGTGAAAATGCTTTATTTTGTTTTTAACTTCGTCTTAACTACATATAAAGGTATTTTGCAAAAGTTAAGTGTAAGGGAAATCTAAATCGGTTTATTAGAACACATATGAACATGAATCGTAATAATAATAAATTAACATATATATTAGTATTTGTTTGAGTCAAATGCTTGTATCGAGTCATAATGATGTTTTGCAGGATTTCCAGGAAGTAAGGTAAAGGTTTTTACAGAAATTTTCCGGAAACTTAAAATGAAAATTTTTGTCAGGTCATTTCTGACGGCGTCAGGGGTTATAACCTGACGGCGTCAGATTTAATTTCCAGAAATTTTTGAAAGTTTTGTTTTCATAAAAAGTTTTCACTAAAATCTCCAACTTATAATCTCCAGGAATCTGCAAAATTATCATTCCACAAGCATTATATCCTTATATATAGATTTTATCCCGCCGATGTTATGCAGGTTTTCGTGTTTGTTTTCTCAGGTTTAACAGGTTATTTTGGACAAGGAAATGTTTTGAATCAAGCTTATGGCGATGCATTAGTCATGGAGCTTCAACATTCTCTTTGGAGGAAGATTTAACCGTGTAATTTCATTATCCACCGAGCGAATCAGGGGAGTATTTGATTTCATTCTTTTACTTTATGCTTTTACATCTTGTTATTTGAACATTGGGGACAATGTTCATCTTAAGTGTAAGGGGAGGGTAAAAGTACGATTTTAGAGAATACTATTACGCTTGATTTTTGTTGTTTAATGGTAGATGTGTAATAAAACTGAGAGAAATACTTGATTAAGGTAATTTTAGTGCCAAATTTAAAATTTTTTACAACATATAGGAGTGAAACTTTGATCTTAATGAGCGTCTCACGGATAGGAGTTATATGACTAGCACAAAAAAACCGTACCACTAAAAAATTTTCCACCCCCAAATATGTGAGGTTCGCCCCTAGAATTGGTAGGAAAAGCATTTATGCTATGATGTGTGTACCGGTAGCACTTAGATTCTAGAACTTGCGTTAGGACCATTCCAAGGCCACAAGTGAGACTACATTCGTGTAGTTAGATTTACTACATGATAAGAGGCATTAGGATTAACCCATTGTTTTACACCTGTGTTTTTGTTATAATTACTTTGGCTACATTGGTCAAGTAATTCTCCTACACCCTTTGCGTTGTACTCATTTTTAGTACACGATACCCCTAGTACACCCCTCAGAGCCTATCTTTTCGTTTCGACCTTTAAGCATTTTACTTAAAGGAAGAATTTGTTACACCCCACTTAAATGTACACCCAAATCGCCTTAGCCTACCTTGTATGCACTCATCTTTAGTGCATTATTGTTACAACATTTGTTTAAACCCAAGTTAATTATCTAGTTGATTACATGGTTGCTAAGTCGAGTCATATCCTTGTACATATTATTTTGGGACGATTGGGACTCATGGGTAAAGTACTAGTGTAATGGAGTAATGGGGAAGAACATCATTTATTACCCCCATATGTGCTAAATGTTTTAAAAGTACTCCAAGTTTTTCAATTATCTTAATTCGAGTCATTAGATTAGTATTTGTAAAGTTATGTAAAAATTCAAGTGTAAGGGGAATGCAATGCCCCTTTGATGTATTATTTTGGATGGTAGGGCAAAAGTGTATGCAAAAAAAAAAAAAAAAAAAAAAAAAAAAAAAAAAAAAAAAAAAATCGAAAAATCAAGAAAAATACAAAAAAAATGAGAAAATGAAAAATAGAAAAAACATACGGACTACCATCCCGTTTTATTTTATGTTTGTTTTATGTTTTTGTTATTTTGTTATTTCGTTTCTAGCTTAAGATCGAGTCTAGTCTTGGCTTAGCAACATTGTATAGTACATGTAATTGACCAAGATTTTTAACTCGCCACCAGTAAAATATCCTTTATCCAACCAAACCGTGTTTTCCTTTTCCCTACACCTAACATTACAACCCATTTAAAAGCCCTCTTTGATAGTTTATCTTTGGTGCTTACGCCTAGTGGAGGAGGTTTTCGATCCTTTCCCAAGCCTATGGTAATCTATTTGCTATGACAGGTAGTGAGAGATATTTTCCGTTTTCATTTATGAGATTTATTTTGATGACACTTGAGAGATGTGAGTATCTAAACACTACTTGTGAGGTGCTAGTATGTAATCTCCGTGCTTATTATGATTGAAGTGGAACGATTATTTGTTGTAATTACTTTTATGTTAGCATTAAATGACCCCTAACTTGTATTTTGATTAGAATAAAAGCGCATTTGCTTGAGGACAAGCAAATCTCAAGTGTAAGGGTATTTGATGAGGCGAAAAGTGTACCGCTTTTAAGGGGTCATTTAAGCCCGAAATCGTATTTATTTGATCAAATATTGCCCTAAATCGTTCCTTTTGTCATTTTAGGTACTTTTGAGGAGAAATCTGGAAAAGGAGGCATTTTGGATGTTTTTGGAGCATTAAAGTGAAGAAAACGACAAAGTCTCAAAATCGGCTGAAATTTACCTTTGACGGCGTCAGAATCATCTCCTGACGGCGTCATGCCTTGGCAAGAAAAGTGGGATGTGAAATTTACTCATGACGGGCCAGTGAGTTAGCATGTGAATTCTGACGGCGTCACGCTTTAACTAAATCAAGGGCGTCACGGCTTAATTCATAAGGGGACGGCGTCACGTTCAAGAGGTGAGGGCGTCAAGCCTTGATAGGCCAGAACGGATTTTGGAGAATTAAAGAGGGACGGCGTCAAGATGGTCACCCGG
This sequence comes from Artemisia tridentata subsp. tridentata, assembly GCA_021014915.2. Taxonomy (NCBI): domain Eukaryota; kingdom Viridiplantae; phylum Streptophyta; class Magnoliopsida; order Asterales; family Asteraceae; genus Artemisia; species Artemisia tridentata. The sequence continues at coordinate 75,390,320 of CP139507.1, forward strand.
GAACCCTAAAAGCGGCGAGGTGACGGCGTCACAATCCATAAGGTGACGCCGTCAGATCCAAAAATCTATATATAGTTTTCTAATTTTTTGTCATTAAGGGAGAGCTTAGTGTGTGGAATTTTGGGATAAAACCCTAAGACGATTTTAGCTACTTTTTCAGGGCCTTTAGCCTTGAGATCTTCCATGTTTCATTGAAAGATAAGTAATCAATTAATCATTCAATATGTCTATGTGTTGTTTGATTCTATCTTATGCTTGTCTTTTGTTTAACATGTTAGGCTAAATTTATCTTGTGTTTGCTTAGATCTAATGAAACCTAGCTATTGATTATAGGTTGTTAGTGTGTTATTAGTTGTATTGGATGATTGTTTATCTATGTTAGACTTAAGAAAACTGGCTAACTTCCTATTCGGTAACTTGCTTGAACGTCTTAAGAAACATGAACCAAACGCGTACTAAAGGTTTTTATGGTTGTATTTAATGCACAAGCGAATTCTAGTGATCCCATGTTAGGAGCTTCCTAGCCGGCTCGACATAGGAGTGAAGTAGGAGCTTGTAGAGTTTGGGGAAGTAAGTACGCCACCCCACGAATGGTATTAAGGAATACACCCGTCATCCACGCAACTAATACACACTAATTAACCGGTAAAAGATAGTTAGGGAGTAAGGAAATCTAAGTAAACACATTTCTCTACACATAAGTTTCTCACCACTTTTCATTTTTGTTATTTTATTTTATTGCATTTGTAGTAATTTGGGTTAGTTGACTAGCAACTAATTCCGCCCACTCCTTCAAAACCGAGATTTTACTTGCTTTCATAAAAACTATAAAAACATAAAAAGAATCTTCCTCGACCCTTAGACCTAATTAGAGTAGCCTTTCACACCTAACGAACACTATTCCCTGTGGAGAACGATCAATCCCCCGTACTTACCACTACACTATACTACATCGGTCAGGTACACTGCCTGGTGGGGTTGTAAGCCTCTTGAGATCCCTCGAGAGGTAAAACCTGTTGTAAGGTTACAAAACCACGCATCAACTTCACTTTCACAATTACCAGTGATGACATGGTCATCCACATAAACCAATAAGAATAAAACAGTCTTATCTTTCTTTTTAATGAACAAAGCGTGATCAGTTTTAGATTGTTCAAACCTTGCTTCAAACAAGGCTTCAGACAGCTTATTGTTCCACTGTCTGGGAGCTTGTTTAAGCCCATATAAAGATTTTTTCAATTTAAAGACCTTGTTACTTCCATTTTTAAAATACCCAGGTAGAGGAAGCATATATACTTCCTCCTTAAGATCCCCATATAAGAAAGCATTATTGACATCCATTTGAAAAATTTTCCAATTCTTTTAAACAACCAAACTTAATAAACACCTAACAGTGCCCATTTTAACAACAGGACTAAATGTTTCCTCATAATCACCACATTCTTTTTGAACAAAACCTTTAGCCACAAGTCTAGCTTTATACATTTCTAATTCCCATGTAGACTTATACTTAATTTTCCATACCCAGTTACTACCTATTGGTTTTCTACCAAAAGGTAACTCAGTTTCTTCCCATGTGTCATTCTCATATAAGGCATGTATCTCATCATTCATAGCATTTCTCCAATTAACATCCTTAATAGCCTCCTCATAAGAGGTAGGCTCATCAGTTTTATTCAAATTAGACAGAAAACAACAATTATCAGCACTCAACAGAGAATGATTAGCATATTTGTGCAGACCATACCTAACTTTAGTATCCAATACATAATCACTTAATTTGGCAGGCAATTTATAAGGTCTACTAGACCTTCTATGACTCACTTCCTCTGTTTCATTATCAAACACATTTTGAAAACTAGGAACCTCAAAACTTGGATCAATATCTCCCTCATAATTATAGTTGTCATCTAAAGGAGTTGCAGATGCAACATCATGTCCAGGTTGCTGTGAGACACTCTGAGATGCAAAATGTAGTATTTGTTCCACATTTCCCACATCAAGAGTGTCCACAACCTCATCTGGTTGACGTGATCTACCTTCTCTACCAACAAATGTATTTCCTTCATGAAAATCTCCATTGGGATTAGGGGCTGGAGTTTCAGATGTAGTTTTAGAATCATTTTCAAGACAATCAAAAAAGTTTAAAGCAGTTATTTCAGACTCTGATTCAGAAAACACATTTTTGACTCATTTTAAAAGGGAAAATAGTTTCATAAAATTTCACATCTCTGGAGTATAAAACATATCTATTCTCAAGACTCAACAACTTGTATGCCTTAGGTATGGCAACGGGTCGGATTCGGGGCGGGTTTTAGTGTACCCGTACCCGCACCCGTTTATAATATCCAAAGCCGTACCCGCCTCATTACTCGCCGGATACCCGATTAATATTATCCATCGGTTTTTCGGGTTTCCCCGCGGGTATCGGTTATCCCCAATTGAATATTATATGGACAAAATAGCGGTATTAAGATTAAGTCACACTAAAATCCACCGACAAAACAAAGGAAAACACCTTAATATATTCAAATTTTTAAAAGTTAAAGAAAATGAATATCGTATCAAACGATTTAACGCTTTTGAATAATTCATATACAAAATAAATGGTGTTATGTAATAGGGATACTTATATAAAAAAATATAATGGAAGAAATTATATATAATGAATATATATTCTAGTTAGTTATAATATCAATAAATCGGGTATAGATTCGGGTAAATGGATACGGGTACGGGTACGGGTAATCGGGCGGGTATTACTAAAATCCGTCACCGAACCCGTACCCAACTAAATTTTTTTATCAATACCCAAACACGCATCCAAACCCGCCAACCTGCCCCCGAACCCGACCCAACCGGTTCGGGTTTCGGTTTTCTCCGTCGGTTTCGGGTGCTTTTGCCATCCCTAGTATGCCTTTTTTTCACTAGCATACCCAATTAAAACACATTTTTCAGACTTAGAAGAAAACTTATCAGACCCTTTTAAAAATAGCAGCAAAGCACAAACATCCAAAACTCCTTAAATGGGACATATTTGGTTCCTTATTATACACCAAAGAAAAATGTGACTTACCATTTAAAACAGAAAAAGGAAGCCTGTTAATCAAATATGTAGCAGTTAAAACACAATCAGACCAAAATACAAGAGGAATCTCTCCCTGAAACATAAGACTTCTGGCAACATTCAAAAGATGTCTATGTTTCCTTTCAGCTATACCATTCTGCTGTGGAGTATATGCACAAGTAGTTTGATGGATAATGCCCATAGTATGGACAAAATCAGACATTTTATGATTAACAAATTCAGTACCATTGTCAGACCTTATCACTTTAATCTTTATATCAAACTGAGTTAAAACCAGATTATAAAAACTGACAAACATTCCAAAAACCTCATATTTAGTTCTAAGCATATACACCCGCATAGATCTGCTATAATCGTCAACAATAGTCAGGAAATATCTAAAACCGTCCCTACTAATCACTTTATATGGCCCAGGGCCGGTCCTAAGCGTATCCTCTGCTCCACCGGGAGCCTGACCCCTTCTTCTATCTTATCTACTACCTTGCTCCTCGGCTCCATACTGCTCCAGCCGTTCGCCGTAATAGCTTGCTTCTCGGGTGGCTCGCACCCAGGGTGGTGCGGCAGAGCCAGAGTGGGCTCAGTAGTCGGCCTATCTTTCCGGGCGCACACATAAAGGCATGATTAGTTCCATAAATCTCACTGCACTGACCATAGTAAACTCCTTCTCGTTGTACCGAAATAGAGGTTTGATTTAAACGACCAGGTACAACATCACATTTTACACCTGAGGAATGTACAACCCAACTCTAAAGTACACTGGGTGAGACGATTAACAAAATGCCCCCACTAAATATTGTTAACAAATAACACAATATTTTCTACAGGTTTAATTTAATCTATAAACAAAACATAGAAACATTTGATTATATGTAAAGATAAACATCTAGAAAATGTTGGGTATTTGTATCATGAAACAAAGGTGTATAACATGTCAATATCTATCACATTAATATTATTGAACATCCTTTATAAAAATGAAAAAAGTGTAGAAAACGGTATCATTTAAAATCATTGGACCCATTTTAACAATGTTTTCATAATTGAGTTGAAGTGTCAATCATGTAAACTTATTTGTACATATGTAGAAATAAAATAAAAGATTAGGATAAAGTGTAAAACCTAAAAACTTTAGGGTGTAAACTAAATATTTCTCAAAATCATCTTCTTCCCCGATCACATAAACCCAAACCTCTGTTTCTGTCCTTTTTTTTTTCTTTTAAATTACTAAAACTCAATCATGTTTCACATATATCATGTAAAAAATAACATACATTAAGTTTAAGCATGCAATTTAATCAGATTACGTTAAAACAACATTTAAGTGAGCTCTTTGCTCAAACTTTTCCCTGCACGACACTAGAAGCTTGATGCCCTCTTATTTTATGATGCCCTGGGCCGTCGCCCGCACTGCCCATAGCCAGGGCCGGCCCTGTATGGCCCCCATACATCAAGATGTATAAGCTGCCCAAAAATAGTGGATTTATTTTCACTTAAAGGAAAGGAATCCCTGCTTTGTTTAGCCTCATGACAAACTTCACAAGGACCTTCATGATTAACATTTGTAAGATTAAGAGAACCTTTTAATAATTTCAAAACTTGATTAGCAGGGTGCCCCAACCTATTATGCTAGACCTCTTTAGACACATGACAGACATAAAACTCATTCTGATTAGTCACAGCAAGACAAGTTGGTTCTTTATCAAAATTGTATAACCCACCAAATTCACTACCAGTCCCCAGAACATTCTCCCTTTTCAAATCCTGAATGTAACAAGTAGTCTCATAAAAACCAACAATAAGCTTACTATCCTTAATCATTTTATGAACAGACAACAAACTGACAGAGTACCCAGACACAAACAACACATCAAACAATATCACATTGTCATTTAATCTTAAGTTTCCAACATGTGTTATCTGAGCCAAAGTACCATTAGGATGACCAACAGTAAGCTTTAAATCAGATATATCAACCACACCAAACATCTTATCAATATTATTAGTCATATGTTGATTAGCACCTGAGTTAATTATCCACCCCAAGTGATAATTGACTCCATTAACCTTTATATTAGCACACAAAAAAAAAGTTCTGATTAAAGAAACATTACAATTAAAGAAAGAACATGAGGTACTACCTGCCATAGTGGCATGAGCAGCAGTACCGGTCTTATCATTTAAAAGACTCATCATCTTCAAAACCTGTTCATTTGTAAAAGACAATGTACCACCAGTTTTGACATCGGCACCCTTAACCTCAACATTATTACTTTTATAATTAAAACCATTTGCAGGCTTCAAATTAGGATTTTTCTTAAAACCAAGAGAATAACCAATTAATTCAAAGCATCTGTCAATGGTATGTCCTTTCAAACCACAATTTTTGCATAAAAAAATGTCATAATTTCCTATGTTATTATTCAAATTGTTACTAGACCAGTTATTATGAAATCTTTTTCTATTATTATCATTAGGCCTAGAAAAAAAGGCAGAAACCTGAGGTTTTTCAGTCTTATCAGAAGAAGAAGGAATCCCTCTATGGGACTCTTCTCTAGATATGATGACAAAATCATCATTGACTTCAGGAAGGATTTCCCTAGTCAAGAGACTACTTCTTATGGGTTGATAAATGTCATCAAGACTGGTATGTGTTAAATTACACATACCTTTTACCTAATAAAACAGACCAAATAGACCAAAAACCGACCAAAAATGCCAAATATATGTTGTTTTTGTGTTTATACATGTGCAGGTGCGGATATGAAAGAAAAGGACAAAATCAAGGAAAAAAACGACAAAAACAGGCACGAGATTTGGAAAGAGTGTAAAAGCCGAGGCCAGGGAAGAATTTTTCAAAATTAGATCACATCTATGCTCAAGTTGTCAAAAATGGTCCTTGGAAAGTACTTTGCAAATTTGTGAGGATTGGTCCTTCAATTTATAAAGATGGCAATAATAGTCCTTGGCAAAAATCTAAACTAAATCCTAAAACTATTATTACCTAATCCAATCCATCCCATAGTCCGGTCCATAAAAACCCACCAAGCCCACACCACTTCCCTTAAACCCGTATCCATTTTATTAAAACCCGGTCAACCCACCCCTTTTCCCTGGTCAAACCATTAAACAATAAAACCCCTTTTACCCGCCAATAAACACTGTTCACCATCTCCTACATTTTACCCCGCTCTCTCCCATTTACCCGTACCACTTTAATTCTTCTAGAAGCCTGACACATGGCAGAGGGCTGACAACAGAAAAAATGCCAGCGTGGACAAAGGGCAAGCTGTGATTGGAGGAACCACCTCATCAATTGATCCAAGGGCTACTGATTAAGGATTGTTATGTTTAGATGATCAAGGGCTAGCAATTGAGCATCCAGAGGCTTCCTAAACCCTAAAAAGACCTTCCCTCCTCAGCTATAAATACAAGACCTTCTCTAAGAGCACAAGCTGTCCAATTTTCATGTATTTAGAAAATTGTTGCCATTTTAGTTTCCTTGTCATTTACTGTTTTCAGACTGTAATCTTTTAATTTCAAGTTATAATTCACTTTCAGTCTTGTAATTTTTTCTTTATTAATGAAATTTAAAGTTTTCCTTTAAATATCTTGTCATTTAAATTTCAAGCACTTTATTGTTTTAAAGTAGTTTATAAGCTTCCATTTCTTTTCTAATAAGCTAATACTAGCTTATCGTAGCTTTTGTGAGTTTATTGTTGCTTTAATTCTGTTTTAATCTCAAAAATCCAAAAAAAAAGTCAACAAAAAGTCAAAATAAGCTAATAAGGGAAGTAGGTCAGAAAGGGAAGGACCTAGTGCTGCCACTAGCTTGTTTTTAACAAGCTAGAGCTAGTAGAGTAGCTCCGCGAGCATATTTTGCCCTGTTTGTGCAAGGGCTTTTGTAAGTTTTCCATTTAATTTCATGTTCTTAGTTAAATTGCTTATTTACTTTAGTTATAGCTTATTTCCTGCTTTTATGCGCTTATCTTAGTTTAATATTGCTTTTCATTGCTTAATATAGTTTACATCTCTTTTAGTTTAAGTTTTTTGTCCAAAATCTAAAAAAAAAAACCCAAACATATAGCATAATCTGTCTTAGCTTATTTTAGTGCTTATTTTCAGTTGAAGTTTGCTTTTTAGTACTTAATACATCTAGTTAAACATCTGTCTTTCATAATCTCAGTTTAATTTGGTCTCAATCATTCTAAAAACTAAAACAGCTTCTTTAGGGGGTGTTTGGCTTAAGGTTGAAATTTGAGTCAAAATCTGTTTTTGTCTTTTGGTTAGTTTTAAATAGCTTTAATTTGTTCTTATTAGTGGTTTAGCGTTAAATTTAAACTGTTTTAATTAGAGTTATAGCTTATGAGTCAGTTTTTAGAGTTCAATGGTTTAAAACATTTTCAAACTGCTTATTTCCAAATAGGTGATACAAAGTCATTTTGAGTCTAATAGGTCTAAATAACTTGTGTCTGGGTTTTGGTCATAAATCAGTAAGTCTTAGGTTGTATTTGTGTCTGAGTCAACTCTAAAAAAAAAATAATAATAATATATATATATATATATATATATATATATATATATATATTTATAAAAATATATATATATATATATATATATATATATATATATATATATATAGTTTTCAAATCAGCTACCTTTACAACTCTTTTTCTAGCTTATTTCTTTTTAAAAAAAATCATAAAAATTGTTTTTCTGTGATCATTTGTAGCTTAATTCAATCTGTTTTTAACTTTTATACCTTAGCCTTTTGGTTTTATAGCTTAAATATTAGCTTAAAGTAGCCTTACAAAGCTGTTTTTCTGTCTGCAGTTCTATATTTGTCTGAGTTCCATTCTTCTTAACTTATTTTAGGCTTATTTATTAGTCATTTAGGTCTGATTGTTGCTTTATAGATAGATGGTAGTATAAGCTTCATCTGTTTTTCAATTTGGAGGACTAGCTTTTAGGAATGATAGCTTATTTCTATGCTTGAAAGTAGCCACTTAGGACTGTTTGGTTTGTTTAAACTTGAATCAACTGTTGGTTACTCTTTAGCTTATCTACTTATCTAGGACTGATTTTTGAGGTTAATTAGCTTATTTTGATTGCATCTTGTCCCTCATAGCTTATTTAGTATTTAGTTTAGCTTATAGCTTCTAGGTATAGCTTATTTAGTTTTCATTTTTTTTCTTTTTAGCCTTTTAGACTAAAATGTTTTAGATTTCTCCTTATTCCCAGCTTATTTTTAAGTTTCAAAAGTTTTGTCTTTTTTAAAGTTGCTTATTTTCCTGCTTTTTACAAGTTTCAAATATAAAATTGCAAAAATAAAATAAAAAGGGAAGCTAGGGAAGTCAAGAATGAGGCAGGCTCGAACCCCTGACCTCAACCTAGCCTCAACCTTAAACACCACACTCAACACCGGCTGCCCTTGGGTCTTTTTCATTTACTAGTTTGCAAAATTTAATCTTTAACCCTTAGTTAGCCTTATTAGCTTATTTGCTTATATTTGCTTATTTCTGCTTATTTAGGATAGCTATTTCCCCCCTCCTATTTTTTCTAGGTTAGTAATAGCTTAAACTAATTTCCTGCAAAGTTTTAGAATTTTCCCAAATCGTTTACTATTTTTAAAGCAATTAATTATTTTATTTAGTTTTTAATTCATAATAAATTAAATAATAATCAAAAAAATAATTTTCCTTTTTCCAAAATTTACTTTTATCAAATAGGACTTAGAAAAAATAGTTTTGCACTTCTAGGGTTAGTATTTCACAATTTTGACTTTTTAGGGCGCGGGATTAGCCCGAGCGTGCTCGTTTTTAGTTTTCTTTACGTTTTTGCTTATTGTTTTATGTGTTTTATTAGTTGTTTTTAGTTTATATTTCATATTTGTAGTTTAAAAATCCAAAATCTTATATTGTTAGGAATATGAATATTCAGCTGAAGACTCGGTCACCCCGAGTACTTATTAGCTCATCATAGCTCGTAGGATTATCAGTAACATTATTAGTAGATTAGTTATTAATTAGTATTGTGGAGTGGGTCGGGTCTTTACCCTCTGTCAGCTCTCTCCACAGCCCGCTAGGGGCATATTATGTAGTAAGTATAAATACCCCCTCCCTTGCAAGGGAAGGGTTGGAACTTCCCTACATTTCAAGCTAATATACACATAGTTCTCTCTCTCTAGAAGTTCCCACTTTCTCTCTCTAGTTCTTGTTCATTCGATCCATATCTAAGCCTCAAACAAGTGTTTCTTGCATTGTGAATACCCTACAATTGGTATCAAGAGCCATGGTTAGGTCCATGAGAGTTGGTATTCACGGATTTGTCTAGTTTTTGAGGCTTTTTAGTTCGAATTGATAAGTTACTTAAATTTCATTTTGTGCCTTGTTTAGTGATTAGAAGTTGTTATACCTTGTACTTTCTAGCTTAGGAACAGTATAAGAGTAGTATTTGGTGCTTGAATTCACAGATTTAAGATTTGTGTGGTGTTTTTGGGTGATTCGAGAGTGTTTATCCAAGTGTTCTTGGCTGCGGTTTGTGTACCTTGGAAGAGTTCTTGAACGCGGTTTGTGTCACTTCGAGGACGCGGTTTGTCTTATTACTAGTTTAGGCAAAAGGACAAAAAGCATTGAAAGCGACGGGTTTGGCAGTTTGTGTCTACGTGGTTTGTCTCTAAGGCGCGTACGCGGTTTGTCTCTGCAGCGTGTACGCGGTTTGTGTCTACGCGGTTTGTCTCTGCAGCGTGAACTCGGTTTGTGTCTACGCGGTTTGTCTCTGCAGCGTGAACTCGGTTTGTGTATACGCGGTTTGTCTCTGCAGCGTGAACTCGGTTTGTGTCTACGCGGTTTGTCTCTGCAACGTGTATGCGGTTTGTGTCTACGCGGTTTGTGTCTACGCGGTTTGTCTCTGAGGCGTGTATGCGGTTTGTGTCTACGCGGTTTGTCTCTGCGGCGTGGATGCGGTTTGTCCAAAGTTGACTTTTTACGTCAAAACTTTAAACGGCCATAACTTTTGAACCGTAACTCCGTTTTCAGCGAAACACCTGTCAAAACGACCGTGAGACCGAGGAGACACGTTGAATTAATTTATTCATTCAACCCAACTTTCGAAGCCTGAAATCGCTCCAGAATGAAGTTATTGAGTTTCTAAGTTTTTCAGACCAAAATTTTGCCATAATAACTTGCAACAACCATACCAATCAGATCAACAAGTCTACCAGACCTTCATCTTAACACATATCAAGCATCATTCCACGGTTTATTCTTGATTTTGTAAAACCCCGCGAAAGAATCTATTTCTCGGTTTAAATCATAGAATTGTAAAATCCCGTGCACGTTAATATCATGTCAAATACTTCAGATTCTGCTATATCAGAGATACTAAGATTGTGCAACATGATTGACAAACAAAAGATTCCCAAAGATGTTCGACAGATAAACGTGTTTGACTATGTTGGTGCCAATAGAGACTTTGTGTGCCCGAATTCTCAAGAGAAAGAGCTTCATCAGCCACAGACAAACGTTGTTGAGTCAGATACTGTTAGGAACAACGTGCAACATGAGAAACACAACGAAGCGTCGGCTGAACCTAATGGGGTATCTTCTGTCATTAATAATGATAATGTGTTGCATGAACAAAAGATTCCCGACAAAGTACAACAGACAAACGTTGTTAAGTCAGATATTGCTAATATGGGAAATAGCAATGTTTTCCCATATGAACAATATGTGAATCACAACGAAGCGTCTGTTGTACCTAGTTGTGCATCTTCTGTTCTAAATGATGATTATGTGCTGCATGAGAACACTGTATTTGTCCGTGATGATAACTTGATCACTAGACTAAACATTTATAAAGAACAAGTGGCTATGTATGAACAGCGTGCTAAGTTTGAGCTTAATGAACGTGAGCAGAAATTAGAAGGTCAAATGAGTACACTTATTAAAGAGTCTAGAGTAAGAGAAGAAACATTAAAATTAGAGTTGAGTTCTTTGAAAAGTCAGCTAGAATAGTCTGTCAAACAGAAACAGGAAGTTCAAAAGTGTATAACTACACTTAAGCTAGAATTCAAACAAAAAGAAACAACACTTTTAAATGATTTCTCTAGACTCAAGACGTTAAAAAATAAGCTTGAAGATAAGTTGTACACACAAGACCAAACCAGACAAACTGCCCAAATGATGTATAAGCACAGAAAGTTAAGTGACAAGCATAGTGAAAGCAATGTAGGTAAATCTAAATTAGCTATTCATGAAATTGCTAAGATAGCCCAACCTGCATTAAATGATTCTAATGTGATGTTTATGCCTAATCATGACCCGCCTGAGCATATCTACACAGAAGAAGAGGATGAGTTAAGTGAGAGAACAAGGGTTAGAATGAATGAGAAAATGAGGGATCCCGAGTGCATAGTCAGACGAATAATAATCAAACCCCATGACTATAGTGAGGAAAATCGTTTGACTGTGTTTGCTCCTCAAAAGAAGTTAACACCTGAACAGATATTCTAGAAACAAGATAATGAAAAACTTAAGGTAGAAAAACTTAAGGCCAACACCCCCCTCATTAGAAAAGTTGCGTCCATAACGGTGTATCCTCCCAATACACCTAGGAATTTGGTGCCTCTGTCTCTTCCAACTGAATGTAAAACCTTTATTAGCTTATATGTGCTTTGGCAACTGTTTGCTGATTTCGATAAAACATGCAAGAAGAGAATCACACCCTCCGGTATTACTGAGGGGGAAAGGTGTTTTGAACATGCAAAAAGGTGTTACTTAACTGAGGTCATGCCATTCTTTAAACTACTTAAAGAACACTTTGAAGGGTTGCAAACTGCCCTTAAAGCCGAAATAAAAGAAATGGAAGTAGTGTTTAAAGATTTGGAAAATGAGGTGAAAGAATATGCAATAGAACTTAAGAGTCGAGAGATTGAAAGAAAAAACATACTCATTACTAACGACAACTTGATTGCTAAATGTATTGCACAAGATGTATTTTACACTGTCACTGATTCTGCATTGTCTGCTTGTCAATTTAATGAGTATGCTATTGCGTTAAATGTCACCCAGAATCGTGTTGTTGAGCTTGAGGGGGAGAATTTAAAATTGCTTGAAAAAATTCAAAATGATGACCATGATAATATGGTTAAACGTTTTTCAAAATTAGAAGTTGAATATCTTAATTTGCAATTGAAACATCAACATTTAAATGAAAAACATAAAATATCAAATGACAAGACATCCTTGGATGCTCCTGAATTTGATACTTATTTTGAATTAAGCAAACGAGATGAGACAATTCAAGCTCACACGAACACGATTCGACTGCTGAGGGCCCAAATTGCCCAATTGAAATCCAACAAGTGTGAAGTGTATGACACCAATAAACCTTCGTCGTCAGATTCTTAGAATTTTCAATATCAAAACACCATAAATAAGTTACATTATGAAAATGAGTGTTATCGAGAAGAAAATTCAAAGGTTAAACAACATTTCAAAGAGTTATATGATTCTATAAAAGTTACAAGAAGCAATCACAATGATCATATAACCTCTTTGACAAATGAAATTGAGAATCTTAAGGCTCAGGTGAAAGGTAAAATGCCATGCACCACTTGTAATTGTGATGCACCAAAGGCTGCTGCTAGTAAAAAGTATGATGTTGATGTTGGGCCTATTCCATTTCCCATGAGACACAACAGACCTGTCCATCAAATGTACCTCTGTCACCTTAGGGATGGACTTGACACTCTTCGTGAGGTTGTGGAAGAGGACAGAATAGGAAAACCACTCGATAAGGCAGTAGGTTATGCCTGCGTCCTCACAAAAAGGATCCAGGAACAGCTAGAATATGCCATTGGCACGGGTCCCAAGTCTAGCAACCAAAGAGATAGATTAGGTGCATCATCATCCACTACCAAGAACAAGCATGTAACCTTTGAGGTACCTTTGGAAACTTCAGATCCCAGCACATCAAAACATGTTCAGTGATTTTTGTATTTTTACGCGAGTATTTTTTTCCAAAGAAATATCTGTGAAAATATTTCCCCGGGTCGTTCTCCCAACGAAGGTTTGACGGCGTTTAAGTCGATTCGGAGTCGTGAAAATGTGAAGTGAATAAGTGAACGTGAAAGTGATTATTTTGGTATTGATTAAACTAAAATATGGAAAATTAAAAGCATTCTACGTTTAACAAATAAAAGCACACAAAAAGAAATCAAATAACGCAAATCCCGGGCTATTCCCGAGACTTATAACACTAATAGTGAATTTATACTAAAATGAAAAAAAATAAAAACCTAAGGGACTAAAAATGACACTTAATGAAACTGATTTTATAAAAGAAAATAAGGAAAGCAAAAGTTTATAAAAGTTTAGGGACTCAAAGTGTAAAAACTGAAACTATAAACGACTTAATAAAAGGCAGGGACTGAAATTGCCATTCAACAAAACGATTTACACCTAAAAACAACCCAGGCACGATATACACTAAAGCAGAAAGTCTAGGGGTAAAAAGTGACAAAGCAGAAACTTAAGAACACAGTTTAGGCCAGAAAGCAATCTTATCTAGCACTTTTCAACAGCTTATAAATCGCTCAATTCTTAACCAATTTTGAAAACGAAAACTGTTTTGGAAAGCTAACCAAGCAGAGATTACTAGTTTCTAAAAATCCCTATCACAAAATTTCAATTGCTAATCCAATTTGAAGCAAAAACAGATCACTAAATCATGAATCATGCAGCAGACTTTCATTCAGCAGACGAGGAACAAATTTTGAGTGCAATTTAAGGTACTCAGATGTTATTGCTACTACTTGAAATGGAAGATGCTAAAACTATACTAGGCTAACTACTGAGAAACACAAAATCACACAATATTGAACACTTATGATCAATCAAATGGATTCATGAAAACAGCAACCACAAACATCATGCAACAGACTTAAAAAACAAGTTTGACCAATTAAGCACTAACTATGGTTGACTAACTTGAGATTCAACTACCCTGATCTATTAAACTACTTATGTTTAAGCTATATAAGCACTTAACTAACAAACTTTAACTAATTATCTAACTAATTAATGCAACAGATCCTCAAATAGCAGCAGAATGACAGCAGAACTTAGAATTAACGAGCTACTTGACTTTTTAATGAAAATGCCTACTAATGTTCATGCTATTCTGAGTTGTATGTGACTAATACAAACCATTTGGGTCAAAGTAACCACACCATAACAACCACAACATTAAGCAAATCACAGATCCAAACACTCCTATATCGAACCTTAAATCAATCAAACTCTGATTCAGGCTTTTCACTCCATTAACAATCATCAAACTTCACTTACATTCATCAATAGATCTCATTACATCAACAAACAATAACACTAATCATCAAATTCTTAGATTCACATATATGATTAAATCAGCAGCTATACTAAGGCAGATTCTAACTTAAACTATAAAATGATGACTTAAACAAGTTTAACTAATATTAAATCTATCTAATAAGCATCAACTAACCAATATCAAACAGCAATTAAACTAGTAGCAGCAGTATTTAACTATGAAAGTTGAGTAAAATGTAAATGAGCTAAAACTTACAAAGTAACTCTCCCTCAGCAAGAACAGAGGGAGTTCACTAAGCTTGCCTATCTTTAGATAGGCTAGAGGCTTCCATTTCCCCTCCTAGACCATCACTCCAAACAGCCATAACCATTGAATCCAAGTACAGTTGACTTTATTTGACTTGTGGTGATTTTGAGACTAAACTGATTAAGTACCAAACTAAAATCTCACAAAAGCTATGTGAAGCTTAAATGAAACTTGAGAAACAGAAACTAAGCTTATTGAAGCTTATATAAAATATATATATATATATATATATATATATATATATATATATATATATATATATATATATTTTAGAGAGTAGAATTTTGAACAAAGTGTAAAAACACAAACTACTAATCTAATTAACTCTTATTGAACCTACTGATGAAAATAATAAGTTACGATTCAGAACATCAACTCAGAATAAGCAGAATCATAATAAGCTAAAAATTAACTTTCATTAATGAAAAATTCAAAGAGTACAAAGTGACACTACAAATTCGGAAATTGCTTTAAACCTACTACAAACTAGGATAAGTAAACTGAAAATGATAAACAAAACAGAAAAATTACAATATGAAAACTAACTCTCTCTTGTGAAGAGAGACCCTCCTATTTATAGAGCTCCATTGAACCTTCTAGGTCATGCCACCTTGGCAATCCGTGTGTGCTTGAACTCATTTCCACCCTTAGATCATTTCTTTCTTCCCACGCTTGATCTTGACCGTACGATTGGATTTGATGACACGGCCTCTCCAATCAAAGGCTCCCACGTGTCCCTGCAGCTGTCAGACCCTTCCAGAAGTTACCAATCATGAGATAATCATTTGTACGGGGTTAATTTGGTGTAGTAAATATTAGGGTTCTTCGGGTACAGTAAATTTACTGGGTTGGGAGAATTTGGGGCGCGGGTTTTAGTTGGAGTGTGTGTAATTATTTTATATTTATTTGACTGGTTTGAGGTATTTGTCTAAAAGGGTTTGACCGAGTTTAGAGTTTGGGTCGGGTATGGGATAATTGGTGGGCTGGGTAAGGTATAAGGGTGTGTGGGTTGGGCTTTAGGATTTAAGTTGGGCTAGGTAAGTGTTGGATCCGGGTTTTATACTCAAAAAGGATTAAAGGTTGTAAAATTTAAAGGACCATTCTTGTAAATTCTGGATATCAAGGGACCAATGCTGCCATTTTCTCAAAGTATGATCTAAGGGTGGATTCTTGACTTTTTGACCAAGTATGACTTTCCCGGTTCAGCTCTGAGTCTTTTCCGTATCTCGTGCTCGTTTTCTTGATTCTCTTGTATTTTTGTCGATTTTCACGATATCCATCCCTGCACATACAAAAACACAAAAACACACTATCTATTGGCATTATGGTCGGGTTTTTGGTCTTTTTGGTCCGGTTTTGGTCGAGAAATGGTATGTGTTTAAGCACATACCATTCAGCAACCAGAAGTGAAAAAGACCACATGAGGAACAAAAAGTCAGAATTGAGCAAAAAGAATCATAATTCAAACCCTAATTCACTTTGCAAGACATGTAATGAATGCTTAATTTCGCGTAATCATGATAAATGTGTTGAGAAATTTCTGAAGTTGTCCAACAAAACCCCAGTTAAGAAAGTTTGGAGAGCTAGAGAAATTAAGCAAACTTGGAAAGCAACAGGAAATAGGTTTGCTAAAGTTGGTTACCAATGGAAGCCCACTGGAAGGAAATTCACTTTAGGAGAACAGTGCCCTTTAACTAGGATAACTAAATCTAAAGTAATGCATGTACGTCAATGGAAGCCAACTGGAAGGAAATTTCCTGTAGGAGAACAGTGCCCTTTAATTAGGTCTACTTCCACTAGCATTCCAACTCCTACTGAGACTCGGGCGAATGATGCTTCTGTTTCCACTAACCAACTGGACCCCAACTTAAATTGGGGATCCGGCACTCCAAACTCTCCATTTTTGTCTGTTTTCAAATGCAGGTCGTACGGATTGTCCTTTGACATTTGGACTCAGGCTGCTCACAACATATGAGGGGAATTGCCGATGACGTCTGAACACATCAGTTCAGGCCTCGCTCTTCATTGGCTATGACGTCTGTACAAGTCAGTGCAGGCCTCGCTCTTCATCATAATGATGTCTGTTCATATCAGTTCAGGCCCCGTTCATCAAAGAAAAGAAAAGTGTACGCTTGAGTGCACTTTATCTTCAAAAGAAGAGGAATCTTCTTACTTATGACCATTCTCATCAAGCTTCATGTCCTTCTCATGCTCATTCAGTCATCAAGTGGATCTACTTACCGCCGATGGTATTCTTATTCACCCGGTCTATCAAAAATGGCAGTTGACCGTCATATGCAATTTTTGAGGGGGAGAAAGGTGAATAAACTACATGGTGATTGAGATTTGAGAAATGGTCATACGAATATTCTTTGTTTCTGACTAGTCTCATCAATAAGCTTCATACTTGCTCCATGCCCGTTCAGACATCAAGTGGATCTACTTCCATCAGATTGGGCGTTTATTCACTCAATCAAAATTGGCATCCTCGTATGCAATCTTTGAGGGGGAGAAGTGTGAATAGTGGATCAACCTCATATGCACTTGTCCAATCAAAGATGGCATCCTCGCATGCAATCTTTGAGGGGGAGAAGTGTGAACAAGTGATTCAACCTCATATGCACTTGGTCAATCGAAGATGACATCCTCGTATGCAATCTTTGAGGGGGAGAAGTGTGAACAGTGGATCAACCTCACATGCACTTGTTCAATCAAAGATGGCATCCTTGTATGCAATCTTTGAGGGGGAGAAGTGTGAACAAGTGGTTCGATGTACACTTGATTGTTTGATTCACTCACTTATGCTAGGCATCTAATTGTGACTATGGAGTTGATCAGGTATCAATCACTCGAGATTGAAGTTGACTTCCTCAAAGGCGTGATCTTATTCTATCTTGGAGTCGGGGATGGTTGGATGCATGACATTCAATGATAACTTGCTCGTGCGTAAGATTTAAGTTGAAGACTTAGGTTATCTAGTTACCAGCAGTCGTGGTAACTATCACTTAAAGGAGTTACGTTGTAGTTCTCAGTGTCACACGCCGTTGACGTTGTGGATAATCGTAAGAGGTGTTAATGTCTCATACCTTGGTTAGGTATTGAGTACTTAGAGATTTGCTTGGAGCACTAATTCTCTACACTGTTCTTCCAACATTAGTGCAAGCGTAAGTCACAAGAATGGGGAATTCTATCTTCAGATTCAAGTTTGGTATATCGGGTTTGCTCCTTCAGTCATCATGTAAAGTTGCCTACTTGAGGGTTGGTAAAGATAGTCAGAGACAGTTTTGGTAGCGGTTGACTCTCACTTGAGCCAATTTTGTTCTTCTCACAAGATCTCAAGAATATGTGCGTAATATGTGTTGCTGATTCTGAGGTATCAAAACCAGCAAGGGGGAAGGAGACATACATCTGAATGCACAACGAGTACACGTGATGAACTTTATACTTCTTCCGAATAGAAGTTATTCCGGGAAGACAAATGTCATAACCGCAGAGAAAATCAGTGTTTTAACTCGTGAGTCTTGATGTATTATTCCAACTACGTGGGGGAAGATATGTATAAAACAGTTTCTGATAATTAAAGAGGTACACAATTGTATGATGACTTCTGGTTAGTCGGTATCCTACAGAAGGAAATGTGTTCATCCGGGACTTACTTGGTTTTCACGGTACTGTCTTGGTGTTATCATTTCGACTACACACGGGATAAATTGCTAACACTCGGGACTTTGTTGACTTTGGTGTAACAATTCTCATCTGCAATTTCTTGAAGGGAGAAAAGGGGATTTTTAGGTCTTAATTGATCTTGATGTTACGTTTTCGACTTCATTAATGGGATTGAGTGTGTACTTCGGGTTTTTGGGCTTCATACAATGAGACTGTTTGAATTTCTTCAACTACTTGGGGGGAAGTGGTCTCTGGATACTTTTGGGTAGGCATTTCTTCAGTCTTCAGCGGGAAGAAATGTGAGAAGAATTATTCAAATGTGAGATGATTCGTTGCTGATCTATTTGAGGATTCCCGAACGGAGAATCACGATGATTATTCTTAAAAAGGAGCAGCAATACTTGATGTGGTTTGCTACGGTTTCCGCTGTACACTTACCTTATGTAAGCTTGAAAGAGAGCTTAGAATCTGCTCAGTAAGAAGATTGTCGGTTTGGGGGGAAGCTATCAAAGCTGTACATTGGGAAGGCTCATGTTCCGTCGATTTTTCAGGAGCCTCGAAAGCTTTGGTGGTGAAAGTTTAAGAGATGATTGACCACAGATTTCTACAACATACTGAACATATCCTCATTTCGGTATTCATTTCATCATCGTCTTAAACTGAATAATATAGTTTGTACATATCTTGAAACATACTGTAAATAGAAAATTATAGAACCAGAAAATTGTATATAGAAAAATATTAAAACCAAGAAAAACCATAAAAATCAGAAAAATAGAAAATACCAAAAATAGTTTCACCTAGGCATGTCTTTTGTTTATCGATAACATTTACGGTCTTAGAAATGTCATTCAATAATGACACGGGACTTTAAATGAAGCTCGAGCAGAAGTTATACTAACTTGTTAAAACATGTCTAAATGGCTTGCTATTACTTTAGATAGCAACCCGCGCTTCAAACTGGGGAAAGCACGTCGCCAAAAAGACGGCTGTTCCTCCAACTGGGTGATGTTCACCTGGGCATGGATTACTTCATATCCATGTTTCGTGATTTGATGTACGTTTCAGTGCATCATTTCTCGTAAAAGAAGAGAAATCTTCTTAGTATAACAAATAGTTTTCATTTTATGATTCTTCTGAAAATTATTTGTGAGACACTTGGTGAATATGTGTTGTATGAAATTTGTTTATACTTGGATTATGCGTAAAATTTGTCACTCAATCAACAATTACAAAACCTCATGACAGTTCTTGTTTGATGAGTTGTGGGGTTAAGCTTGATTTTAGTTGAGGCTCAACTAGAATACGGGTCATTGATTGAAGGGGAGAGTGAATTCAAATTTTATATCATCAAACGGGTTTCTTGATTAATTCATAACGCTTTGAAAAGGTTTTGTAGTTAATGGGGTATTAGTTGAAGAGGATCTTGCTAAAACTTTATATCAAATGGCCAAGTGTGTTAGTTGCTAGAAAGTTTAGGACATTATGTGCAATTTGCTTATAGTATCCTAGCTTCATATAACTAGAAGGTTCATTTGTATCTCTTTGGAATCCTCGTTTAATCCCCTAGATACATTAAAACTCAAAATATGAAAGAAGTTAGAAAACCAGTTGTGTTTGATGTTCTTGAATACTCCACTGGCATTTGTATGATCTAAATGAATGAGTTTCAAATGTCGTTTGACTTTTGTTGGTCGATTGCTGCTTAATTGTTGTTGATATTGTGCATATGTTCTCAGGATTCGCTTAGGTAGATTGCTATTACGTTAGAATCATGTTCCTAAGATCCTGAATTGAATATTGAAATCCGTGTGAATTGCCATGTTCATGATTGCTATTTGCTCTTCATGCTAGATAGTGGTTTGACGTAGTTCCTGATTATGGTTTGATTATAAGATGAACTTGGTATTATAATGTGGCAAGCTGCTGAAGGGTAGCTATTAAGGAATAGTGTATCTGTATGTATGCATATCTGTGTTGATATTCTTATGCAGATTCCATAGCCAAAATGAATGTGCCAGTTCCCATTCTAACCATTTAATCAGACGTTCAAATTCTATTGATTGGCTCGGAATTCACCACGACAACAACATCGGCAACAACAACAACAACAACACCTTCACCTCCACCACCATCATTTCAACAAAGAAGTACTTACTCGGATCTCGCCAAGAGGGGATCGACAATACTTGAGAAGATTTGTTGGTGGATGGATGATTGATGTTGACCACTGACTCACTCAGAAAAGCGGGTGATTATATCGTTTGCGCAAAAAGGTCAAACTCATATGTGTCATAATAATCAAATGTGCAAAATAAGCAGTGAATCTCCCTCTTAGATTAAGGGGGAGCATAGTATGTTCCATAATCAGAATACATTTAAACCTGACCACATTTTCTCCCAAATTTTCTAAACTTATTTAAATCAATTGGGATCACAAATCTCAAATGGTTTGAAATTTTTGATCGGGGGAGAGAATGTGATTTAAATATGAAATTCTGATAAAATGTGATGATTTGGAAGTAAATGTAAGCTCTCCCGTATGTGCTAAACCATTTTTTATATCAAGGCACATATTGAGGGGGAGCAAAATGTTTTGGATGAGGAAGTAAACTCTCCCATAAGTGCTCAGTTGTACGTCAATGCACTTATTGAGGGGGAGCAAAGGATTTGGCATCTCATGTGACTGTGACTCAGAATTAACCAATGAATTGACGAAACTTGAACTGTCATCAATCGAAAGGATTCGTCTTGGCCGGGTAATAATTTCAAGCTGGTCTAACCAGTGATGTAAGCGTGTCTCAAAAAAGATGAATCTGAGTAGAGTGTACCATTTCGAGAAACTTTCTGTGGACTTGACCAGGCCGGGTAATAATTTCAAGCTAGTCTAACTAGTGATGTAAGCGTGTCTCGAATCGGTCATGTTCACTGAAAGTGGATCAATTCAAAAAGTGCGAGCTCTACCTAACATGTGCAAATTTATAAAACTATCACTCGAGCACATGTTGAGGGGGAGCATTTGAAAAATATAAAACTCTCAAGTGTTTGCAAAAATGTGTTTCAGAATCATGAACACTTTGAGAGATTTTTCAAAGATTTGGTTTATGGCAATCGTGGAAGTACACCAAAGACTGACCATTTTAATGAATGTATGGAGTTATAAGGATGGTTAGGTTAGGTTCAAGTTCCCATGATCCCACCAGAGCCGGAGGGATCTACCCAGGGACAATCTACTAGTTAGTGTAGAAGTCCTTAGGTATGATTAAAAAGGAGAAATGTGTATAAGGGAAGAGTGCCGACTGAGATGGAGCTAACACTGGAATAAACCCAACAAGGTGTTAGTTATGAAGTCTTGGTAAGCACTGAAGGGGTTGAAGAATGAAAAAGAATTGTAAAGATAAAGGGTGAAAAGAAATAGCCCTCCTTACAACTTAGGCAGAAACCGGGTCAATACATATGCTGTCAGAATCACTTAGTTGATTGCTGGCATTGAAGACAAAGTATCATGGACCCAGTGATATGCTGCACAACCCTCCTTAGCCACTCAAGGTCCCTCAAAGGACTCTTGTTTCACTTGTCACGGAGATCAATACATTTCTATCGTCTCTCTCACTCCGAGTTAGATGATATTGAAAAGGTGGCAGTCCTCTCGAGCCTCCGATCACCAAATCAAAACGCACAATTAAGTCTAGAGCTACGAGATGCATAATAAGATCTCATAGGGACACGAATTATTTCTACACTGGGTGTTCTACATTAAGGACACCAGTTGTAAACTTAAGAGTCCTACGCAGATCTTAGCAATCTGCCAGAACATTTATGAGGGAATTTACTAATGTAATTCTCAATGATTGAATGGAAATTCCTGCCAGGGTCAACATCAAACAGCCCTGAAAGCAGGTCACTTCGGTAATTCCTCGTGGATTACGCTTAGTGGTCACGGCGGTTTCAACCTGTCTACAGTCGTGGAGTGATCTCCAGCGACTCACCTAATCGTTGAAATGCTACGGCATAGTCTTAAAAAGCCCTCTGTGGGTTTTCGATTAGGAACGGTCTTGGTAAGGATTAGAGAGAGTTTCCACACTATGCTGTTAACTATCTCGAAGTCCAAACCTGTAAGTACCGGTCGATTTGTTGCTAACTGTCGTATGCAGGAACTTCTGGCGATTGTAGCTGAGGAATGCTGTAGCTGGTTGCTGTTGTAGCTGGTTGCAGAAAAGATGCCAATCCATTACCACATGTTCACA
The DNA here is from genome assembly GCA_021014915.2 of Artemisia tridentata subsp. tridentata. NCBI lineage: Eukaryota > Viridiplantae > Streptophyta > Magnoliopsida > Asterales > Asteraceae > Artemisia > Artemisia tridentata. Next base: position 75,412,976 of record CP139507.1, read on the forward strand.
CTACATAATCACTATGATTCAACAAAGTCATGATCAACTAAAAGACCTTCAACATAGCTTCTGCTAACTCTGATGCTGAAGATCATGACCCCGATTAGTGTGAGCATGTCGGCTCTAAGTATATTTCATCACATGGAGACCTACTACTGAAAGGTGACTTGAAGACTCAAGTGGGATGATACTTTCAAAGATTACTCAAAGTTCATCCAAGACAAAAGAGAAGTCATCTTAAGATCACGGATGTTTGCACAACAATCTATGATATTGAAGAATCAATGGTTACGAGCTATGATGTCAAGATCCAAGGAAGAATTGCTGAAATTCAGAACATTACTTCTGGGGTGACCTCCCTTAGGGGGAGATTGTTAGGAATATGAATATTCAGTTGAAGACTCGGTCACCCCGAGTACTTATTAGCTCATCATAGCTCGTAGGATTATCAGTAATATTATTAGTAGATTAGTTATTAATTAGTATTGTGGAGTGGGTCGGGTCTTTACCCTCTGTCAGCTCTCTCCACAGCCCGCTAGGGGCATATTATGTAGTAAGTATAAATACCCCTTCCCTTGCAAGGGAAGGGTTGGAACTTCCCTACATTTCAAGCTAATATACACATAGTTCTTTCTCTCTAGAAGTTCCCACTTTCTCTCTCTAGTTCTTGTTCATTCGATCCATATCTAAGCCTCAAACAAGTGTTTCTTGCATTGTGAATACCCTACATATATCCTTTCACTATTCATCACACACAATCACGACTCGAATCACAAGTTCCATTCACACTTCGTTGGGACATAACGACCTGGGAAATACATATTGCCTTTGTATTTCTTTGGACTATAATTGACGAATCAGTTTTTGGCGCCGCTGCCGGGGAAGTGTTGAAGCGAAAATTTGATTCCCGTTCGACGATTCGTGTTTTGAAGACCCTTCCCCGAGAAGTTATCGTTTTCGTTTGTGAATATTTTCTTATTATAAAAACATAAAAATTAAAAAACCATTAACACTTTTCCTAAAGTGTTTAAAATACCAAAAAAATTAAAAAAAACAACAAAAGAAATCGTGGAGTTAATTGTTTCGGATTACTTTTAGATTACAACCTATACAAGGGGTTTAAGGAGGTTTTGACATTAAATTGCAAACCGAAAAGAGATACATTCTTCTCTTCCGCCACTCTTCAAGTAGTCTACAGAGGAAACGAACTACGATTGACGAATTGGTAAAAAAAAATATTGTTTTTCAAGTTTTTCTTAAATATAAAAACCCAAAAAGATTTTCTTTTTCAAATTTGTTTTTCTTTTAAAATTTTGTGTTGTTTTAGTGCATGCGCACACGATCTTCGTTTTACGAGCTTAATTCTCCTATTTTGAACCCCGAGAGGTTTATACGTCAAAGAAATCTTCGTGATCCATCACTTTTCACTATGGATGATCATAATCAAAATCTTGGACCGCCTCCTCAAAATTTGGATAATCCAGCTCCCGATCTCCGACCAATGGAAGAATTACTCCAAGCACCTTACAATGGTGTTGGCAAAGCAATCGTGATACCCGATATTCTTGCAAATCAATTTGAAATTAAAACCGGGTTACTTAATCTTATCACAAGTATTTCCTTTCACGGCTTTGAGAATGATGATCCTCATTCCCATGTCCAGAGATTTATAGACGTCACTGGAACACTTAGAATTAATCAAGTTCCTCATAATGTGTTTAAATTGAAATTGTTTCCTTTTTCTCTCGGAGGAGCAGCCCGTACTTGGCTTGAAAAGGAACCCCCAAATTCAATTTATACTTGGGATGACTTAGCCTCCAAGTTCGTGAATCACTTTTATCCTCCTTCCAAAACATCAAATCTCAGAAATCAAATCATTCGATTTCAGTAAGCTTTCGATGAATCGTTCAACGAAGCTTGGGATAGATTCAAAGAGTTGTTAAAAAAGTGTCCCAATCACGGATTTTCACCCTTGCACCAAATTGATACCTTCTACAATGGGTTGAATCAATCTGATCAAGATTCACTCAATTCTGCTGCGGGTGGAAATCTGTTGACTAGAAATATCCAAGAAGCTTTGACTATCATTGAAAACAAAGCCAGAGTAAGGAATTCTAGAAACAGAGCTCAAATTTCGAGTACTAGAAGTAGTTCATCTCAAGATGACGTCCTTGCTGCTCTTACTAAACAAGTTGAAGCTATTGGAAAACATGTTCTTAATATGCAAAAACCTTCTCTACCAGTTCATGCAGTTACTCACAGCTGCGAGACTTGTGGTGCTCCACATCCATATTATGAGTGTTAAGCCACCGGTGGCTACATTCAAGAGGACGTTTATGCTGCTACGGGATCCTACAATACGGGAGGTAACGGTTACCAACCGCAAGGAGACCGTAATCTTCTTAGCTACCGTTCTAACAATTATCTCGGACCACCCGGTTTCAATCAAAATCAAAACCAGAATGTGCAAAATAGAAATAATCAAAATCAAAATCGGATAAACTAAGTTTTTCAAAACCAAGGAAATTTCAACCAAGGCCCGAATCAAGTTAATTTTAACCAAGGTTTTCAAAATCAAAATCAGGGAAATTTTAATCAAAACCAAGTTCCAATTAATCAGCCTACTACTCAAATTACACCTTCTCCTGATTTCGCAAACTACATTAAGATGAATGATGCGAACATGCGTGCTATGCAGAACCAACTCAATAATGTGAAGATCGAGCTTAAGAATGAGATTCAAAAAGATATGAATACGACATTGCTTAAACAAACAAATGAGCTTAAAAATATGATAAATAGTTTCTTGAGTCAACCCTCATCCTCGAGTACATCTTCTCTTCCAAGCAATACGATTGCGAACCCGAGAGGTGAGATGAAAGCCATCACTACACGAAGTGGTGTTGCTTATGAGGGACCCATGATTCGTACTGCTACTTCTTCTCTTCCTCCTCAAGTAGTGGAACGTGAGACCGAGGCGACAAAGGACACGAAACTTCCTACTAATAACGGAAGTACCGAAGACGTCCAACCTCCGGTTGTCCCAGCGTCTAAATCCGTGAGTGCTCCAAAGTATAAAAAGTCATTACCATATCCGACTAATCCAAAGCTCCGTGAGAAGAACAATCAACAAATTTTGAAATTCCTCCAACTTTTTCAAAAAATTCATTTCGATTTGAGCTTTGCGGATGCTTTACTTCATATGCCTAAATTTGACTCAACTTTTAAGAGATTATTGAATAACAAGGAAAAGTTGTTTGAGTTAGCCAACATACCTTTGAATGAAAATTGTTCAGCGGTTCTCCTTAAGAAGCTTCCCGAAAAGCTAGGAGACCCCGGCAAATTCCTCATTCCTCATTCCATGTGATTTTCCCGGAAGTATTGAATGTCTTGCCTTAGCCGATCTTGGCGCAAGCATCAATCTTATGCCTCTCTCTGTGTGGAAAAAGCTTTCTCTACCCGAACTTACTCCGACCCGAATGACTCTAGAGCTCGCGGACCGTTCAATGACTCGTCCAAAAGGAATAGCCGAAGATGTATTCGTGAAGGTAGGAAAGTTCCATTTCCCAGTTGATTCTGTGGTTGTAGACTTCGATGCCGATCCTCGGGTTCCCCTTATTCTAGGGAGATCCTTTTTGAGGACCGGTAGTGCTTTGATAGATGTTTATGCGGAAGAATTAACTCTTCGAGTCGATGACGAAGCCGTTACTTTTAATATTGAGCAAACCTCGTCATACTCAGCCAATTACTTATCGGTGAACCGAATTGATGCCAAAGATATTGAGGAATATGCTCAGAAATTTCTTGACTTTTCAAACGATTCTTCAAGTGGCAATCCCACTCCGACTTCTGAGCTAATCATTTCCGACTCTTCTCATCCTTCCCCTCCGTTTAAGGGAAGTAATTTCACTATGGAAGAGCTCGAGGTTTTCTTTCAAGATGATCCTATTTCGTCAGAAATTAGTCTGGGGGGGAGACATTCCTTCACTTGAAAAGATGATATATGACGAACCGTCACCTTCACTCCCCCCAAAGGAAGATATCGTTGAAGAGATTTTTGAAGATAAGCCGTCAGATCCTCTGGAGCTCGAGCTCGAGGAATCTTTTCCTGAATATGAGAAATTTATCTTTGATACGGCAGAGGAGAGTAGTGGCAGTCCCACTTCTCATCCCGATCTTTCTATCTCGACTTATGAGTCATTTTGCTTTGATTTCGATCATACGGAAGAGACAAGTAGTGGCAGTACCACTACTCATGCTTAATCTCTCTTCCCGAGTATGATTCGTTTTGCTTTGATCCAGATCCTGAGGAGTTCTCTGGTGAACTCTCTCATATCATATCTCCTCCAGAATATGATCATTTCTATTTTGATCTTGAGGATGATCTTGATCCGGGGGGCGACCTACTATATCATAAGAATTTGCTTATTAATGATATCATCCCGACCCTCCCTCCCTCCCTCCCGAGGTTTTTGTTAAAAATGAACAAACGAGCTTTAACGATGGAATTCAAATTGAGAAAAATGAAAAATTTGCTTTTGAGGATGAAGAATGGATTCAAATTGTTATAAAAATCTTCCTTCCTTTCATCACATATGATGTGACTTCTCCTCTTCTTCACTCCATCAGGAGTGAGGATATCATCTTCGACCCCGACATCTCAATTAATAATTTCTATTCTAAGCTGTGGGTATCTCATCGGGGTGGAACTTTCGTATGCTTCAATGTTTATCCAAACCTCTTGAACGAAAGTCCGATGGAGATTATCTTTTCCACTTGCTCCCCAAAGGACAATTAAATTCGGGGCGAGTCAAGCTATACGACTCGATATAAAAACAAGCGCTTCGTGGGAGGCACCCCATGCTTATCCTTTTATTTCTTTCTATTTTCTTCTAATAAGTAACGTGAGGAGGTCTACCTCTTCCATTTCTTGTGTTTTGTGCTTGTTGTTGTTTATGTCCAGGATTTGCCCGAAGTTTGAAGACTCTCGTGCTCGTGGTTTTGTCTTTACTCCACTCGAGTCTCATCCTTCGATGCTTTATTGGAAATCCGATATCCTAATCTTATCGACTAACGTTTATCTATTTGGCATAATATGACCCTTACCTTAAAACATTGAGGACAATGTTTCACTTTAGTCTGGGGGGAAATCTTTCGATTTGATTTTTTTCCTTGCACTTTGCCGTAGTCTCTCGCAACCCCGTTTTTCCACCAAAAATACAAAAAAAAAATTGAAAAAATTTGAAAATTTTTGCAAAAATATCATAAGTGTTTTGACACATTGTTGATTTTTTGCTGGTGAGAGTAGGAATAAAATTTTGACTTGACCGGGCGTGTTGAGCCCTAGCTTGTCTCCTTAACCAATAATAACCGAAAGCTTTTGCTAGTCTCTCATACAAGAAGCTATAAAATGCGAATTCTAGCTTAAAAAAGCCAAGAATCTGCAAGTTTCCATGATTGACTTTATATATGCATGGCTTGAAGTTATTCGGCTAAGCATTCGCGGATCTTATTATTTAGGATTTTAAATTTGCGAAGAACGAGAAATGATAGAGCTATTTTATAAGTTAGATGCTAAGCGTGGAGTAGTTGAATCTCTTTAGAGCTCATATTAGTTATTTGTGGCTTTTTGTTCCCATCAGCTTGAAAACCCTAAAAATAGTAATCTAGGAATAATTAAAGATGTTAGGTTTTGGCGATGATTAGTTTTTAGTTCTTGTCAAAAGAATCCTTGCTTATGAAATTTGGGTACACATTAAGGTACTGCCAGTGTTACGGTGTAATAGGCAACTGATTCCTGATAGTACGTGCTATTGTCTCTATTGCTATAAAGACCGTAGGACTCGGGGCTTGGCGCCATATATATAATAAATAACCAAATAAAAATGCAAAGCCATAAAAGTTTTCTGTTTCTTGACGGTTCGCTCCCGTTGTTGCAGACTTCAAAAAGGCAGAGGAAAAATTCCAAGGTCATAATAAACTATTGCATCTTAACGGTTCGCTCACGTTGTTGTGATTGTTATAAAGGACCGAGGAATAATATGGTTAATGATGCGTGGGTTTTGCAACCTTACAACAGGTTTTACCTCTCAAGGGATCTCAAGAGGCTTACAACCCCACCAGGCAGTGTACCTGACCGATGTAGTATAGTGTAGTGGTAAGTACGGGGGATTGATCGTTCTCCACAGGGAATAGTGTTCGTTAGGTGTGAAAGGCTACTCTAATTAGGTCTAAGGGTTGAGGAAGATTCTTTTTTATGTTTTTATATTTTTATGAAAGCAAGTAAAATCTCGGGTTTTGAAGGAGTGGGCGGAATTAGTTGCTAGTCAACTAACCCAAATTACTACAAATGCAAATAAAATAAAATAACAAAAATGAAAAGTGGTGAGAAACTTATGTGTGGAGAAATGTGTTTACTTAGATTTCCTTACTCCCTAACTATCTTTTACCGGTTAATTAGTGTGTATTAGTCGCGTGGATGACGGGTGTATTCCTTAATACCATTCGTGGGGTGGCGTACTTACTTCCCCAAACTCTACAAGCTCCTACTTCACTCCTATGTCGAGCCGGCTAGGAAGCTCCTAACATGGGATCACTAGAATTCGCTTGTGCATTAAATACAACCATAAAAACCTTTAGTACGCGTTTGGTTCATGTTTCTTAAGACGTTCAAGCAAGTTACCGAATAGGAAGTTAGCCAGTTTTCTTAAGCCTAACATAGATAAACAATCATCCAATACAACTAACTACACACTAACAACCAATAATCAATAGCTAGGTTTCATTAGATCTAAGCAAACACAAGATAAAATTAGCCTAACATGTTAAACAAAAGACAAGCATAAGATAGAATCAAACAACACATAGACATATTGAATGATTAATTGATAACTTATCTTTCAATGAAACATGGAAGATCTCAAGGCAAGAAGCCCTGAAAAAGTAGCTAAAATCGTCTTAGGGTTTTATCCCAAAATTCCACACACTAAGCTCTCCTTTAATGACAAAAAATTAGAAAACTATATATAGACTTTGACATCTGACGGCGTCACCTTATGCATTGTGACGCCGTCACCTCGCCGCTTTTAGGGTTCCCGGATGACCTTCTTGACGCCGTCCCTCTTTAGCTCTTCAAAAATCCATTCTGGCTTATCAAGGCTTGACGCCGTCGGACCTATAACGTGACGCCGTCCCTCTTTGATTTAAGCCGTGACGCCCTTGATTTAGTTAAAGCGTGACGCCGTCAGAATTCTCATGCAAACTCACTGGCCCGTCATGAGTAAATTTCACATCCAACTTTTCTTGCCAAGGCATGACGCCGTCTGGAGTTAATGTTGACGCCGTCAAAGGTGACTTTCAGCACAATTTTGAGACTTTGCCGTTTTCTTCACTTTTATGCTCCAAAAACGTCCAAAATGCCTCCTTTTCCAGATTTCTCCTCAAAAGTACCTAAAATGACAAAAGGAACGATTTAGGGCAATATTTGATCAAATAAATACGATTTCGGGCTTAAATGACCCCTTAAAAGCGGTACACTTTTCGCCTCATCAAATACCCTTACACTTGAGATTTGCTTGTCCTCAAGCAAATGCGCTTTTATTCTAATCAAAATACAAGTTAGGGGTCATTTAATGCAAACATAAAAGTAATTACAACAAATAATCGTTCCACTTCAATCATAATAAGCACGGAGATTACATACTAGCACCTCACAAGTAGTGTTTAGATACTCACATCTCTCAAGTGTCATCAAAATAAATCTCATAAATGAAAACGGAAAATATCTCTCACTACCTGTCATAGCAAATAGATTACCATAGGCTTGGGAAAGGATCGAAAACCTCCTCCACTAGGCGTAAGCACCTAAGATAAACTATCAAAGAGGGCTTTTAAATGGGTTATAACGTTAGGTGTAGGGAAAAGGAAAACACGGTTTTGTTGGATACGGGATATTTTACTGGTGGCGAGTTAAAGATCTTGATCAATTACATGTACTATACAATGTTGCTAAGCCAAGACTAGACTCGATCTTAAGCTAATGAAAGAAAATAACAAAACATAAACATAAAATAAACATAAAATAAAACGGGATGGTAGTCCGTATGTTTTTTTCTATTTTTCTTTTTCTCATTTTTTTGTATTTTTCTTGAATTTTTTTTTTTTTTTTTTTTTTTTTTTTTTTTTTTTTTTTTTTTTTTTTTGCATACACTTTTACCCTACCATCCAAAATAATACATCATAGGGGCATTGCATCCCCTTACACTTGAACTTTTATATAACTTTACAAATGACTATTCTAATGACTCGAATTAAGATAATTGAAAAACTTGGAGTACTTTTAAAACATTTAGCACATATGGGGGTAATAAATGATGTTCTTCCCCATTACTCCATTACACTAGTACTTTACCCATGAGTCCCAATCGTCCCAAAACAATATGTACAAGGATATGACTCGACTTAGCAACCATGTAATCAATTAGATAATTAACTTGGGTTTAAACAAATGTTGTCACAATAATGCACTAAAGATGAGTGCATACAAGGTAGGCTAAGGCGATTTGGGTGTACATTTAAGTGGGGTGTAACAAATTCTTCCTTTAAGTAAAATGCTTAAAGGTCGAAACGAAAAGATAGGCTCTGAGGGGTGTACTAGGGGTATCGTGTACTAAAAATGAGTACAACGCAAAGGGTGTGGGAGAATTACTTGACCAATGTAGCCAACGTAATTATAACAAAAACACAGGTGTAAAACAATGGGTTAATCCTAATGCCTCTTATCATGTAGTAAACCTAACTACACGAATGTAGTCTCACTTGTGGCCTCGGAATGGTCCTAACGCAAGTTCTAGAATCTAAGTGCTACCGGTACACACATCATAGCATAAATGCTTTTCCTACCAATTCTAGGGGCGAACCTCACATATTTGGGGGTGGAAAAATTTTTTAGTGGTACGGTTTTTGTGCTAGTCATATAACTCCTATCCGTGAGACGCTCATTAAGATCAAAGTTTCACTCTTATATGTTGTAAAAAATTTTAAATTTGGCACTAAAATTACCTTAACAAGTATTTCTCTCAGTTTTATTACACATCTACTATTAAATAACAAAAATCAAACGCAATTGTATTCTCTAAAATCGTACTTTTACCCTCCCCTTACACTTAAGATGAACATTGTCCCTAATGTTCAAATAACAAGATGTAAAAGAAAAAGTAAAAGAATGAAATCAAATACTCCCCTGATTCGCTCGTTGGATAATGAAATTACACGGTTAAATCTTCTTCCAAAGAGAATGTTGAAGCTCCATGACTAATGCATCGCCATAAGCTTGATTCCATAAACATCTCCTTGTCCAAAATAACCTGTTGAACCTGAGAAAACAAACACGAAAACCTGCATAACATCGGCGGGATAAAATCTATATATAAGGATATAATGCTTGTGGAATGATAACTTTGCAGATTCCTGGAGATTATAAGTTGGAGATTTTAATAAAAACTTTTTATGAAAACAAAATTTTCAAAAATTTCTGGAAATTAAATCTGACGCCGTCAGGTTATAACCCCTGACGCCGTCAGAAATGACCTGACAAAAATTTTCGTTTTAAGTTTCCGGAAAATTTCTGGAAAAACCTTTACCTTACTTCCTGGAAATCCTGCAAAACATCATTATGACTTGATACAAGCATTTGACTCAAACAAATACTAATATGTATGTTAATTTAATATTATTATGATTCATGTTCATTTGTGTTCTAATAAACCGATTTAGATTTCCCTTACACTTATCTTTTGCAAAATACCTTTATATGTAGTTAAGACGAAGTTAAAAACAAAATAAAGCATTTTCACAATTTAGTTTTGAACATGAATCAATAAGAATAAAAATTAAACACACATACGAAACAAATAAAAACAAATAAACAAATAAATAAACACACAAAGCAAATAAAACAAATAAAGATTGGGTTGCCTCCCAAGAAGCGCTTTTCTTTATTAACGAGTCTTGTAGCTAGACTCAAAGTCACGCTCATCAAGTGACTCCATCATTCATAATGACGTATCCCTGATAGATATGATCCTTGTTATCAGGGTGATGGTGTCTCAATCGCTCGACATTCGCGGTCACTTCACCTCCTCCTTTGCTGGTCAAGCTTACTATCCCATCTTGGTGTAAACTTTTAATTATGAATGGTCCGTACCACCAGGGACTTGGTTCATTAGTAGGTGCTTCAGTTGCTGAATGCCTTAGGAGCACTAAGTCCCCTTTTGTAAATTCAACGGGGTTATTGGTTTGCTCATCAGCCTCAATGTAGTTGTTATTTCCACCTTTACATTCTCTAATCTCATTTTCCATATAACTCTTAATCCTCGCCTTCCATGCAAGAATTTTCTCTCGAACATTACCACGGATTATATTGGGGTTAGCCTCCATCTTCTTCTGCAGAGCAACATCTCGTATATGTCGTGGGATCGTTGGGAAGTTTATTGTTTTCTTCCCCTTCTTCATTTGGATGGTGCTATTTTCGTAATTGATTTGTGCTCTAGTGGTAGCGAGAAAGGGTGCCCCAAGGATTATTGGCATATTCATATCATTTCTCTCAATGATCATGAAGTTGACCGGATACAGGAATCCGGCAACGTTGACCAATACATCTTCTGCAATTCCTAACGGGTACTCATAAGAATGTTTCGCAAAGGAGAGTTTAGTATGGGTGATGGATGGCAACTCATCGGTTAACTGGACATAAACGGATAAAGGCATCAAATTTACGTCGGAACCTTGGTCAGCTATCGCATCCAGATACTTATGTTTTCCAATGCTGCATGGTATTTCAAAGACCCCGTAGAATTTCTGCTTTTCCACTAACTTTTGTCCTATGAGGCATTCATACAATTGCCCACCGGGTAATGTGTCAGATTTGTCATCCGGTTCCACCTTCTTGGACTCCTTGTTGGGTAGATGAGTACGTCGATAGTTTCTCACCCAATCGTTTATGGTCTCCTTGTTTATTTCGTGCTTCAAGTAATGCTTCACTTGTTGTGATACTGGCGGTTCAAACAATTGGCGCTCCTCAGAGGGCGCCTCCTCTCCCTTGTCGGAATCGCATTTGTAAGCATTGGTGTTTCCCTTATTAAGTGGGATGAGGTCAATTTTGTTAACTTCCATAGTTATGGATTTTCCTCTTCCATCATTTCCGCCCTCTTGGACGACGGAGGTGGCCTTGACAAATTCAGTGTTAGGAACATCAGCGTCATTCCTCACCAACACTTTTTCAGGGGCTTTAGTATTTGTGTATTCTTTCAAAAGATTCATCATCTCCGCCATTTTCTCTTCCATTTCCTCCTTTTGTTTGTAGACGGCTTCCTCAAATTTTGCCAACCGTTCGGAGTGTTTTGACATGTACTCTCTCATTCGAGCTTCGAATGTTGGACTAAGTTCCTGAGGTGGTGAGTTGGGTGGAGCGTGCTTATGGAAGGGTTTGGTAGTTTCCCTAAGGGGTGATTCGGACAATGGTATTTGCCTAACGCTTGAGACTGAGTTAATTGTTGCTTTTTGTGGACTTAAGGGTCTCTTTTGCTTTTCCATAAGATATGCAACCCTTTTCTCAAGTTCACTAACGCTTTCCTCAGTGATTTGATTGGCTGTATCGGGCGATGAATATGTCTTGACTGCCGAGCGCACGTCGTGGGAGACTTGCCACAGTTCATCATCGTCGGATGCAAGCTCATCAATGATCTCCCATGATTCCTCGGCGCTTTTGTCGCGCAATCTGCCCCCGGCGGCTCGATCGATGGCACGCTTGGTGTGGTAATCAACATGGTCATAGAAGATTTGGATTTGAAGCCATAGATTTATGCCATGATGAGGGACTTTTTGAAGTAAGTCCTTGAATCGAATCCATGCCCCGTAGAGGGTTTCGCCTCGACGTTGTTCAAACATCAAGATATCCTTCCTTAGCTTGGTAGTTCTCCCTGGTGGGAAAAACTGAGCAAGGAAACGAGTGGTGAGATCATCCCAAGAGGTGATGGATCCTGCGGGTTGACGTTCTAGCCACTGACTAGCTTGGTCCCGCAGAGAGAATTGGAAGAGACGCAATCGGGTCGTCTCTCGAGTGGCAACATCAAGGTCTATAGAATCAACGATTTTAAGAAAGTCCTTGAGATGTTGATTAGGATCTTCAGAACGAAGTCCATGGAATGCGCATCCGCTTTGCACCAACCGGATGGTGTCGGATCGCAAGGGTGTGATATTGGCTCCTTGAGTGAGCTCAATGGTGTTTCGATAGCCGTGGTGGCTAGGACGGGAATACTCTCCTAAAGTACGGGCTCTAGGAGGTGGTGGTGGTTGTTGTGGTGGTGGGTTGTGGGGGTTAAGGATATTACCATCTTCCATGATGTCGGACGGTAATGGTTACGAACAAAGACACGAAGAAAATAGATAGACTAAAGAAAACCTAGAAAAATAAAATAAAAATCTCACTAGAAAGGAATCTAGTGAGTAGACCTAATAGAAATAAAAATTCAACCTAAACAATAACTATTCCCCGGCAACGGCGCCAAAAACTTGATGCGTGGGTTTTGCAACCTTACAACAGGTTTTACCTCTCAAGGGATCTCAAGAGGCTTACAACCCCACCAGGCAGTGTACCTGACCGATGTAGTATAGTGTAGTGGTAAGTACGGGGGATTGATCGTTCTCCACAGGGAATAGTGTTCGTTAGGTGTGAAAGGCTACTCTAATTAGGTCTAAGGGTTGAGGAAGATTCTTTTTTATGTTTTTATATTTTTATGAAAGCAAGTAAAATCTCGGGTTTTGAAGGAGTGGGCGGAATTAGTTGCTAGTCAACTAACCCAAATTACTACAAATGCAAATAAAATAAAATAACAAAAATGAAAAGTGGTGAGAAACTTATGTGTGGAGAAATGTGTTTACTTAGATTTCCTTACTCCCTAACTATCTTTTACCGGTTAATTAGTGTGTATTAGTCGCGTGGATGACGGGTGTATTCCTTAATACCATTCGTGGGGTGGCGTACTTACTTCCCCAAACTCTACAAGCTCCTACTTCACTCCTATGTCGAGCCGGCTAGGAAGCTCCTAACATGGGATCACTAGAATTCGCTTGTGCATTAAATACAACCATAAAAACCTTTAGTACGCGTTTGGTTCATGTTTCTTAAGACGTTCAAGCAAGTTACCGAATAGGAAGTTAGCCAGTTTTCTTAAGCCTAACATAGATAAACAATCATCCAATACAACTAACTACACACTAACAACCAATAATCAATAGCTAGGTTTCATTAGATCTAAGCAAACACAAGATAAAATTAGCCTAACATGTTAAACAAAAGACAAGCATAAGATAGAATCAAACAACACATAGACATATTGAATGATTAATTGATAACTTATCTTTCAATGAAACATGGAAGATCTCAAGGCAAGAAGCCCTGAAAAAGTAGCTAAAATCGTCTTAGGGTTTTATCCCAAAATTCCACACACTAAGCTCTCCTTTAATGACAAAAAATTAGAAAACTATATATAGACTTTGACATCTGACGGCGTCACCTTATGCATTGTGACGCCGTCACCTCGCCGCTTTTAGGGTTCCCGGATGACCTTCTTGACGCCGTCCCTCTTTAGCTCTTCAAAAATCCATTCTGGCTTATCAAGGCTTGACGCCGTCGGACCTATAACGTGACGCCGTCCCTCTTTGATTTAAGCCGTGACGCCCTTGATTTAGTTAAAGCGTGACGCCGTCAGAATTCTCATGCAAACTCACTGGCCCGTCATGAGTAAATTTCACATCCAACTTTTCTTGCCAAGGCATGACGCCGTCTGGAGTTAATGTTGACGCCGTCAAAGGTGACTTTCAGCACAATTTTGAGACTTTGCCGTTTTCTTCACTTTTATGCTCCAAAAACGTCCAAAATGCCTCCTTTTCCAGATTTCTCCTCAAAAGTACCTAAAATGACAAAAGGAACGATTTAGGGCAATATTTGATCAAATAAATACGATTTCGGGCTTAAATGACCCCTTAAAAGCGGTACACTTTTCGCCTCATCAGTTAATGTGCTTAATAATGTTTATAAAGCCAAGCTTTCGACTCCGGGGATATCCTAATAAAAAGCTTCTGTCTCGGGTCTCAGTCATGGGATGTTTCGGTCGTAAATAAAAAAGGATATCCCCTAAATCGTGTTAAATCAGAGACCTTGATGTTGACCTCATTTTTGTGGGCAGCGGTTCTCGAGGGAAGAATTGGAAACTACTTAGCGTCTAAACTTGGTGCCTTTATCGGACTAAAAACTTATCGAAACGAGAATATGAAGAAATTCATTTTTCACCAAAAATAAAATAAATAGAGGAAAATAGGAATATGGGAACAAGAAGTAATACACAACTAGCTTCTATGGGTAGTGTTAGCATCTAACTTGTAAATAGCTGTGATTTCGTTTTTAAGCTTAGTTTGGGGACTCGTGAAAAATCAAGGACGATGAATTTTATCCGTATGGTCACTTCTTTATGAGTTGTGTTTCTTACTCTATGATCCTAAAAGTTATTGATAAATAATGAAAGTCAACAAATTGTCACAAGGAAAAAGACGAGAAAAGTACAAAAAGAGTATAATGTTAAATAAAATGGAAAAACGGGGCGTTTTTAGAACTTTTGATTTCTTATCTCTTTTGAAAAACCCTTTGCTACTTTTCAAAGTTTTGAGAGAGGTTTTAAATTCTTGGTTTCAAAAGCGTGAGTTGATAACATTGCGTGAAGACACGGCAATACCTTAGTCTGGGGAATTTTGGTATATGTTAAATTACACATACCTTTTACCTAATAAAACATACCAAATAGATCAAAAACCGACCAAAATGCCAAATATATGTTGTTTTTGTGTTTATACATGTGCTGGTGCGGATATGAAAGAAAAGGACAAAATCAAGGAAAAAAAATGACAAAAAGGGGCACGAGATTTGGAAAGAGTGTAAAAGCCGAGGCCGGGGAAGAATTTTTCAAAATTATATCACATCTATGCTCAAGTTGTCAAAAATGGTCCTTGGAAAGTACTTTGCAAATTTGTGAGGATTAATCCTTCAATTTATAAAGATGGCAATAATAGTCCTTGGCAAAAATCTAAACTAAATCCTAAAACTATTAATACCTAATCCAATCCATCCCATAGTCCGGTCCATAAAAACCCACCAAGCCCACACCACTTCCCTTAAACCCGTATCCATTTTACTAAAACCCGGTCAACCCACCCCTTTTCCCTGGTCAAACCATTAAACAATAAAACCCCTTTTACCCGCCAATAAACACTGTTCACCATCTCCTACATTTTACCCTGCTCTCTCCCATTTACCCGTACCACTTTAATTCTTCTAGAAGCCTGACACATGGCAGAGGGCTGACAACAGAAGGAATGCCAGCGTGGACAAAGGGCAAGCTGTGATTGGAGGAAACACCTCATCAATTGATCCAAGGGATACGGATTAAGGATTGTTATGATTAGATGATCAAGGGCCAGCAATTGAGCATCCAGAGGCTTCCTAAACCCTAAAAAGACCTTCCTTCCTCAGCTATAAATACAAGACCTTCTCCAAGAGCACAAGCTGTCCAATTTTCATGTACTTAGAAAATTGTTGTCATTTTAATTTCCTTGTCATTTACTGTTTTCATAGTGTAATCTTTTAATTTCAAGTTATAATTCACTTTCAATCTTGTAGTTTCTTCTTTATTAATGAAATTTAAAGTTTTCCTTTAAATATCTTGTCATTTAAATTTCAATCAGTTTATTGTTTTAAAGTAGTTTATAACCTTCCATTTCTGTTCTAATAAGCTCATACTAGCTTATCATAGCTTTTGTGAGTTTATTGTTGCTTTAATTCTGTTTTAATCTCAAAAATCCAAAAAAAAAAAAAAAAAAAAGTCAACAAAAAGTCAAAATAAGCTAATAAGGGAAGTAGGTCAGAAAAGGAAGGACCTTGTGCTGCCACTAGCTTGTTTTTAACAAGCTAGAGCTAGTAGAGTAGCTCCGCGAGCATATTTTACCCTGTTTGTGCAAGGGCTTTTGTAAGTTTTCCATTTAATTTCAAGTTCTTAGTTAAATTGCTTATTTACTTTAGTTATAGCTTATTTCCTGCTTTTATGCGCTTATCTTAGTTTAATATTGCTTTTCATTTCTTAATATAGTTTACATCTCTTTTAGTTTAAGTTTTTTGTCCAAAATCTAAAAAAAACCAAAAATATAGCATAATCTGTCTTAGCTTATTTTAGTGCTTATTTTCAGTTGAAGTTTGCTTTTTAGTACTTAATACATCTAGTTAAACATCTGTCTTTCATAATCTCAGTTTAATTTGGTCTCGATCATTCTAAAAACTAAAACAGCTTCTTTAGGGGGTGTTTGGCATAAGGTTGAAATTTGAGTCAAAATCTGTTTTGGTCTTTTGGTTAGTTTTAAATAGCTTTAATTTGTTCTTATTAGTGGTTTAGAGGTAAATTTAAACTGTTTTAGTTAGAGTTATAGCTTATGAGTCGGTTTTTAGAGTTCAATGGTTTAAAACATTTTCAAACTGCTTATTATATGTGATACAAAGTCATTTTGAGTTGTTCATTTTGAGTCTAATAGGTCTACATAACTTGTGTCTGGGTTTTGGTCATAAATCAGTAAGTCTTAGGTTGTATTTGTGTTTGAGTCAACTTTTAAAAACCAAAAAAAAAAAAAAATAATAAATAAATAAAAAAATAGTGTTCTAATCAGCTACCTTAACAGCTCTTTTTCTAGCTTATTTCTTTTTTTAAAAATTCATAAAAATTGTTTTTCTGTGATCATTTGTAGCTTAATTCAATCTGTTTTTAACTTTTATACCTTAGCCTTTTGGTTTTATAGCTTAAATATTAGCTTAAAGTAGCCTTACAAAGCTGTTTTTCTGTCTGCAGTTCTATATCTGTCTGAGTTCCATTCTTATTAGCTTATTTTAGGCTTATTATTAGTCATTTAGGTCTGATTGTTGCTTTATAGATAGATGGTAGTATAAGCTTCATGTGTTTTTCAATTTGGAGGACTAGCTTTTAGGAATGATAGCTTATTTCTAAGCTTGAAAGTAGCCACTTAGGACTGTTTGGTTTGTTTAAACTTGAATCAGCTGTTGGTTGCTCTTTAGCTTATCTACTTATCTAGGACTAATTTTTGAGGTTAATTAGCTTATTTTGATTGCATCTTGTCCCTTATAGCTTATTTAGTATTTAGTTTAGCTTATAGCTTCTAGGTATAGCTTATTTAGTTTTCATTTTTTTTTCTTTTTAGCCTTTTAGACTAAACTGTTTTAGATTTCTGCTTATTCCCAACTTATTTTTAAGTTTCAAAAGTTTTGTCTTTTTTAAAGTTTCTTATTTTCCTGCTTTTTACAAGTTTCAAAAATAAAATTGCAAAAATAAAATAAAAAGGGAAGCTAGGGAAGTCAAGGGTGAGGCAGGCTCGAACCCCTGACCTCAAACTTAAACACCACACTCAACACGGGCTGCCCTTGGGTCTTTTTCATTTACTAGTTTGCAAAATTTAATCTATAACCCATAGTTAGCCTTATTAGCTTATTTGCTTATATTTGCTTATTTCTGCTTATTTAGGATAGCTATTTCCCCCCTCCTATTTTTCCTAGGTTAGTAATAGCTTAAACTAATTTCCTGCAAAGTTTTAGAATTTTCCCAAATCGTTTACTATTTTTAAAGCATTTAATTATTTTATTTAGTTTTTAATTCATAATAAATTAAATAATAATCAAAAAAATAATTTTCTTTTTCCCAAAATTTACTTTTATCAAATAGGACTTAGAAAAAATAGTTTTGCACTTCTAGAGTTAGTATTTCACAATTTTGACTTTTTAGGGCTCGGGATTAGCCCGAGCGTGCTCGTTTTTAGTTTTCTTTACGTTTTTGCTTATTGTTTTATGTGTTTTATTAGTTGTTTTTAGTTTATATTTCATATTTGTATTTTAAAAATCCAAAATCTTATATCCTTTCACTATTCATCACACACAATCACGACTCGAATAACAAGTTCCATTCACACTTCATTGGGACATAACGACTCGGGAAATACATATTGCCTTTGTATTTCTTTGAACTATAATTGAAGAATCAAAGACCCATAAGAAATTGCATCAACTTAAGCAGTTTACCATGATCAATTAATTCAGCTCTAGCCTCACAAGTACAATCAGGAAGTTTAGTAAGAATATAAAACTCTCTCCATATAGAGTTCAATCTATGATAATATTCAGAAACAGGTAAACCCCCTTGTTTAAAATTGTTAAATTTTTGTAAGAGATTAAAAACAATTGAACCATCAACAATATCTAGGTTTCCTTTAATTCTGTCCACACATTAGCAGCATTATCAGAAAACACATGTCCAAGATACACATCTTGAGACAAAGAACTTAAAATCCAAGATAAGACAACAGCATTATACTTATCCCACTGAGCAAGAAACAAAGGACTAGCAGTATAATCACTTCTAAAACAAGTACCATCAAGAAAGCCCATTTTATTCTTAATTTGAATAGCTAATTTCATGGCACTGGCCCAAATTCTATAATTTTCAACACCAAACAAATTTAACAGAGACAATAGGAGCACCATTAGAGTCATTAGCATGCAAATATAGAGGATTACTCTGATCAATATTACTAATCATAATAGCCAAAATGACAAACAAGAAACTAAACAGATAATCAAAACAGATAAACCATACAAGAAATAACCAACCAAATAGAAAAAATAACAGATACACTAGAACACCAGCAATCACAGATAAACCACCAACAAACCAACAAATCTCAACTTCCAAGACTGCCCAATTCATAACCTCCTGCACTCTAGACTCAATAACAAGACTAAATGCGGAAAAATAAAACTCACACCCAAGGAATAACTTGATCTCAGCCAAGTGAACTAGGGTTGGCCAGAGCATGTATTCATACCACTCAGGGTGGCAGATCAACGAGTTAACCGAACCCGTTTGCACCTAATTGACCAAAGAACAGTTACCCTTAAAGGAAGAAATTGAACTTACAGAGCTATAAACCAGTTGCAGCGGAAAAGACAATCAACCACTCTAGATTCACTTAGTCTAGAGTAATTGAACCAATAATCAGCCCAGAAAATCACAGATCCACCAGATTCCAAAAAACCCCCAAAATGCCAAATTAGGGTTTTCAAGAACCAAACCAAGAACTAACAATTAACTGTTAATTCTTCAAGAAACCACCACCAGATCTTCCCAATTGTACCAGAAACAAAAACCCCCAAAATCTAGGGTTTCATGAAAAAACCCTAAATCTTCAATTGATACTCTAAACCTTCGATTAAACCAATAATCAACCAGAAATCAACACCTAAGCGTTGAAACGATCAACTTTAACCAAGATCCTCAAGAAACCAATCGATCAGAACCTATGGCTCTGATACCATGTAAAAATGGTATCAAAACAACACAAGGATCTAATCACCCAACCAACCACCACTTGGCGATAACTTTTATTATAACAATATACACAACAGACTAGTCCCTAACACAGGTGCTAGCCAAACAAGATACAAAGAAATTTGATAGTCCCCAATAAGCTGGATGCTATCACTACAAACCAAACTCACACTTACAAACTAAGAAACCAGTAGATCAAGATGACCTAACACTATCCAAAACTATACTAAAACTAGGAATACAATGACTGAACAACTGAAACGATCTCAGAGAGAATGTGATGTGATAAAACTTGAATAATGACTGAATGAGCCAAGCCTAGCAGAGATGAGAGCTTATATAGCACCATTTCCCACTTTAAACCCTGCACAAAACAAACACTACAAAACTGGCACCAAGGTTAGCATTAGGAAAAATACACTAAGAAAATTTACATAATAAATATCCAAGTTTCATTAGTTTGCTAATCAGATATTAATTTCAATAATTATTCGTAAAGTTATTATCACGAAAAACGTATAACTAAGAAATACTCCTCACCAAAAAGTTTGTATACATTTTTCCAACTGTCAAAACGTGCAGATAGCATGTTAGTAAATCAACGAGGTTTTTTGATTTGGAGCCAACTTTAAGTATTAAATATAACATTCCCTTCTTACGCTTCATCTTTCCTTTGTGCGTTGGTTTTCTTGCAACTAATCTAAAATCATTGACTGATATTGTATGTTATCACTCTATACGAAATTTAGTGCTTCTCACAACCTTCAGTTGTGTTTTGGTTACGGGCTTACGAAGGCATATAAAGGCTAGAGCCTTTATAATAAGATAACTTATAAAATAAGTTCTGTTTGTCACACAAGTTTATTGAAGTTTTTATAAGCTATACGTCATCCCATGTCCAAGCTAATTGAAACTGGTTTATGGGAGTTATAGGGGCTTATAGTTAGTCAAATAACTTAAATATTTTTTTAAATATAATTGATTAACACACAAAAGATTGAAACATATGTGAATTTAGTTTGATGTGTTTTTAGGTGATTAAGCTTAAGCTTCAACTAATTTGTCAAACAAATTTTTGAAAAATAAATTCAACCTTCAGACTTACAATATAAGCTTGAGGTTCAGCTCTAGCCCGTTTCGACAAACATACCCGGAACTTTTCATGTTTGGTCACAATGTAAGCACACCCCACTCCACTAGTGGTGTTTTTTAGGGTTACATGGGTTTCCGACTCGATATTGCAAACCAACTAATCATAAGGCGACTACCTTTTTAGATAGCCCGGAGTCAGCGCAAGTAAACCTCCGTGACCAAGGAGGATTAATTTAGTTTATATTTCATAAGCCACATATCACAATATGTTCATCAATGTTCTCCCGTAGGGGGTGTTTGTTTAAACTTATTTATAGACTTACCGGCTTATATGTTTCTGGCTTATATCTGATAAACATCATTTTCTTGACTTATTTTAAGAGTATGTCAAAACAAACTTACATAAGCTCACAAGTTCAAAAATAAACTTAAAAAATTTAGCTTATACTCCGTATTTCACAACCCCAAAACGTATAAAGTATAAACTAATAAGGTCATAAATAAGGTTAAACAAACACCCCTTTAAAACCAAATCCACATCCTCGCGGACTATTCCCCTTCCCGCTCACCAAAATTTCATCACTTTCAAAACACACACTAAAACACATATTAATAAAGCCCTAAATGAAAATCCAAGATTAGGGTTTTACAGGGCAATGGTGGGACCATGTAACAGTTCATTTAGTCAAACACTTTGTTCAATCTGTTACGAAGATCTGAAACCAATTGTTGAAGATCTGCAGTCCATTTCAATATGTGGTCATGTCTTTCATGAACTCTGGTTAGTACTTTTATTACTAATTTAATCATCTTTTTATGTTATTATAACACTTGCATTTATCAATTTGGAGTTAATCAATTAAAATTCTTTACTTTTTTATTAGTTTTAATTGAAAGTGGGATTAACAAATTTGTGAAATGAACTTATTTCTAGGGCTATTTTTATAAAATCATGGTTGTTATTTAATGATATTTAAGGTTTCTGCATATTAGTGTTTTCTATTTAGTTTAAAACGATATCTTTTTGCTCGGCTAGTAACTTTGGTTTTTATTTTTTTTTAATTAATATCGACAAATTTGTGAGCAAACCCCTAGTCTCTAGTTGATGACTTTTGGTGTCGTTGTACATGTAATTTGTAGGTGCAGTGTAATATGTTAGCGTATTTTGTTCTTTTAGAAGATATAATGGTTTTTACTTGACGCCTTTGTGTTTTTGACGTACAGAGCCCTTTGTTCATGTGCTGTGATTAATTAAAGTGAATACGAGAACGAGTGAGAAAAAAGTGATTATCTGTATTATATCAATATATTGAAGTATAAAAAGGGTGTTGCCACTTTACATTAACTGAAATCAGAAACGTTTTTTTTTTGGGGGGAGGGGGGTGCCTGAGATTGCCTTTTGAGAACAGATTATGTGTTTGCAGAAAGCACGTCTCAACAGGCTATTAAAAATGTTTTTTGTCTTGTTGAAAAGTAGAAAATGAGATAATTTGACTTTTTTCAAATGGTTTGCCAAACACTGTTTTCTGATTTTTGGCGTTCTGCAAACATAGTATTTGGATAATCTTCTCCAAAATGCAATCCTGAACACCATCTTATTATGCTACTAAAATAATCACATTTCTAACTCTGGTTAGCAGTACTGATCAGTCCTGTTTATCAGTACATATTTTGAGTTATCGGTTGAATTCGTCGATCCGGAAATTAATCTCTAGCCTTATTTTGATGAAATGCAGTGCATCTCAATTAAAAAAGCTAGCAGCTTTATTTATTGATGTTAAATGAAAATGGGATTAACAAATATGTGATTTGAGGAATTTATGTCTATGGCTATTTGTGAAAAGAGAGGGTTGTCCTTGTTTGACTGTGTGTGTCGGTGGGTTCAAACTTTGTAGATTAGTCAGCCAAATGGTCGGAAAATATGGTTAACCATAAAAAAAATCTTTAATATTAGTTGTAAATTAAATCGATAACTTTGGAAATCATAAGTGCAAAAAGTGATATCCTTTTGTTGAGCTCTTATTGCATTTATTTTCTCGGAGGAGGAGCTAACTATGTTTTCACATCGTCCGAGCCGAGCAAATCAGGGGAGTATTAGTTTCTTTCATATCTTTTATTTTTCCCGTTATCATAACTTTGATGCTTTGTAAGAACATTGGGGACAATGTTCATTTTAAGTGTAGGGAGGGTAAAATGAGATACCTTAGAAACTATAATTTCGCTTGATATTTGTTTTGTTTAAAAGTAGATGTGTAATAAAACTAAGATAGATACTTGTTAGGGAAATTTTAGCACCAAATTTAAAATTTTTTACAACATATAGGAGTGAAATTTTAGTCTTAATAAGCGTCTCATGGATAGGAATTATATAGCTAGCACAAAAACCCTTCCACTTAAGAAATTTCACCCAAAAAATGTGAGGTTCGCTTTTAGATCTTTAGGAAAAAACATTTACCTTTAATGCTCATGAGTGTACCGGTAGTATATAGATTCTAGAACTTGCGTTTGTGATGCATCCCGAGATCGCTAATGAGACTACATTCGTGTATTTAGGATTTACTAAATGATAAGAGGCATTAGGATAACCCTTGTTTTAAACCTGTATTATAATTACGTTGGCTTCATTGGTCAAGTAATTTTCCCACACCCTTGCGATGTACTCATCTTTAGTACACGATACCCCTAGTACACCCCTCAGAGCCTATCTTTTTCGTGGTTCTCGTGATATTTCGGTGGATTCTGAAATATTAATGAAGAACATTGTTTACAATCCACCCCCAAATGTACACCCAAATCGCCTTAGCCTACCTTGTATGCACTCACTTTTAGTGCATTATTGTTTTTTGTTAAACACTTTGTTAATTGTCTAATTGGTTACATGTTTGCTAAGTCGAGTCATATCTTGTAAATACAGTTTAGGTACTTGGGACGAAAAATTTGGAAACCGGCATGTTTTGGGCTAGAATCGACGTAAAAAGTGAAGAAAATAGGGAAGTCGCAATTTTTGTCAGATAAGGAGATCTGACGGCGTCACACTTTACTAAGTGACGCCGTCACTTGCAACTGGAGATGGATTTTTGGTACAAAATTAACAAGCGATGCCTCAGAAGAATTTCAAGACTTACAACCTGACGGCGTCAGGTGCAATTGAAGACCAAAGTCACGTACAAAGTTAACAAGAGACGGATCAGATGATTTAACAAGGGACGGCGTCAAGACCTTCATGACAGCGTCAGAGGATACAAGCGACGCCGTCACAAGCTGATCAAGACTATCACAACATGCGCGCAAAGTAGCTGATACAGTTTTAGCCATATCTTTTGCATACGAACTCGGATTTAGGTGATTCAAAAGGCCACAAAATCAGGACGAAAAGATCTACAATTTGGTGAAAAGGGGGTTGTGACGCCGTCACTTGTTAGTGCTGACGCCGTCACTCTTTGCCGACAGAAAAACTGCCTATAAATATAACCTTATAACTTCACTTTTTGTAAGCCCCTAACCCTAGGTCCGATTTTAGGGTTAGGGTAGAGGTTTTTCCAGCAAATTAGAAGACTTATATTATTAGTTTTTCATCTTTTGATCATTGATTGGGGTGACACTTTTTGGTAACACTTTAGAGGCAAAACCCTAGTCGAATTTCTGCAGCTTTTTATGGGTTTTTCAACCCTTGGACTTCATGCTTTATTGAAGATAAGTTATTCGTTTAGTCGTTCAATATGTCTATGTGTTGTTCGCTTACTTTTTTATCTTTTCTTCTATCTATCATGTTAGCTTAAATTTAATTGTGTTTGCTTAGATCTAATGAAACTTAGTTGTTGATTATTGGTTTGTTGTCTATTGTTTAGTTGATTGCCTCGCGTTAGGCTAAGAAAACTGGCTGACCTCTTATATGTAACTAGCTTGAACGTCTTAAAAAACGCAACCGTAGAGTGCACTATTGGTTTTTCTCGTTGTATTTATTGCATGAATTGAGGTTGATGATCCTAGGAATTCTTAATAGACTTTAAGGTTTTTGGGAAAAATTAACATTCATAGAGTTGGGGACTTCGGCACCTCCCCACGACTGATATTAAGGAATACAACGCTTCAACGAAAACAAGGACGTGACAATTCAACAAATCAGTAGGAGATAACTAGGGAGTAGTGAAATCTAAGTAAACACGCTTGTCTACCATAAGAGTTTTCACCACAATTTACTTTTTCTTGTTTTTAGTTTAAATTTAATTTTATAAATAGTTTTTGGGTTAGTTGGATAGCAACTAATTCCGCCCACTCCTTCCAAAACTGAGATTTTACTTGCTTTTCATAAAATATAAAAACACAAAAAGAATCATCCCTCACCTCTAGACTTATCTCGACATACACTTCAACCTAACGACACTATTCCCCTAGGGAACGATCAATCCCCGGATTTACCTATACTACACTACAACGGTCAGGTACACTGCCTGGAGGATTGCAAAACTTCTTAAGATCCCTCGAGAAGTAAAACCTTTTGCGAGGTCTTGCAAATCAGACCCTTTAGTTAGTATACATATACTATATTTATGCATGCCTATGAGAGAGACAGTCGCTCTCAAATAGAAATGTTGATGAACTTGTTACAACTCAAGATTTTAATATACATACATGGACAATGGATTTCGACATCATCACATAGAAAAACAAAGCAACATTTTTTTTAACAGTTTAATCACTTCCAAAATACATAAATTAGACATCACATAAAGGATTTATTTTATTTTATTTTATTGGTATGGCCTAACTAATAGAGCAACACATTTTAATCACTTCCAAAAAGCATAAATACATAATTTTTTTAACAATTTTTTTTTAAAAATGTCTTATTAAAACAGAGCAGCACATTTTTTGGGCCAACTATTAGAAAGTTTGTGCCTTAATGGGTTGTACTATACGCTACATGAGTTGTACCTTTGTTAAAAAAGACTCGAAACAGAAACATAACAACACAAGATATCAGATTCGTTCAAAGATCTTTAAAGATCTTAAGTGATCGAACAAAAATCCATCATAGATCTTGAACAAGAAACGAAAACAAAAGAAAATACATTACCCGAGACCTTGTTTAAAGATCTTGAAGCCTTTCAAGATGAAAGAAACAAAAAGAGGTTTAGTATTTTAGAGATTGTGAGATTCGGTTTTGGAAGAAACTGTCTTTATGTTTCGGTGATTGTGTGTATCTGTTTTTATGTTTCGGTCGTGACTAATTCGTTGGCGGTGGTTGTTTCGTCGGTGTTAGTGGGTAGATTGGGGTGAAGGTCGGCTGTAATAGTAATGGGTAGGTGGGTGGTGATATAAAGGTGTCAAAGTGTGTGTTTCATTTTGTGGTGGTGGATGATATGAGAATATGAATGGTAGATAAGGTAGGTTTATAATAATGGGGTAGGTAGGTGGTGATATAAATATAAGGGTATTTTAGACATTTTAAATTATTGACAATAGACAAAATATCATTCATGTGTACTTGCAAGGGACACATGTCAGGAAATGTGTGGAGTCGAGCAGTTGAGCAGTCAGCATGACCAAAATGGAAAAATGGTACCATTGATGACCAAGTCATGGACCACTCAAGTTTTTTTG